>JAVXUO010000470.1:0-385881 GCA_033065855.1 Escallonia rubra
TTTAAGCCAAAATGAAAGACGTGATCATCAACATCCCAGAACTTGCATGCAGCATGGAGAATGTCTTTGTGAACCACCACACTTCTTAGACTCATGATAGAATTCAGGTTGAATCGTCCGTCGAGATTCATTAGTTCAATCTTGTTCAATGAATCGGCGAAGGCACAAAATTGGGGCTAAAAAATTATGGGATCATCTTCGAAAGCCATTAGCAGTTCTCTGAGGAGAATGAAAGTCGAATGTCTTTTGAGGCACAAGTCTTGAATATATAGTGAGGTAGCTCTAAGTTATATAGAGGTAGAAATCAAAATTTTTTAAAAATTAGAAAATTTAATCGAAAAACTGGAGATTTTCGAATATACGAGCCAGTTTTCCTAGTTGATTTGAATATTTGCCTATTCATCTCTCTGATCAACCGTCCAATTTTCTCAGAAAAAATTAATCTTCTTTTGATCAACCCAACCGATTTTTCCAAAAGAATCTATTTTGTCTTTGATCAACCGTCTGGCTTTGCCAAACTTGAGTAGGGTTCTGACCAATCGGCCTATTTTCTTCAAAAACTAAATTTCACCACTATCTGGCCGGCCGGTTAGTCAGTTTCTCTGAAAATTAACAGTGTTTGCCTACTTTTAGGCCAAACTCTGTAAATGCAAAACAACTCAACTCGATCTCAAAAATTTCAACCAATTATATCATATTCTCCTTTCTTTTAGTGCACGTGTGTGAGCATATGTTTAGGATACACATTAACACATGAATTAGCTGATGAAGTTCTAACTCAAAAACACAGAAAAATAAGAGTCTAGGGTATATCAATAGTTTGAAATAAGTCCCTAAAAGACTTTAGGCCTACTCTAGGATCTTGGCAGTTGATCATCTTTAGTGTCTCCTTTGGGTCCTCCTTTGGCTAGGCTCCTTCTGGACACTGGACTCTGAAGCTTCCTCATCTTCCTCCTTGGCCTCCTTACTTCCATTTTCAGCCTCTTCCTCAGCCTCCTCAGTCTCGGTTTCCTCCCTATCACCCTCTTCTTCATATATAACTTCCTTAACTTCGGGTTCAGGAGGCGATTCCACTATCACGATCTCATTAGACTAGGGCTTCTTGTATGTATGCCTGAAGACCTCGACAATTCGAGAAGACTTCCATCTCCACCTCAATGGAGGAGCTCATACTTTCCTCTTGCTCTCGGTGGAGACTTATTTTCCCTTAGACAATGCCAGCTTCGATTTTGGTCACTCTCTTCTTAAAAGTCCGAGTCACCGCCCTAGTCTTCACCTGCATTCCCTTCCTCAATACCAGGGTTACCATAAGGGCCTCAGCAGTAGCAGTAGTAAATGTGGAAGGCTCCACGAAGCTCTGTCGGCCACTCAATCCATCTCCTGAAGGTGGCATCGAGGGAGTGGGCATAGGCGTCCCCATAGCCTCGTAGAAGGTCTCGTACACTGATAGCAGGTCCCGATAGCCAGACACCATGCCTTTGAGGCTACGGATAATCCAATATGTATCTCTAAGTACTGAGCATGGGACCTACAATGAAAAAGGCATAGCATCAAAATCAAGCGAGGAAAATGTAATAATTGAAAATTCAATCAAGTCTATAACATTTTGGGCAACTCATTCAGCCAATACACTTTAGAGTCTTTCTTCAGTCGGGGGATCGACTCCTGTTCCTTGGTCTTCCCGTTCAAGAAGACCGACACTGTCCATGAAGGGAATGTGATGCCCTCAGCCGACTCCGCCTTCTTTTTTCCCTTCCCCTTTTTATCCCAGGCCACCCTAGCCTTTTGCACCTTCTTCAACCATTCCAAGGTTAGAGGAGGCGCCAAGTTTTCTCTCACGAATGCCTCATAAGCGCGAGGTTGTTCAGAGACCTAAGGAAGGATACTACGATCCCCCTAATCAAAGACTGCCTCAAATTCCTCTTTAGTTCCCTCGTCTGATACATCTCTTCGGGAGGGGCAGCCGAAACTCGGACTCAACGTCTTGATGGTGCTGAAGCAGCACCTTGTCTCCTAAGTAGAACTCCTCATGCAAGGTCCCACTAGCAACACCTTGCATCGAGTGCGGGCCAACGCCTAGGGATACTCCTCGACCGCCTTCCACCACCGAGGAGGGAAGCTTGAAACAAAAGAGACAAATGATAAGAATTCAATAAACATGCATAAAAAAAATTTATTTTTAGAAATTAGTGCATTGTTTATCAGGCGCTCTGTCAGTCAATCAAAGCTATCCCGGTACACCAATTCAGAGTCACCAACCCGCTCATTTATGAAGTTTCATAGGTATATAGCTAGGGAAGTCTCACGAATGTGTCTCTTACCCAGTTGAGGAGCACGAGAACATAGGACGTCAAAAGCCCAAATCTGTGAGCATAAACTACATGTGAGAAAAATGTCTGAAGCAACATGGGAAAAATTAGAAGACAACTTTAGAAGCATGGACATACCTCCCAAATAACATAGTAGCCCATGAAGCTGAGGCACTGCCTTGGGAATACTGCACCCATAGACCAGAACAAATATGCCAAAGCGGGACTACCCCAGTCATACTCCCTAATCTTCTCTATGTTCTCTAAAGATCGGGACCATGAGGTCCCGATCTTTATCGAGATCATGAGCCTAGGGTAAAGGCCTCCCTCGAGCATGAACATTAATGAATTTTGCGAAGTCGAACGGGGTGATCGTTGCCTCCCCGAATGGCATGTTAAAAGTGTTAGTGGAGTCCCACCAATGCTCGGCTAGACATAGAAGATGTGTTTTTCTACATGTCGTGATGTACAATCCGTCCAAGAAAATATCGAAACCCATAACGGCTACCGATCCAAGGATTTTTTTTTCTAATTGCTCTCTAACTAGATTAGAGAAGCCCCTACAATGCAAGTTTCTAGGGAGGGGCTACAAAAATGAAAAACGGGGACAAAAATATCTTGCGTAACCGTCTTGTCCTGCATGAATTGCATGAAAAATTACACATGTGGGTCCTATTTTGCATGGACATGGTGTGTGTGTGATGCAAGGTGAAATAGCATATTAAATCATAGAAAACTCATAGGACACTTACGTCATCAGCAAAAAAGTGCTTCCTAAGCTGCACTCCTTGGTCCAGAGACAACAAGAAATGATTATCTGGCCGATTCGTCATCCTGAATTGAGAGATTTTGCCAATCTATGGGCCTCCTTCATACCCTCTTTTTGTGCTCACGTCTTCGCCCATTTCCAAACAAATTAGGGGGATTTTGAGGAGGACTGATCGAATTTATATGCTAAGGGTCTGATTTGGGTAATATCACACGGTTTAGAGTTCTTGAGAGGAAGAAATTTGTGAGAGATTGAAGTGGGATGAGGTTAAGAGTGTTGCAAGAAACCCTAAAATTGCGAACAAAACTGGACGACTTAACTGATAGGTTTTGTCATTTAAGTTGGTCAATACAGCTGACCAATCAGCCAGCTTTCGACCTTTAAGTTTTAAAAATTCTAACGCGGCTGACTAACCAACCCGTTTTCTTTCCTAATTTTCAAAAAATCCCACAAAACTTTTGATTAGCTGGCCGGTTTTCGATTAAAAATTTTGAATTTTTCACAAATTTTCCATCCTCTGATCAACTGGCTGGTTTTCGAACCATATTAGAAAAATAAAAAGAAAAACATTGTTGCATCTATGTTCGCCTGGTTGTGCATTTCGGGTGATGCTTATTCATTCCACTTAGTACGTTTATCCAACGTTTGTGTGCTTGCGTGCTTGCTGTGAATGTTCATTATCTTACCCCCGAATTGTTACGCAATGCGGGTTTTCGAATCTATTGTTCAGTTCAATGATTCTTGTACAGTGTAAGATTAGTATAGGATCCCGCACATGTTGCTAGAAGTAACATTTTCTACATATCAATCATATTGATATGTTCGACACTCAACGACCAGTTGTCTACATGGCATTGTTGGCTCCGGCTTTGATGGATATCTATGAAATCCCTTTATATCTAAGTGATCAACCTCTTAGTGACGCGTTGTTGGCTCTGGCTCTTAGATATACAACTTTTTTTCTTGACACTTTCAACCTGTCTTAGGGGCTCTAACAACGGCCAAAGTTATTTTCCAGTCTGTCGACCCTCTCAACTCATCTTGGGGGCTCCGGCAACGAAGAATTCCAGTTTCAGTTCTGGCCCCGGTCTTCAGTATCCTTAGATGACCAATTATTGTTAGCATTCGCTTCGGATTCTAGGGATACACCCTTATGGCAAGCTATCAATCCTCGTTACTATTAGTTCCGATTCTTAGTTATAAACCCTCAGTGTGTCTAGACGACCAATCATCGTTTATTATTGGTTTCGGCTTTTAGATATACTATTCTTATTTGCCTAAGTGACCTATCGTCGTTGCTATGGGCTTCGGTTCTTAGGCAGTGAGTTTTTCGGCTCCGCTTCTGGCTTCAGCTTTAGTTTTAGTTCCAGACTTCGCATCCTTAGATGACCAACCGTTGTTACTATTTGCTCCGACTTCTAAGGATGGGCCCATTGCTCGACAACCAATTGTTGTTAATGTTGGCTCCAGCTTCGAACAATATCTGTATTTTATTTCGAACTATGTTGGCCTGATTCCTCTTTCGAGGATACGTAAGAAGCCTTATAGAGGTCCGACCTCATGTATGTGTCACAGTCCTCGAGTCTGTTCAGAATCTAGTGGTCTTTTTCGTGTTTGCCTACAAAAATGTAATGTTTTTCAGTGATGTTCGCCCGCGCACGAGCTTTTTCTTCACCGAGGGGCTTTGTAGAAACCCCATTTTTGTAGTTATTATTAATTAAATAAATAAGGGGATTTATTATAAATTAGAGTGCAATATTGAGTTTAGGCCTAGTAATGCGACTTAATTAATTAATTTAGTCCAGTCCAGTCTAGTCTAATTATTGAGTGTCCGGTCCCGTGACATGTATTGTCCAGCCTAGTCCAATTATGTAAGTCCACTTTGGCAGCCCAATCCAACAGTCCTGTCTTGTCCAGTGTTGGTCTAGTCAATAAGTGGTCTAGTCCATTATTTGTGTCAATCTAGTCCAATGTTTAGATTTTGTATTTAATTTAATTAGTTTGTCTAGATAATATGGGGAAATAATATGTGAATAATCCCTGATGTAAAGAAATCAATTATACGATTAGAAGATGAATGATCCTGAATCTGGTACATCCTATCCGTATAATTAGATATAATTGCCGAAAGTAGAAAAAAAATATTTTTTAATTTGCGGGATGAACCGGCCGATTATCGACTAACAGGTCAGTTAATTGACTTTTGGCAATATACAAATTTACACATATTCTGACTTATTTTCAACCTTGGAGATTGGTTGCAAATTGGCATAGCTAATCTTAGCAGATTTTGTGACTCTGAGCATTATAAAAAGGGCGCCAAACCTTCATTTTAAGGGGTCCTGGTCTCCGATATTTGATCAGAAAGCTTGTTCTCTTTAGAGCTTGTGTACCTTTTCTTTATGAAGTGATACACCATCTCTCTCTCAAGAATTCTAGCCATTCATACTCGCTATAAAAAGTCTTTTTGTCTTTGCATTGTGGATCATCCGAAGAGCCTGCTCGAGTCATCACGACAAGCTACTACAAGAGGTAATCTTTAATAGCTTTTTAGTGTAGAAATTACATAGATTGTTTCCCAATCACGTAGTCACATTTTTATTCAAAAGCACAAAAATAGTCTTTTTACATTTCTTAGTCTAAGTCTAAGACTGAAATGCAGACTACAGACCGTAGGATTAGAGTCGAACAACGATAATTTTTATTCCCATTGGTCCGACCGAATACGTAGGCAATTTGACCCTGATGTCGATTTCAAGCCAAAACCATAAAAATAAACTTACATGTTTTTAAGGCAAAAAATTAATAGATATGAAGTAGAAACCGAAAGGGCTAGGCGGGTGCCTAATACTTCCCTGTTGCGTAACATAATCCCCGAACCTATCTCTCGATTTTCGAGTGATCAGTCGTCCTTTTTGGCACTTTAGAGTCATTTTAGGATTTTTCTTTTTTTAATTTTGCTTAAATTAAATAAGATGACGCCTACATTATATCCTTTCTGGTGAGGGGATTTTTTTTTAGGCGGTTCCCTACAGAAAGGTATACATTTCTACCACTCTTTTTCATAGATACTAGAATAAATCCCCTCTAGACGACCAAGTGTCTTGGAATAGGAAAAAAGCTAGTTTTCTAGTACTGAATTCAGAGAAGTAGTTAATATTACTACTTTTTCAAAGCCACAGATCAGAGTTAAGGTCGCCTCTCATAGGGTCAAAACAATGAGATTTTGATCCCGATCCTAATTGAGTGCATAGGCCACTCCGGCCCAATTGTGGAGTTTAAACCATTCGTTAGGTTAAATTAAGTTATGATCTCATTCTTTATAAAATAATTATGAGTAATAAAAACAAATGGAGACCTATATAACGTATGATGAGGGGCGTAACACTTTCTCGTCCTATAACTTAGTCCGCAAATCCGAATAGAGAGTTTCATACATTAGATGGCTTAATTCGTAATCTGGAGCCAATTCTAGGGTTTTCTTATTTCCCTATGAAGTACTTTGATTAACCTTATAAATAAGATCCCAACTCAGAAACCTGATTTTCAGATGCACGTCGTCATAGTGGCAACTCTGCTGGGGACGACAATTAAGACGACTAGGCTCTATATACTTACTTTGATTTTTTGTGATTTTTATCATCTTCCTATGTGTGCATGATGATTACTATAATTTTTCAATGTGTTTATGTGCATACTTGTTGCTAATATTTTGTTCAATGTTTTGAGGGAAAAATAACTATTGATCCGTTCTTCCATACTCGATGTGCTATTCTCGAGGTTCTTCAAAGTTATGTACTAAAACATTGCACATGCAATGAAATTGTGCTTCTTAAACAGAACCATTATAAACTGATTAAAATAACATAATACCCTATTTCTTATCATTGTTCAATTCAATGCCAATCATCCAACCCCCCCTCTTTCTCCCCTCTCTCACTTTCACCGTTTTAATGACCCACATCCCCACAGTCTCCATCACGTCCATTGCTGTTGACATCTCCTATCAATCACCGCGACACTCACTACCCACACACACACATACCCATACCAACACACACACACCCCCCTAAGCACTCACAACACACTCGCACCAACACACGCCCCGCCACACCCACCCACCTACCCACACACACCACCTTCCCCCCTCACACACTAGATTTCTCACTCCCCCCGCCCAGCACCCACCAATACGCACAACTTGCATGCACACACAAACACACATCCACACAGAGCACGGGTTGTCGTAGCCGCCACTTAACTTCATGATCGTATCCTTTAAACTAGTTTAATGGGTTCAAACTTATGGCTGAAATCCAAACAGGTTTTTCAAAATCAAAGACCAAGAGAGAAAAGATTGGGCAACTCGTAACCTTTGATCACAACGAGAAGCATCACCTAGTCAAATAATACCCTGCTCTTTAGACATCGTTCAAACATATAGGCACTCTTTACTCTACCCCTTTCCATTTAACTGTTCACAGCGTCTTACGACAGCTAATTAATCCGATTCGATAACTGGATTCTTAAGCTAGCCTTATCGACGCATTAGCGATAACAACCTTCTCATTTTCGACGCATTAAATCCATTCCTTACTTCTAGCCACTCTAGACGCTTAATAATGCGCGTACCCAAACTTTAGTGCCAACATGGCAAATAACCAAAATATCCCCTTATGGCCGCTACACCACCAACAACACAAAACCGCTTTAAAACTAATTTTTAGATGTACTACATCATTTATAGACCAAATAGTCCCTCAAAAAATTTCAAAGGGGAAAATTACCAAAACACCCTCCGACGGCCATCGCCCCAACAAACATCTCAAAACTACTTCAAAACAACCTTTCAAATGTCTTACAACCCTTCCCGGACTAACAAGTCCTTCAGAAAATTTTACCGAAAAATTACCAAAATACCCTTATCTGGGTGGCAAGTTACAAAAATGCCCCTGAGGATTCCCGACACCAGGAAAATCTCAAAAACACTTTAAAAATTCTATTTTAAGCGTGCTGAAGTCATTTTTAAGCTAAAAAGTATTTTTTTAAGGAGTTTTTCGCCCGAAAATCCTGGAGTTTTCAGCCAAAAAATAGCTAACGACTTCAGAATGACCCGAACTTTTGGGAAATGAAACATCTCAGCATCCTAGAGTCCTCATAAAGTTTTCGTGTGAGTGCTAGTTTGATATTTTAAATTACACCATAAAGTTTCACTATCATTGCGTCCGTTAACCCGCTTCCCGACCTCGAAAAAATCCAAATTTTTTCCACAATATAAGTCTCCTAAAAACAATTGGGGTCTTATTTTTGGACTTTTGCTAAATCTGACCCTAACTATTTTTAAAAATTCACATTTTAAACAGATTAATTAATTTACACCTTTAGTGACAAAAATAGTCACTATTCACATCAAACTCACACACTAGTTCACCTTTTTTCACACAGTCCATTTTCTTCCTTACTCTACTCGCTGTTGAGTAGAAGAACCCACACCAATTCCACACTTTCCTTCACTTTAATTCACAAGCCCACCATAGCTCACCTAAATCCACATGTTAACACACACACACATTAAATCACCCAAAATTGACATATCAATCCACCCGTAATACACCCACACACACACTGAACACACACTAAATGCTAAAACCCTAACAACTTTTCCTTCTTTTTCCATTCTAGACTCTCATAGATCCAAACAAAATACAACACAATTCTATCCCAATACCCCCCCCCCCCCCGAACCCATATACACACACCGAAACCCATACATATAAACTGCATAATTATTCAACCACAATAAACCCACAATCTTTCACAATTAATTGTTTGAGATGGAGGGATTACCCTATTAGGGTTTATGATTTTTCTCTCTTTCTTCCTCTTCTTCTTCCTCCTCTTTTTCTTCTTCTCTGTTTTCTGTGTTCTTCTTCACGGCCACTATTCCCGAATTTCCTCTATTTGCATTTTCCACCCCACAAATTTTCCGCTCTTTATTTCCTTCATTAATACATATCCAACCATAACTTATAATTTATTTTACTTACTCAGCACTAAAGCAACTAGGAGGTGGTAGCCTAGAGCCTTTTTTCCCTTAGATTCGTGACTCTTCTTGCCAATTTTCAAATTTCCACTTTGGCTCCTAAGGTTTCCAAAATTGCATTTTGACCCCTCTACTTTGGAAAAATTACACTTTGACCCCAAGGCCACACTAACCCTTCATTTAACCCCTTAACACTTCATTATCATCAAAATGATGCTACATAATAAAAATAGCTCCCATTAATTAATCTAATTCACGGTTAGATTAATTTTCAGTATTTTCAGGGTATCACATCTTCCCCCCGTTAGATAAATTTCATCTTCGAAATAAGGACAAACCTCATTATGTAAATAGATGCAGATATCTCTACGGCATCAACGCTTTAGGTTCCCACGTGGTTTCCTCTACCGCATGTTTTCTCCTGACCACTTTAACCAACGGTATTACTTTAAGACATAATACTTGTTCATCTTCATCAATTACCTCATTGGTGCCTCTTGATACGAGATATTATCTCGAATTTCAACCTGTTCCAACTGGATCCCGTGCATAGGATTGGGATCATACTTCCTCAACATTGACACGTGATACACGTTATGCAATCAACTCAATCCTGGACAAAGATCAAGACTGTACGCTATCTTCTCAATCCTAGACAAGATTTTAAATGGTCCGATGAACCTCAGACTTAACTTCCCTACTTCTAGAGTAAGATGATTCCTTTTCACGGTGACACTTATAAAAATTACTAGGTCACCTACTACATACTCCAACATCCTACACCTCTTGTTAGCATAGCTTTTATGCCAATTCTGTGCAGTAAGATCTCTCTCTCGGATACTAGTCACCATATTTTCTATTTCTTTGCGCAGTTTCATGCAAAATAGTCTTTGTTTCCCCAAATAGATCTCAACAAATTAACATGCAGCATTTTCGGTTAAGGAAATCTGTTCATCACAAGGCTCTGCAAAAATAATTAAATAAATAAATAATGCAGGCCTTCAACACTATTCTAATATTTACATCGTACGTCCTGACTGGCCACCAATCTGAGGTAAAGGTTGTCCTCCTGGTCAACTTTGTTTCAATTTCTTCACGAAACCTTTTTTTTTTTTTTCAAATTCTAAAGATGAACATTGCGTCTCTGTCGGACATAGTAGTTACTGGAACTCCATAACAACTAATCACTCACTTAATATAAGTTTGGGCAAGTCGTTCATAAGAATATTCTTCCTGGATAAGAATAAATCGAGTCGTCTTAGTCATCCTATCCACTACAACCCCTGATAGACATATATCTACTAGTTGTTCGTGGTAGCCTTAACACCAAAATCCATCAAAATGCTTTCCCGCTTCCACTCAAGTATAAGGAGTGGTCGAAAACTACCCAATTGTTTTTCTTATGATTCACCTTCACATGCTGGCAAGTCAAACATCAGGATATAAACTTTAATATATCCCTCTTCATGCTAGGCCACAAATTTTTTTTTGGCCGTAAGTTACAGTACATTTCGGTCTCTCCTGAGTGAATCGGTACGTCAAACTACGAGTACCCTTATAATTCATCCCTCAATTCATCACTAGGCGGAACATATATTCGACCTTCATATTCATAATTACCATCCTCATCATACTCAAAATTCCCTTTTCATTTCTTTTGAAGCCTCACTGGATTTCTTGCGTCTTTTCATCTTATCCTTGAGCTCCCTTGATCCAATCAGGAAGCGTTGGTCGTATTTTTATGTGGGATTAAATGCACATAAAATCCCATACTTTGGGGTCTTTTACATAGAACACCCCATGGTCTAATTTTTGGTTCCCACCACCCCATACTTCCAGTAACATGCTCAACGCATCATTTTGACGGTCAAACTTTCCTTTGACCAAACGTTGGTTAGTTTTTGAGGGGCAAAATAGTCACTTTAGTTATTGTCCTCTTTAACCTAAACCTGAATCAAGAACCTTCCACCACCACCACCAAATCTTTTTACTGCCGCCTCCACCATCAGCACCGCCGGCACCACCACACCATTCTCATCAGCAACACCATCCCCTCTCTCCCAATGGTCACCGTCTTCACAGCCTACCCCGACCGTCACCAGCCCAGCCCACATCGGCTGCCACACCCCAGCCCACCCCGATCGCCACACCCCAGTAGCCACAAAGCTTTGCATAGCTGCCGCCACCACACCAGATCCCATCATCACCGATCTCCACTCTACATTCTCTCCTACCCCTTTTTTACTGTCACCACTACTGTAACCCATATCGATCGCCACCTCCCCAACCTACAAAATCCTCAAGATCTCAGCTGAAATGCCCATTGTCTTTTGGTTGGACCAGTTTAGGAGAAACCACACCAATTAAACTAACAACATTTCATCTCCGACGACGACATCAACATCATCTCAGAGTGTGTGTGTGCACTGTGAGAACCCCTACATGTTTTTTATTTTTGTAAGGGTTTGATGTTGTGGGGTTTTCGGCAGAATTCTTGAATTTGGGCTCCGTATCCAGTGCCCATCTCAGATCTCGACCTCACTTAGAGGATGAGCTAAGTGGGGAATTACGCAATGGGTGAAGGGGGAGGGACGAAACAGGTGGGTGAGAGGAAAAAGGATTTTTAGATTTGTTTCTTTTTATTAAACTGCAAATCTAATGGAGAAAGTGACGTGGACGCCACGTAAGTGCTACATGGACGCTACGTAGATGCCACTTTGGATATAATAAGTAAAGTGACTAAATTGCCCCTCAAAAACTAACCGACATTTGGTCAAAGGCAAGTTTGACCGTCAAAAGGATGCGTGGAGCACGTTACTAGAAGTATGGGGGGGGGGGGGAACCAAAAATTAGACCATGGGGTGTTCCGTGTAAAAGACCCCAAAGTATAGGGTTATATGTGCAGCTATAGGATCTGGTGTGGTGGCGGCAGCTATGCAAAGCTTTGTGGCTACTGGGGTGTGGCGGTCGGGGTGGGCTGGGGTGTGGCAGCCGATGTGGGCTTGGGTGGTGACAGTCGAGGTAGGCTGTGAGGACGGTGACCATTGGGAGAGATGGGATGGTGTTGTTGATGAGAATGGTGTGGTGGTGCCGGCGGTGCTGATGATGGAGGCGGCAGTAAAAAGATTTGGTGGTGGTGGTGGAAGGTTCTTGATTCAGGTTTAGGTTAAAGAGGACAATAACTAAAGTGACTATTTTTCCCCTAAAAAACTAACCAACGTTTGGTCAAAGGCAAGTTTGACCGTCAAAAGGATGCGTGGAGCACGTTACTGGAAGTATGGGGTGGTGGGAACCAAAAATTAGACCATTGGGCGTTCCGTGTAAAAGACCCCAAAGTATGGGGTTTTATGTGCATTTAATCCTTTTATGTGAGACAGACTGTTACTTCCTTTTCTCCTTACTCGAACTTGGACTTCGAGTTGTCCACATTCTTATTGACTTGGCGTAATAATTATCACAGTCAGTTTTCTTCAACTGGGCATCTTAGAAGGATTGACAATAATTCCCTGGTAGCCTCCGATTGAACTTAGGAAGGTATTAATCTCAATGCCAATTTTTACAACGTTCCTCATTTGTCACTTTTTCAACTTTTTCCAGATCTCCTAACCTACTTTCGCATCAATTCCATACATCCAAATTTCCCAGTCAAAATCCACATTCCTTGAATTTGACATATAACTCAGCTTTCTTAAAATTCGTCAAACTTGCCATTACGCAAGCTTTTCTTTGCCTTTAATACCATTCATAAGGTTACCAATAAGGCGACGACACAATGATCAAGTACTCTCAAAAGACTTGATTCCTCAAATTCACAGATGCTACAGGGGCTTTAATTAATCCACGTGGCATCACCAAGAATTCATAATGCACATCTCTATTTCTAAAGCCAATCTTGACGACTTCATCCTTTTTTTTGTCCATAACTGGTGATGACCCGTTCTAAGGTCAATCTTAGAAAGAAAATCCTTAGCACCTCGCAACTGATCAACATATCATCTAGGTCAGGCAATGAGTAATTATTCCTGATTGTTATCTTATTCAGCTTCTGATAACCGATACATAGTCTCATAAACCCCTATTTTCTTTTTTACTTCAATGACCATCACCCTCCTTTAGAGCACCTTCGTTCAATATACCCAGGCTGTTAAAATTTTAAACAACCTCTTTTGATTCATCTTAGACATTAGTTAAGGCAATCTGTAATTATCTTAACATAATCTGCACCCTCATGCCCCAATCCTCACCATCTGTATTTTCTATCTCCTCCTCTCTGTCCTGAACTTTATCATGACTGTTTTTCACATACTTTCTTCAAACAATTTTCTTCCACTTTTCCAGTTTCGATCCTAGATTCTACCTTTTTTCCGTTCTCGTTCCCTTTTTT
Source organism: Escallonia rubra (assembly GCA_033065855.1). Lineage (NCBI taxonomy): Eukaryota > Viridiplantae > Streptophyta > Magnoliopsida > Escalloniales > Escalloniaceae > Escallonia > Escallonia rubra. Next base: position 13,506 of record JAVXUO010000470.1, read on the forward strand.
CTTCCCAGACCTCTTCATTCTCTACCTCCACCACTCGGTTTTTCTACTACTTCCGTAGCAATTCACCATTAGAACCTCCTTACATGTCCCTTTTTAAGGATTATTTTTTAACTCTCCTCATTTCGTTTAGTTTTGAAAAAAAATAAAAAAAATTATATCATCACTTGATGAGGGCAAATAGGCCAACTCAGCAAATTCCCTAATATTTTTTTTTGCCTTTCTATCCTTCCACTTAGAACGAAAAACGTGTCTCCAACTTACTCTGTAATTTAAACAAAAAATACTTATCATCCACATGTTACCTGCTCCTATTCCAGGTTACGTAGGCTAAATAGGCTACTCTCTTCAACTTGTTTTTGCCTGTTCTTAACAACTTGTAACTCCTCTTCTATATATGACTGGGGAAAATCATCTTCTTGACGTCTTCCCAACATCTTGTTACCTCACTACTTTCTCCATATCTCAATTTCACATAGCTGTCCACACTAAGCCATTTCCCTCCCGTGAGATTCCACTCAGGCGAGCATCCTAAAAGTTCTGAGATCTACATTCTTTTATTCCTTTTATTGAGGCTGTCATAATAGCAGCTACAGGTTGTAATGTTGGAACTCCCACAATAATTTTGTAGACGTCTCAATAGCTCTTTCTTAAGGTCTTCTTGACCTAATACAACTCTCTGCTTATTCCTTCTACTTACGTCCTCGACATTCACCATAATCACTTCTATTGATGGTCCCTCTCGATTGGGAACCCTCTCTCATTTTTTCGAGGAAGGAGTAGCACAATAATTAAAATTGCGCACCATAATATTAACATTCACGCTCAAACAACTAATGGTTTTCATCATTAAACGACCTTTTTCTATAATAGTAAGTAAATGATACTAGTTCCCCATCACCCTTCGCCTTCTCAATAACAACTTTAGGTCGGATTTCAAAAGCAGACTCCACCCCTACTCATACACCCCATCAACCTCGGATAAGCCATAACGCTCCTTCAACATTTTTAGGTTTCAATGACTCTCACTTAGAATCCCTTGTTACATATCCTCAGATAAAGCCCTATGAGGCAGGCAGGCAGTCATAGACAATCTGCCATACCTTTTGGACAATCCGCATACTGGCATCCATCGTCTCCATTAATATCTAATTCGATACTTACCTCTGATACTCTCATTCAACTTTAAGTCTCTCGATTGCTTAGTTAACACTGCTAGTTTGGGACTTGATCTGGCTTGTTGATTCGTCCCTTTTTCCTCGTCACTTGGAAGTACTTTCTCTTCCAAAAGTCAATAAAAACTCTACTCATTCTCACTTTCGACTCCTTATTTCTTTATTCCAAGTTCACACATTAAAAGTGCTCAACCTCAACCATCTCTCTCTACCAAGTCCTTTTATTTCAATTCCTACCGGACCTTTATCTGGTTCCTACAACTCTGATTCCATCTTATCTACATTCTCATCAGGGTCCTTTTTAGGATCCGACACCGCAATCATATCATCATCAAACCACTCTTCTAAAACTAGGTCAACCAACTCTTTCTTCCATTCCCTGCAGCAATAACATGAATGCTGAGGTCATGAATAAATATGCCTTAGCCAACCTCAACCCATATATCTTAACCATCCTCCTAGTTTAGCCAAATCATCAAGATTCTTTTTCTACTCCTCTCATCGATAACTTAGGCCTTCCACCAGACGCTTCAAAAGTCTACAGAATCATTTGCCTAAGCTCTGATACTAACTTGCAACACCCCGGACCCTGGTGACATCATCAGAGCTGAGTTGTCTATCACGATAACACCATAACCCTATGCTGGATACGGAGAAACTACATCCTCATATTCATACATCCTTAATTGATCCTCGAAAAAGAGTCCTTACAAAAAATTTCTTGCAAACATACATTGTAATGCAGTGGAAGACTTTCAGGTCTCTAAACAACACGAGTGTTTACACCCTAATACACGACTGTGGTCGTGTAGCTCTTCTCGACATACCTCGTAGCTCAACCTTCGTCTTATCCCTTCTAGCTTGTCTTGCCTCGCTTAACTTTTCTAGCTTATCATATTTCCCATCCTAGAGGGTTCCTCTTGGGTCAGTCTTATAACATGCACAACACAACATAAGGAATGAGTGCAAATCGCCCAGTAAAGACAACACGTGGAGTATTGTGTACAAATGATTCAAGAGACTCGGATGAATAATAATCATCTCAACAATAGCAATGAATCAAGAGTTAAAATAAATTTTTAGGCATCAACATAGTTGTCAAACGATCTTTTTCTTTCGTTAGACTGAGCTGCTAAAGGCCCAACAAAACGTCATCACTGCCACCTCCTCATGGACAGGACTGACTGGCTGTGCAACTGAACCCTAAATCCAAAGTCGTAAAGAAAAACATCATTAGATTACAAATCATTAAAATCATCAACACCAAAATAAAATCAAATGCAAATGCAACTTGGACACGAAGGGCTGGACTTGACCAGACACGACAGACTCAGCTCGAGCACCATATATTATTTTTGGCCAGTGATCATAATTCATAGGCCATCCTCCTCATATTGATATCCCATTTTATGGGATGTTCATCTCAGTTTCAAGTAAATAGAATAGACAATGTCATCAAGCAGGGAACTCATATAGAGTGCTTGTCCTTAACCGCGTTACAGCTAAGCAACAAGGAAAATTATTCAACCTTATGTCCTCAACAACACAACTCAACAAGGAATACCGGATCAGAAGATCAACCGGTGTTCAAACCTAACAACAAAAGTTCAACGTAACAGCCCACAACAATGTTCTGACATACGAGAAATGTTGATTACCAACAAGTGCCGACATTTCACAACAACAACACAACAATCTCTACAACACCATCATCAACGACGGGCTAGACTCGGGAGAAGTTTAACCACAAGTCTTCAATGGTGTTCTCAAACAGGAGAAATATCGGCTATCAATAATTTGCGATATCTCACAACAATAACACAACCCCTACGGAATATCATCACCAACGTCAGACATGCTAATCGAATCAAGTCATAGCATACTAGGACACACATTATTCTCACCAAATTTCATCAACATGGTGAACTAAGGGAATTTATTCTAGCTTAAATCCTCAATAGCATAATTCAATGAACGAATACCGGTCACAATGACTACCAGTGCCCAATCATAACAACAAGACTTTAACATAAACGTCATCAACATGGCATGCTAACTGAAACAAGTAATTAGCACATTGGAACCACATTGTCCTTATCTCATTGGCTTAGAGCCGAAGAAAATCGCAACCTCTGATCGCAACGAGTGGCATCACCTAGTCAAATAATACCCTGCTCGTTAGACATCGTTCAAACATATACACACTATTCATTCTACCCCTTCCCATTTAACCGTTCACAGCATCTTACAACATCTAGTTAATCCGATCTGATAACTAGATCCTTAACCTAGCCTTATCGACGCATTAGCGATACCAACCTTCTCATTTTCGACGCATTAAAGCCATTCCTCACTTCCCGCCACTCGGGACACTTAATAACGCACGTACCCAAACTTTAGCGCCAAAATACCCTCTGATGGCCGCTACACCACCAACACTCCAAAACCCTTTTAAAACTACTTTTTAGATGTATTACATCATTTATGGGCCAAATAATCCCTCAGAAAATTTCAAAGGGGAAAATTACCAAAACACCCCCTGGCAGCCATGCCCCAACAAACATCTCAAAACTACATCACAACAACCTTTTAGATGTCTTACAACCCTTCCTTCCCAGACTAACAAGTCCTTCAGAAAATTTTACCGAAAAATTAACAAAATATCCCGTGAGGGTTCCCGACACCAAAAAAAATCTCAAAAACACTTTTCAAAATTTGCACTTTGGCCCCTAAAGTTTTCAAAATTGCATTTTGACCCCTTTACTTTGGAAAAATTACACTTTGACCCAAGGCCACATTAAACCCTCATTTAACCCCCTAACATTTCATTATCATCAAAATAATGCTACTTAATAAAAATAGCTCCCATTAATTAATCTAATTTATGGTTAGATTAATTTTCGGTATTTTTAGGGTATCACATCCCCCCCCCCCCTAAAATAAATTTTGTCCTCGAAGTAGGGACACACCTCATTTTATAAATAGATGCGGATATCTCTGCTGCATCAACGCTTTGGGTTCCCACGTGGCTTCCTCTACCGCATGTTTTCTCCAGACCACTGTAACCAACGGTATTACTTTAAGACATAATACTTGTTCATTTTCATCAATTACCTCTATTTGTGCCTCTTGATACGAGATATTATCTCGAATTTTTACCTGTTCCAAATAGATCCCGTGCATAAGATTGGGATCATACTTTCTCAATATTAACACGTGATACACTTTATGCAATCAACTCAATCCTGGACAAAGATCAAGCTTGAACGCTATCTTCTCAATCCTGGATAAGATTTTAAATGGTCCGATGCACCTCGGACTTAACTTCCCTACTTCCTGAGTCAGATGATTCCTTTTCACGGGGACACTTATAAAAATTATTAGGTCATCTACTACATACTCCAACATCCGACACCTCTTGTTAGCATGGCTTTTCTGCCAATTCTGCGCAGTAAGATCTCTCTCTCGGATACTAGTCACCATGTTTTCTATTTCTTTGCACAGTTTCGTGCGAAATAGTCTTTGTTTCCCCAAATAGATCGTAACAAATTAACATGCAACATTTTCGGTTAAGGATATATGTTCATCACAATGCTCTGCAAAAATAAATAATGCAAGCCTTCAACACTCTTCTAATATTTACATCGTACGTCCCCACTGGCCACCCGTCTGAGGTAAAAGGTTGTCATCCTGGTCAACTTTGTTTCAATTTCTTCTTGAAACCTTTTTTTTTCCAAATTCTAAATATGAACCTTGCGTTTCTATCGGACACAGTAGTTACTGGAACTCCATAACAACTAATCACTTGCTTAATGTAAGTTTGGGCAAGTCGTTCAGAAGAATATTCTTTCTGGATAAGAATAAATCGGGCCGTCTTAGGCATCCTATCCACTGCAACCCTGATAGACATATATCTACTAGTTGTTCTTGGTAGCCTTAACACCAAAATCTATCAAAATGCTTTCCCACTTCCACTCAAGTATAAGGAGTTGTTGCAAACTACCCAACAATTTTTCTTATGATTCACCTTCACCTGCTGGCAAGTCAAACATCGGGATACAAACTTTGATATATCTCTTTTCATGCTAGGCCACCAACTCCTTTTTTTTGGCCGTATTTTACAGTACATTTCGGTCTCTCTTGAGTGAATCAGTACCTCAAACTACGAGTACCCTTATAATTCGTCCCCTTAATTCGGAACATATATCCGACATTTCTTTTGAAGCCTCGCTTGATTTCGTGTCTTTTCATATGGTGGAGGAACAAGACAATAGAGATGGCCGATCGATCTTTCAAGGAAGAGCAAGCCATTATGGTGCAGAATAACCCTCTTCTGATCTATCACAGTTACATCTATGGCGATTATCATACTACATTCAATTCATTGATGGTTCTCTCACCCAAATTAAGGACGCCATCAATAAAGGAGCAAGAAATCCTATTGCACAACTGGTGATAGTCACGACCAGCATTATGTACGTGGTTAAATCTTAAGGTGTAGTCTTGCAAGAAGCAAGCCACACAGCTAAGCAGAGATTTACAAACCTTAATTCTCCTTTGACCAAGTTATTTGATAGCTGCTTTGGAAAGGTATAATCACTAAGGTTGGCCCATCCATATACCAACTATCATACTAGAGGGGTATGACGTGCATGCCTGAAGTGAGTATCACCAGGGTTATAGACATCATATAAAGAGGTTCTTGAGATTGAAGCATGCTATCCAGTATCTCATCTACAAAGGATGATAGTATATCTTCCAGCCAAACCCAATGTGAAGAAGGAACTAACAGTGCACCAGGTGAACATGATCAAGACAACACTGGATCATTTTGTGCTCATTGTTATAGTGGGATAGATGCATGATTCCCAATTTCAGTATGGATGTGACCAATGGTCAATGACAGTTGTGCAGTGTTATCTTATAGAAAGAAGTTATGGGATGTTTGGCCAATGTAGAAGAGGACTATGATGAGGATACAAGCATTGTCTTTAGGCCCAATGGTTCCCTTTCTTATCATGCGTATCAAACAGCTACTCCGACAGTCGCCTCAGACCCCTTGTTTTCTCAAGAAACCCCCCCTCCCCCCTTCCGTTATGATAAGGTATTAATACAGTTGAAAAGACTCAGAAAATATTCCGTATCAGGCACATTGTAAATACTTCAATATGATGAGGTATTAAAACAATTTTGTTTCATGTCCTCTAATTGACTGACTTTGATCAAATTGCTTATCATGGCCCAGGTTCCCGTCTAGACACAACCAAAGGATCTTTCAAATGTGCCAGGGGCTATTCATTTCAGCAATGTTTTTATATTTTTCGAGGCAGGTTTACCCAACACCCGACCTAAACTAGTTCTGGTAGATAAAGACCAGCTTTGAATGTCTGCCCTCCCCAAACAGTTCATGCATTACGAATTGACCCCTTTAATTTTACTTCTCTGTATCAGGCTATTATTAGAGCCTACGACAACACTCGACGTGAGGTGATTACCACAGCAATTTTAGCAGGATTGCCAATTTTAATGTCGATTTCCAGGTGCTAGCCGTGAGTGCATTCTACCAACTTCACTTTTTGCCAATTTTTGCACCTCATCACCTCAAAAGTTTTACTTAAATTGTTGATCCAAAGTCTCTCAACCACATGATTTATGGCTTTATCAAAATTATTTGGCTCCAAACTCGTGAACTGCTTCAAGACGGCTGCATTAGCTACAACTGGAGTAGCTTCAGGTTCCGGACGATTCCCTCTTTCTCCTCGTCCTCCACAGCCTCCTCTTCCACCGTAAACTCCACCATGATTATTCATCCTAATCAACATCAAACACATACATAAGTCAAAAAGCTCACAAAAAGAATATGCATTATAGTCTTAATGAGCTCAGAAGTTATAAACTAACATGTATCATGCTTGTTCTAAGAGTTTATAAAATCTTAAGCCTAGGCCCTAACACCAAACTGTCACTCTAATTTTGCAAGTTGTGACCAAAATCAAAGTCCTAAGATAATATAATATTCCAGTATATTTCAAGTTATACCAAGTATAAAAGCTATTAATAATAATTAAAATGTCCCAATAAAATAATCATCTAAAGAATATCTATTCGTTCGAAAAATCCATAAAGGTAATTAACAAAGCTACTAAATTTAATTACAGAATTCTAACTGAAAATCAAAATATCCAGACACGAAAAAGTTGTCAAAAGTAAAAGAATAAGGTGAGCTCGAATATAGTTCAGTAAAGGGAACAAAATATAGATTGAAAACAAACGATGCAATAATCGAAGGCAGAAAAAAAAGTCAAAGCACTAACAAGCAAGTGACAATTAATCCACAATGCAACAAAAGAGATAAAATAAATGCGTGAAATGATCACTAAGTGGTCCTAAGGACCCAAATCAAACACAGAACCCGAAGGTACAATATGCATACCGGCAGCGTAATGCGTCGTTAAGTGGGCTGTCTAAAACTCAGAAAGTGAATACAAAAGTTGCCACGTAACTACAAAAATGACCGAATTGAGTATACAAAAATCTTAAAGACTCATTTGTTTCTTAAAATGAGTTGTTCTTCTTAACGTTCGTACGCAACTGTTTGTGTTGCTGGGCAAACTCACCATCGATTTGTGCGCCGGCAGCACAACCGATTAAAAGTGCGGGATCTTTTTTACCCTTCGGGCCTGGGGACTATCCTGAAAGCGAGAAACTTCGACGAACAGATGGAAATTACAAGTAAAAGACTGCACGCCCATAAATGACAAAGAGAGCTTCGATTGATTGTGAATGTTTACACAGCAATGTTTCCAAGTCTGGAAACTAAACTTCCTATCGATGGCAGCAAAAGCCTCTAAACAAAAGAAAGAAAAAGACTAATTTGTCTAGTTGATGATTGATTGTCTGTGTTCTTTTTCTCTGATTCTTCTTGACCCATTATATATACTAGAGGTTTTGTAGAAAATAACTACCATTGCAAGATAAACTACCCACTTAGAGATAAACTACCCACTTCGAAAATAACCACCCACTAATAAATAACCAACCACACTTATCTCTTATGAATATGACACATTTTCAGAAGTTGGTTTCTTTCACTTCTTGAATCTTCCATTATCTCTTCAGAAATAATAAAAAGTAAATGCCATTTAGTGGCATTTAATTAAAGTGAACTTATTAGTGAAAAAAATATATTTTGTGGTGCAAACATTGCCTCCCTGGCTCAAGCAACTGAATACTTGAAAATTGCGAAGAGTCATGTCTTTTAAAAGGGTAGTATTTTCTCACTATCGATAGCCTTTCACGATCGATATATAGCCTTTCACGATCGACAACCTTTCATTATTCATAGCTTTTCAAGATCGATAGCCTTGCACGATCAATAGCATTTCATGATCGATAGCCTTGCACGATCGATAACATTTCACGATAGATAACTTTTAACGATTGACAAACTCTCACTATCGATAGGCTTGTATTTTTCACTATCGATTGTGAAGAGTCATATCTTTCAAAGGGAAAGCATTATCTCACTATCGATAGACTTTCACGATCGATATATAGTCTTTCACGATCGATAGCCTTTTGCGATCGATAGCCTTTCATGATCGATAGTCTTTCACGATCGATAGGCTTGCATTCTTCAAAGTGACAGAATTTCCGCTATCTATTAGCCATCGATTGGCTTTTGCTCTCCATATACCGGTGTCAATGACCATAGTTGGCCATGCCACTAAACAAACCATGACCATTTTTGGTTAAGCTACTAACCAAATGAAGACCATTTTTGGTCAAGCCGTTAACCCAATCAACATATAAAATGGCTACTGATAAGCCAATCGATTGAGCATTTTTTAATTCAAAATGTATGGATACAAATAAAACAAATAATATTTGACTATATTTGCAGTTCTTAATAACCATTGAATTAATACTCTACCTTGGTGTGCTCTACCAACCCAAATAGGGTATCCTTCTTCAAAAAATATAACATCGATTGGCTCCCAAAATACATGTTCTTCATCTTTTTTCATGATGTCAAAAGACTCAAAGTCACTAACAGTGGGGAATTTTAAATCGATAGCCACGGCTGGCTCGTTATACATGCCGCGTGAAAATGGCTCTTTTTTACTTTTAGCCAAAATAGGCTTGCAAACTTGCCCCCCCCCAGCCATATCGATTAGATCTCCTTTTGACATATCAATCTCACATGAGAATGAACATGATTGTTCATATTTTTCTTTCATTTTTGGCATGATATCGACCTTACAAAAATTACTTACACCGTTTTTGGTGTAAGTTTCAGCCAGTTGTATAAATGAATTCAAATGATTTTCCAACAATACGCATTTTTCATGCAATTCATCGAATAACTCACTTGAATTGCTTGAAGATAACACTTGAAGTGGACTTTTGTGAAACGACTCCTCTTCGTAAGTAGTCGTTTTATTTTTAGTAACCATAAATTGGTTGCATCCATCTTCTAAATATTGTCTTGTTTCAACCATGTTTGGCATCATCTTATTTGCAATAGTCAAAGAATGACTATTAATTTGTAACATTTCAACCCCAACAAATGTGGAAAGGAACAATTCAACTTCTTTCCTCATCCACTCAATTATGTGAATCAAAGCCCAACATTCTTTCAATTTATCCTATAAATCCTCTAAAAAGGAAGGATGTTCTACTCCCATCCATGTTTTAATATATTTTTCAAACCTGTTTAATTCATGAGAGGTTTCTACCAAAATTGTTGGTAGAATATGCTGGCCATGGTTTGCATCAATGCAATCCATTAGATCATACCAAAATTCCATTAAATCATCCACTGTCGACTTCATATAAAATGAAAGAGACAATGGTTTAAAATTTCTGGAAAATAATGACGCCGAAGTATGGCATTTCATCAAATTTACCCAGAAATCGGCCTTTAATTCTTCAAATCGGGCCTGAAATTCCAAGGAATTGCTTGGAAACATATTGTTGGCATTTCTCACTTTCAGGTACAAGGTCCCACTGGGCGTGCCAATGTTTGCGCTGCTGGGCAAACTCACTATCGATCTGTGCGCCGACGGCACAACTGATTAAAAGTGTGGGATCTTTTTTGCCCATTGGGCCTGGGGATTTCCCTGAAAGCGAGAAACTTCAACGAATAGATGAAAATTGCAAGTAAAAGACTGCGCGCCCATGAATGACAAAGAGAGCTTCGATTGATTGTGAATGTTTACACAACAATGTTTCCAAGTTTGGAAACTAAACTTCCTATCGATATCAGCAAAAGCCTCTTAACAAAAGAAAGAAAAAGACTAATTTGTCTAGTTGATGATTGATTGTCTGTGTTCTTTTTCTCTGCTTCTTGTTGGCCCATTATATATACTAGAGGCTTTGTAGAAAATAACTACCATTACAAGATAAACTACTCACTTAGAAAATAACCACCCACTAATAAATAACCAACCACACTTATCCCTTATGAATATGACACATTTTCAAAAGTTAGTTTCTTTCACTTCTTGAATCTTCCATTATCTCTTCAGAAATAATAAAAAGTAAATGTCATTTAGTGGCATTTAATTAAAGTGAACTTATTAGTGAAAAAAGATATTTTGTGGTGCAAACAGCAATAACGGAACAAATAATTCACATATCTTCTATTATACAAATACCAATATAATGATGCATTTGATTTTAAAATAACAGTGCCATAACGAATGGTGGGTACTATTGATTTAAAGCTGAGATGGACAAATAAGCAAAGGAGGAAAAAAAAAAGATACTTAACTGTTTCAATACCATGTCAATTGGTAGGCAGAATAACCATAACCGTAGAAACTTAACTGTTTCAATACCATGCCAACTGGTAGGCAGAATAACCATAACCGTTCCATGGTAAAAGTAATAACAACACCATAACACTATAGGGATAATGAAGGATGACTACCATGCAATATCAAAGGGTACTATTAATAAAGTAAGAAGCAAACTTGGGACTAGAAAAAAAGAATTACATTTGAAAACAATACTCCAAGAAACAAAAGAAAGATGCCCAATAATGTATCTAGGTCGACTTGTACTACTTCTATAGGATACGCTAAATTTATAGCATGGGTTGTACGGATTCAAAAGCAAAGGATTCGTAAGCAAAGTTAGCCAAAAACACACGGTGGTAAAGCAATAGAATTAACGCAACACCCTGACCAAAAGGGTTTTGAACATATATTTAATAAGAAGGGAAAAAGCTCAAATCACAAAAAAGGGAGAAAACTCTTACTACAGCAAAAATAGAAATTTCTTACCTTATTCCAGCAATCTGGATAACTAAAATTCAATTTGCACTAATATAAATACTTCAATTGAAATTCGTGTAAAAACCCAAATACGTTGCACCAAATTTGTTACAAACCTAGTCCGTAAAATGTTCTAGGGTTTATGAAAAGTTCAAAACATTTTTTTTTTTTTTTTGGATTGAAAAAGAAAAGGTTCAAAACATTTAAACCCATGTCTAGCACTATAACCCAACAAAACTATCAAACTTCTAATTTTTGCTTATCAAAATCAACACTTGAACTGGAATCCAAAAGTCGCACCTTCAAGCTATCGACGGACTACACAAAGAAGGATGAGGTCTTTGATTTAGCCGATTAAACTTCAACCTAGTAGGTGAAATTCCCTTCAACTTTAGTCATTAATTCAAAACCCACCAAAAGTTTTTCAGAAATTCAAATCACCAATTCAAAACCAACCAAAAAAATTTTAAAAATTCAAATCACCAAAAGTTTTAAGTACTGCTAAGGGCATAAATACTATTTCTTAGTAATTGGACTAACAGTTTGTTCAACTATGTTCTTGCCCCTTAAAATACTAATTTCAATACTTCTTGTAGAGTTTTCTTATTTGTGTTGGCATTTTGGGTTTTAAACTCATTTTGAGAGGCCATATTTAACTCAATCTTCAAATGAGTTTTACACCATAGTTTGGTTAGGAACAAGTTGATTGATGTTCATCTATTGGAGTAGATGATCATAAAATATTCGCAAGTTTAAAACAAATGAGAAGTGACTGAGAAAATTAAAATTGAAGTTGGTGGTTCAACTTGAAGCGAAAAGAAGAATCACATGTAGAAGAGATAAAGTAATGTTGTTTCCTTATAAGATCTAGCATTGGGCTAAGGGTTGGGCCCCTTGGGGGTACCCAAGTTTTGTAAGGAGGGAGGACCTAGGTTGACCCAAAGTCCCCGCCTGTCCCAGTCCATGGCCGTTGCTTGGGCTTAGGCCCATCAGGCTTGTTCTTTTATTATTTAAATAATTCTTTTTCTGCATTTGTGTTGGTTTGCTGAGTCTACAAATTTGGAGTGCTCCTATTTCCGGACGTTGCTGCTCAAGGGATCGTTAGCACCATTATGGGACGAATAAAGTCTTAAGGAAAGTGAATCAAATTCACACCTTGGTTCTCTTATATGTTGTTCTGCATTTCTGTTGTGAGTTATTAGATATTGTTCAGTTTTTCAGATTCTATTTGCATGTTCAGTATTTTTTGTAGTTGATTTTTCGCACAAGTACACATATTTTTCCAACAATCTTAAGACTTTATTCCGCACTTTATATTACTTGTGTTTAAGAAATTATTGTTTTCAAAATTTGTTTTGTCATTTGTTCGTGTCAGATTCTGTACTAAAATTATTTTCGATTTCTGAATATAATTTTAGTGTTCTTACAATCTGCTTTGGTTATACGTTTTATTTAGACTAGAATTTTGTTTAATTGTAGTTATAATCTGTGATAGATATAACAATGGCTACTAGTGAAACCAATCCCAAAAGTGGACCAATTAATCCCAATGCATAACATGGTGGCGGGACTATGTAAATACCGCCTTATGTAGCACTTGCTCATGGATCCGTTGGACTTGGTGAGAAACCGAAAAGGTTCGAGGGGAAGGACTTCAAAAGATGGCAACGAAAGATGTTGTTCTAGTTGACCACCTTGAACTTGGCAATATGTTTGTACGAAGATGCACCAGAATTTGGTGAGAATCCTAACGGGCAAAAAGTGGTTGCTTTGGATGCTTGGAAGCATTCAGATTTTCTATGCAAGAATTATATCCTCAGTGGTTTGGACAATGCATTGTATAACGTATATAGTCCAATGAAAAATGCGAGGGCATTATGGAAATCCTTGGAAAAGAAGTACAAGACTGAATATGCCGGCCCTAAGAAATTTGTAGGCGACAAATTCCTTGATTTCAACATGGTGGATTCCAAGATTGCTATAAGTCAAGTCCAAGAGTTTCAACTTATTTTGCATGACATTCATGTGGAAGGTATGGTGCTTGGAGAATCTTTTCAAGTGGCGGCATAAATTGAAAAATTGCCCCATACTTGGAAAAACTTCAAGACTTATTTGAAGCACAAGCGTAAGGAAATGAAGCTTGAAGACTTGATTGTGGGATTGAAGATTGAAGAGGATAATCGTCAGTCTAAGAAGAAGGAAGGAAATTATCATCTAGAGATCAAAGCAAATATTGTCATCGAGCAAGATCATCAAAGAAAAGGAAACATTCCGCTTTAGATGGTCCAAATGGAGCAAGCGGCTCAAATTCCAATGGTGGTGAGAAAATGAGGAGTTTTAATGGGAATTGCTATGTGTGTGACAAATCAGGCCATCGTACTAAGGACTGTTACAGTTGCAAAAATAAAGAAAACTCAAAGAAAGGAAAGCATTCTCAAGCGAACGTGACAGAAGTTACAAAAATTACTGAGAACATTACAGATTTGGATTTATCTACGGTGGTATCTGAAACTAACCTGGTCAAAAATCCCAAACAGTGGTGGTAAACAAGGGTGCTACTCGACATGTGTGCTCCGAGTGAAGTATGTTTACTACATATCAGAGTGCCAACAACGAGAATCTGCTCATGGAAAAATCTTCCTCTTCAAAGGTGCAAGGAATGGGAAAAATGGTCTTAAAGATTATATCGGGAAAACAATCTTCCTCAACCATGTTCTTCATGTGCTGGACGTTCGAAAGAATCTAGTTTCAGGCTCATTGTTGAGTAAAAATGGTTTTATGCTAGTTTTTGAGTCTAACAAATTTGTACTCACTAAAAGTTGTCTGCTTGTAGGAAAATTGTACATTTGAGATGGTCTGTTTTAGTTGAATGTAATGAACATCCTACCTAAAGCTGTACCAAATTCTAAAATTAATAATAATATTTCTTCTTCTTACTTGTTAAAATCTACTAATTTATGGCAACTTAGATTAGGTCATGTGAATTATGGTTCTATGTAAAAGCTTGTGAAAAATGGTTTTTTTGCTAAAATGAATTTTGACTCACAAAGCGTGTGAAATTTGTGTTGAAGCAAAATATGCACAAACATCTTTCAAGTCAACTGAAAAAAGTACATAACCTTTTATTCTAATTCAAAGTGACTTATGTGACTTAAAGGTGGTACAATCTAGAGGAGAAAAAAGTATTTTATTATTTTTATGAATGATTGTACGAGATTTTGTTATGTAGATTTGCTTAGAAGCAAGGATGAAGTCTTGGAAGCATTTATGTAATACAAAATTGAAGTTGAAAATCAACTTAGCAAAAAAATTAAAGTATTAAGAACTGATAGAGGAGGGGAATATATTTTCCCTCTTGAAAAATATTATGCTGATCATGGTACTTTTTATAAAACCACAGCAACATATACGACTCAATCAAATGGAATTACCGAGCGGAAGAATCGTACTCTAAAGGAAATGATGAATGCTTTGTTGATAAATTCAGGACTACCGGATAACTTTTAAGGGCAGGCAGTTCTGCAAATCATATTTTTAATAAAGTACCCCACAAGAAGTTGCAAAAGACCCCATATGAGTTATGGAAAGGATGTCCTCCTTTTTTCAAATATCTCAAAGTGTGGGTGTGTCTAGCAAAGGTAGCAATCCCACCTTGAAAATGGTCAAAATAGAACCTAAAACTGTTGATGGGATTTTTATTGGTTCTTACTGCATAAATCTGAAGTTGATGACATACACGTCAACACCATAATAGAGACAAGGAATGCACGTTTCTTTGAATAAATATTTCCTTATAAAAGTGCACAAGAACGAAGTTCTTTGAAAAGAATTAATATGGACCAAGAACCCGCACAAGAGGAAGATGAACCATGACGTAGCAATAGAGCAAGAACGTCTACATCTTTTGGTCTTGATTTTATGGCATATTTGTTAGGAAATGAGCCTCTTACCTACAGTGAATCAATGTCAATTCCTGAAGCTCCACAATGGAAAGAGACAATTAATAGTGAAATTGAATCCATCATGCAAAATCATACGTGGGAGCTGGTAGATCATCCTTCTGGAAATAAACCCTTAGGGTGTAAATGGATTCTCAAGAGAAAGATTAAAGCTGATGGAACAATCAAAAGGATGTGAAAACAGTTACTAGAATAACATCCACTCGAATATTGATAGCTATTACAACGATTAATAATCTTGAGATACACCAAATGGATGTGAAAATAGCCTTCTTAAATGGAGATCTAAATGAAGAGATCTATATGGAGCAACCCGATGTGTTTATAGCTCCTGGTCAAAAGAGGAAAGTGTGTAAGCTTGTTAAGTCACTTTATGGACTAAAAAATGCTCCAAAATAATGACATGAAAAGTTTAGGGTTAATTACACTTATGTCCCTGAGGTTATTGGGTAATTACACGCGTGTCCATAAGTTTAGAAAATAGGCACTTATGTCCTTTGACCTAACGGAGTATTGAAATACTTAACAGTTTGAATGAAATGACCACATTGCCCACGATTGAAAATGTAAATTCTTGAAGTGTCATTCTTCTGTTTTCTTCCCAATTCCACTTTCTTCTCTCTGTTTTTCTTTTCAACTCCAATCACCTGAACAAACCACCGCACCAATCGCTCCTCTATGTTTTCCCTTCTCTCCACTCTCTATTGTATTTGTCACAACTTTCTAACCCCAATCACTTGAACATCACAATTCAGCAATCAATTCCATTTTCTTTGCGTCAAACTAACACACACCATGGCGGTCGCTGCCACTAACCACCACTAACTAGCCTACCGCCGTCTTCCAATGACCCACCGCCACCAGACGACCCACCACAACCTCAAATAGACCCACCACGGTCGACCAACCACTAGCGTCATCTACAACCCAAATACCAAAATCACACATCTACGTACCCACCCATGCCGCTACTGTCGGTGCCATACGCAACACCAACGCCTGTCAATGCACTGAAATTGGAGGCGATGTGTATGAGCCTACAATTTTGATAATGTTCACACCACAAGATTTGATTTAAATAATTAAGTAAAGTATTTACAAAAAAAAGAGTAAGAAACAAATCTCAAAGCTCAGGGTGATGGAAGGCCGTGGGAATGCTGGTTGTTGATTGCGGGGATGATGGTGGTTGATTGGTTGTCGGTGGTGTACAAAAGTGAGAGGTGTCAGATCAGGATCCGTCGAGGGCGATGATGGCGTCGACTACGTCGCGACTGAGTAGGATTTCAGGGGTGGGGGTAAGGGAAGAGGTGGCGACAGTGTGGGTGAGTGAAGGGGCCGCGGTGTTGGGGGAGTGAGGGGCCGGCGGTGGAAGTGTTGAGTTATGTTTGGTGCAACCGTGGTGGTGGTGGTGGTTTCAGGTGAGGAGAAGAGAGAAATTGTTAAGAGTTGAAGATGAGAGAGATATAGAGAATTAGGGTTTGAGACCCACATTTGGAAATTAGGGTTTCATCCTAATTAATTTTTTAAATTAAAGTTTTAAATTTCTATACAGTGTATATACATTGCAAGGGTAATGTTGTCATTTTAAGAATACGTATCTATGACATCAGCAAAAAAGTACATTTTTTTAACGAAATCTTGACGGATGGACATAAGTGTTACCTAACGTTTGTGGTCACGGTTTGTTACTTTTTTAAAACTTAGTCTCATTGACTGTATTTTCACCCAAACTTCAGGGACATGAGTGTAATTAACCCAAAAGTTTAATAAAGTCATGATTGAAAATGGCTTTGGAATCATTGAATGTGATAAATGTGTCTATGTTAAAGGCTCAGAAAAAGGATATGTCATTGTTTGTGATAATGTAGATGACATGCTTAGAAGCAATAGTGAATCCATTAAGACTACAAAGAAAATGTTGACCAGTAAATTGATATGAAAGATTTGGGTGTTGCTAATGTTATACTTGGTATGAAAATTACCAAAACATCAAATGGACTAGTCTTGTCACGATATCATTATATTGAGAAGTGCTAGACAAAATTAAAATTTATGATAATAGTCCTGTAAAGACACCACTAGATGTAAATTTACATCTAATAAGTAATACTGGTGAAGGAATATTTCAATTAGAGTATTCAAGTTAGGGGTGCAACTTGGGCGGGCTGGACGGGCCCAAAGGTTAGACCATGACCAGCTCGCTCTCCAAAAGTCGTGTCCATGTCCAGCCCAGCCCATCTACGGGCCAAATAATATGTGTCCACACCAAGCCCATCAAAATTTCGGTGGACACGGGCTGGACGCGAGCTGGTCCATCGGTTTTCCATGGTTACGAAACATATCATTGACCATTCAACTCTACAATTTAGTCATGATAAGGAAATAAAGTAAATTAAAGTCTCAAAATGAACTTAAGTATAAGCATGGAAACAACTATTTGGGACAAAATGAGAGAGAAAAAGACAAGAATCTCTAATCCTATAATAAGAAATAAAGTAGGAAAAGTAAATTCTTCAAAGATCTCTAAACATGAACAAAAGTGGGAACTATCGCTCAACCTGGTTCAGAAAAATAAGATAAGAATATGAGCATACATTTTGCTTTAAGGCTTTGACTTTGTCGAAGTGGGGGCTGAGAGTTCAGAAAGTACAAAAAAGAAATACAGTAGTATTCTATTAGGTTAAGAGTTTGAGGGTCGAGATTGCATAGACTTATGTGATCCACGATTTTTAATGAGTAAAGGAAACAAAACACACACACACACACACACACACACACACACACACACACACACACACACACACACACACACACACACACACACACACACACACACACACACACACACACATATATATATATATATATATAGACGGGCTAGTTTTCCCTCGGGCTGGACGGGCTTGTAGAAACCTTTGCCCATGTCCAGCCCATATTTTTTACGGGCTCAAAATTTTGAGCCCACGTCCACCACGGTCATTACAAAAGTAAGTTAATACCCATATTTTAGTGGGCTGGCATGGATTGTCCATGGGTGACCCGGCCCAAGTTGCACCCCTAATTCACGCATAATTCGGAGCCTAATGTATATCATGAATTGCACAAGACCCCATATAGCATATGATGTCAGTGAACTGAACAAATATACTAGCAATCCGGGAAAGAATCGCTGGATAGCTATTATAAGAGTTTTGAGGTACTTAAAATATACCTTGAACTTTGGATTGCATTACACAAGATATCCAGCTGTATTAAAAGGAAATAGTGATGCTAATTGGATATCAGATTCTAATGAAACAAAGTACACAAGTGGATATGCGTCTATATTAGGAGGATGAGCTATTTCTTAGAAATCCTCAAAACAAACATGTATTGCCAGATCCACTATAGAGTCTTCATTGCTTTAGATAAAGCAGAAGAAGAAGAAGAGTGGATTTATAATTTCTTGGAGGATATTCCAAATTGGCCTAAACCTGGGCCACCAATTTGCATACATTGTGATAGCCAATTTGTAATTGGAAGAGCACAAAGCAGCATGTGTAACAGAAAGTCTAGACACATACATCGTAGACACAATACCGTTAAGCAGTTACTTTCCAATGGAATTATCTCTATTGACTGTGAAATTAAAGGATAACATTACAGATCCGTTAACAAAAGCTTTCACTAGAGAGAAAATAAATACATCATCGAGGGGAATGTGTTAAGCCTATGAACTAAAGAGTTGCCATAATGGAAACCCTACCTAGCTGACTGGAGATCCCAAGATCTAGGTTCAAAGAGAAAACTGAATTATGTAAATTCGACTCAGACAGAGCAACCGGGAGGGGGGTGTTAAAACCCTCATATTTATTCATATGACGAGCAGACAGTGCCACCTGCAAAAGTTTAGGTTAAGATATACTTTTAATGACTCTTATATCTTGAAAATCCTAGTAGGGGTGCAGTAGGAACCTCTTCATAAGAAGTCACCTATGTGAGTAAAAAGTGGGCCGCTTCTATGAGAATTGCAAGGCAGAATTCTCATAGAGTACTCATGAAAAACCAGGAGTTGTTCAGGGCCAAAATGAATACAACAATGAGAACCTCAAAACAATGTTTGAGCGGTACTTTGTGAAGACCTATTGTCTCGATTTACACTAAAGATTGAACAGTTCAAGACATCACGTTCACTAGTTAACCACTAAATACGATGCTTTTCACTATTCAAAGGCATTAGCTACCTATCCCAATACAATGTCGTTCTAATTGAACTCTTTCTAGTGTCAGCGTTTCTTTGCGTATAGTGTCTAGTCAATTTTCTATTCTTATGGGGGATTGTTGACATTTTGGGTTCTAAATTCATTTTCAGAAGCCATCTTTAACTCAATTTTCAAATGGGTTCTATACCATAATTTGGTTAGAAACAAGTTGATTCATGTTCATCTATTGGAGTAGATGATCATAGAATATTCATAAGTTTAAAACAAATGAAAAGGAGTGAATGAGATAATTAAAGTTGAAGTTGGTGATTTAACTTGAAGGGAAAAGAAGAATCCCACATAGAAGAGATAAAGCAATGTTGTCTCGTTATAAGATCTAGCCTTGGGTTAGGGGTCGTTGGGCCCCCTGGGATACCCAAGTTTTGTAAGGAGGGAGGACCTACATTGACCCAAGGTTTGCGCGTGCGCTGCCAGCCTGTTCCATCTAGACCGGTCCGGTCTGTGGCCATGGCTTGGGCGCATCAAGCTTTAATCTTTTTGGGACAAAAATATTTTAAATAAATAAATTTATTTATTTAAATAATTCTTTTCCGAAGTTGCAATTTTTTAGCCAACAGTTGCACTCTTAAGAGAAAGAATTTTGTATTTGTTTTGGCTTGTCGAGTCTGCAAATTTGGAATGCTCCTATTTTCAGAAGTTGCTGTCGTTGTATCCTGAGAGACTTTCGTCAAGAGACTGTTAGCACCACTGTGGCACAAATAAAGTCTTAAGGACAGTGAATCAAATTCACATCTCGGTTCACTTATTTGTTGTTATGCACTTCTGTTGTAAGTTATTAGATATTGTTCATTTTTTCAGATTATGTTTGCATGTTCAGTATTTTTTCAGTTGATTTTCAGCACAAGTACACAAATATTTTTTGAACAATTTGTTGGCCAGTACAAGAATCAAACACATTTAGGAGTCAAGACTAGATGGAAAAGTTGCTCAAAATGGGTTTTTTTTAATAACGCATCTGGCAATACTTGAATCCATTAGCACTAATGCACAAGGCAGATATAGATACCAGTCGGAAAAGCTCATTGGTATCTAAGTAGATAAAATACTTCGAAACTCCCAAGGATATTCCACAATAATACAAAATTTCCTTTTAGCAATTTCACAGAATCTTATACGTTCGTACACCATATTCATAGTCCTTTTGCATATATAATGTGACCACATGACGCGGAGAACATGTCGACGGTGGGCAAGGCCCGACGCCTAACAGCCAGGCGGACTAAGCCCGATGCTCTCTAGAGACCCCCTCTCGTCTCAGAGTGACCGAGGGGTCATGGCCCCTAACGATGCCGATGAAGAGCCGTTAATGCTAGAGCATGTAAACTAGTCATACAGACATCCTGGTGGAAATAGTGTCCCAGAGGAGTCGCCTGTTTCGCAAGTAAGTCCTGGTGCCAGAGCAATCAGAGCGCGCCAAGGTAGTGTCCCGGATGAGTTACCTATATAACGAGCCGAGGTAGTGTTCTGAAGTAGTTGTATACCTAACATGTCGAGGTAGTGTCCTGAACGATTCGCCTATCCAACGGATAGCAGTAGTGTCATGGAGGAGTCACTTACCTGACATTAAGGGAGTCCTCATGCCAGAACACTTGGAGCTCACTGACAAAGGTACCGTCTCGGAGGAGTTGCGTATCCCTGCGATGAGTGCTTGTGCTGAAGCACTCGGAGCGCGGCAAGATAGTGTCCCAGAGGAGTCTCTTAACCAGCGAGCCGAGGTAGTGTCCCGAAGGAGTCACCTATCTAACAGGAAAGGGGTCCTCATGCCGGAGCACTTGTAGCTCCCTAATAGAGATAGTGTCTCAAAGGCGTCGCCTCTTTTTGTGATGAGTCCTTTTTTCAGAGCACTCAGAACGTGTCAAGGTAGTGTCCTGAAGGAATTACCTACCGGAAGGGCGAGGTTGTGTCCCAGAGGAGTTACTTACTTAACACGGCTAGGTAGTGTCCGGAGGAGTCGCATGCCTGATGAGCCAAAATAGTGTCCCAAAGCAATCACGTACTTGTCTGGATGGGATTCCTCGTACCAAAGTACTGTGAGCTCCCTGAGGTAGTGTCGACGAGTTACCTACCATGAGGGATGCTGCCCACTCTGGAGAGTGGGTCAAAACAAGTTCCGCGATCAAGGCAAGGTGCGCATGGTATGGTGTAGAGATAAACCAATGCTGGGAACGAGGCAATGTGAAAGTGTCGGGGGCAGTTGTGTAAGTGGCGAGGCGCATAGGCGTGGCAGGATTTGTGCGGTGCCAGGGGAACTCAATGTTGGTGGTGTAGGGGTGTGGTCACACTGTTATCCGGGAGCAGATGACATGGTGAATACGCATGGGTGCGACGTGGGGAAAAAATGTATATGGCACATATAGAAGGCGGTGGTGCTTGGGCGCAGCATCAAAATCGTGCATGGGGCATGTGACGTGGAGATAGTGCTGATGCGCAACAGCAAAAGTCATGGAGCATGGAGCTCCCAACGGGAGATGAGAACAAGGGGTGAGGCAAGTGAGCCCAAAGGAGATGGAGCCCCCCCAAGGGCCAAGAAGAGGGATCTTGTGCAGACCCCTTTGGGAAAAGGCGCACTATTGACTCAAAGACTTGGAATATTTTTGTGCTAGATGCGCAGCACGTGGTGTGCGCTTCAGGTTGACCATATTGGTAGCGTTGATTTTTTACTGTTGAATACTCATTGACATGTCACAATAGAAGGTTCAAAGAACGGTCAAAAGTGCGTAGCTAAGATGGGTGAACAACAAATTCTACATCTCATTTTTGCTGAACATTCCAGTAGGAGCGTGCACAACTGAGGGCAGCTTCATTGATTCCCATACGATGCTAACTGCAGCAGAGACTTTCTATAAACATACTGAATGTTCTGAAGTAGTTGTATACCTAACATGTCGAGGTAGTGTCCTGGACAATTCGCCTATCCAACGGATAGCAGTAGTGTCATGGATGAGTCACTTACCTGACATTAAGGGAGTCCTCATGCCAGAACACTTGGAGCTCCCTAACAAAGGTACCGTCTCGGAGGAGTTGCCTATCCCTGCGATGAGTCCTTATGCTGAAGCACTCGGAGCGCGGCAAGATAGTGTCTCAGAGGAGTCTCTTAACCGGCGAGCCGAGGTAATGTCCCGAAGAAGTCACCTATCTAATAGGAAAGGGGTCCTCATGCCGGAGCACTTGTAGCTCCCTAATAGAGATAGTGTCTCAAAGGCGTCGCCTCTTTCTGTGATGAGTCCTTTTTTTCAGAGCACTCAAAATGTGTCAAGGTAGTGTCCTGGAGGAATTACCTACGCGAAGGGCGAGGTTGTGTCCCTGAGGAGTTGCTTACTTGACACGGCTAGGTAGTGTCCGGAAGAGTTGCATGCCTGATGAGCCAAAATAGTGTCCCAAAGCAATCGCTTACTTGTCTGGATGGGAGTCCTCGTACCAAAGCACTGGGAGCTCCCTGAGGTAGTGTCGAGGAGTCGCCTACCATGAGGGATGCTGCCCACTCTGGAAAGTGGGTCAAAACAAGTTCCACGATCAAGGCAAGGTGTGCATGGTATGGTGTAGAGATAAACCAATGCTGGGAACGAGGCAATGTGAGAGTGTCGGGGGCAGTTGTGTAAATGGCGAGGCGCATAGGCGTGGCAGGATTTGTGCGGTGCCAGGGGAACTCAATGTTGGTGGTGCAGGGGTGTGGTCACACTGTTATCCGGGAGCAGATGACATGGTGAATATGCATGGGTGCGACGTGGGGAAAAAGTGTATGTGGCACATATAGAAGGCAGTGGTGCTTGGGCGCAGCGTCGAAATCGTGCATGGGGCATGTGACGTGGAGATAGTGCTGAGTCGCAATAGCAAAAGTCATGGAGCATGGAGCTCCCAACGGGAGATGAGAACAAGGGGTGAGGCAAGTGAGCCCAAAGAAGATGGAGCCCCCCCAAGGGCCAAGGAGAGGGAGCTTGTACCGACCCCTTTGGGAAAAGGCGCACTATTGACTCAAACACTTGGAATATTTTTTTGCTAGATGCGCAGCATGTGGCGTGCGCTTCAGGTTGACCATATTGGTAGCGTTGATTTTTTACTGTTGAATACTCATTGACATGTCACAATAGAGGGTTCAAAGAACGGTCAAAAGTGCGTAGCTAAGATGGGCTAACAGCAAATTGTACATCTCCTTTTTGCTGAACATTCCAATAGGAGCGTGCACAACTGAGGGCAGTTTCATTGATTCCCATACGATGCTAACTGCAGCAGAGACTCTATAAACATACTGAATGTTCCTCTCCCCTTCCTCCCCCCCCCCCCCTTCGTTTTCCGTTTTTTCACTGCTAAGGTTTTTGAGTTTTACCTAGAGGTCAAACGGGCCGGGCTTGGGCCGCCCGGCCCGGGCCCATCGGGCTTGAAACAGGGCCGGGCCGGGGCCGGGCCAAGTGGCTGCCAATTCGGGCCGGGCCGCTGGGGAGAAATGCTAGGCCCAGTCCAAGCCCTGGCCCTAGGCCCAATATTTAGGGCCGGGCTTGGGCCGGGCCCGGGCCCAAATTTTTTTTTTTGTGTAATTTCTTTCTTTAATTGGCTATAATTATCCCTCTTTACTCATAATGTTGTTTTATTAGAGATACCACTTCCTCATGAATTTATCTTGAATTGGGAAAAAAGAATTGGTGACTACATGAGTATTTCCTTTTAAATATCGATACCTTAATCCCAAGAATTGGTGACTACATGCTTTTATTTGTTCGTTCTTAGATATCGATACCTTAATCCCAAAAGTTGAGTCCAAAAGGAAATATTGCCATATACATTGTGAGATTATTTCCAAACAGAGAAACTGTTTAAACAGGGGACCAAAAAGGCAAACATTCAAAGATGGTAATAACATATGGTTAGCTAGATACCGGTACACGACTTGAACCGGCAGTGGCTTATTCTTGAGTAGAATTTGGGCTCTTAAGCTTTTGCTGCTGAAAGAGGTTGAAATCTTGAAATATGGGGTTGTGTGGAAAATGGTGTAGTCAAAGAATGGCAATGTAGGTGGTTGAATCCTAAATGGACTCCAACCCAAGAAACTAAAAAAAATTGGATGTCTTATCCACTAATCTTATGAACCCATTTTGAAGTAAACATGAAAATAGCAAGTCACCAGAAAATCTCGGAATTGGTTAGGAACAAGATTTACAGCTTTGGGTATAAATAGCAAGAAGAATTTCAGTATGAGTAGGAGAGAGAGAGAAATATGCAGATAGGCACACAAATAAATAAAGAAGGGTTGGTGGCTCTCGTGAGAAATGAGAAGCCAAGATCCAACACCTACATGAGTCATGAACACAAGAAAGTCAGATGACTCAAAGTCATTTTGGGCTCAACAAAAAAGAACAGGACAGTAACCAAAATGAAAATGCAAGAAATGTTAATGGCAAGTTGACAGAACCTTTTCAAACGTGGGACACACCCAAACATGAAGCATGATGCCAAGGATTCATGCCCCAAAAACTGGGCCGCAGAACCGGGCCAAGCACGGGCCAGAACCGGGCCAAGCCCGGGCCAAAACCGGGCCATTTTCGGGCCGGGCCGGGCTTTTTCGCAGAATATGAAGGCCTGGTCCAGGCCCAGGCCCCAAGCCCGCTTGTGCAGGGCCGCTACTGTTCACGGACGGGGCCGGGCCAGCCCGGGCCAGAACCGGGCCGGGTCGGGCCAGCCCGCGGGCCGTTCGGCCCGTTTGACAACTCTAGTTTTACCTCATCCTGCCACCCTAATGAAGAATCATGGGGGTCTAGTTCCAGTATCATGAGTTTTCAAACTGATGTGCAGCCTTTGTAATAGGTAAACCCATTATTTCAAGTCCCTGAAACTGATCATTACCAACTAACTTCCATCTGAAGCCAAAAATGCTACCCTGCTCTTCCTGGTTAAGATCTTCTTGATTCCATGGATTTGTTCCGTGCCTTCTCTCGTCAACAACCAACACTGGTCACCCCAACACAAGCTAATGATGAGTATGCTTGTATCTTTTCCCTCTAATGAATCAGTTGCGTGATTCACATTGCGACGCTCTCTAGAAGCTCAAGCTTTAGTAGCTAGCTATTGGCCTTTAGTAGCTTTTTGACGCTCTAGTAGCTAGCCACTGCAGGTTGTTTTATCTGAGTTTTTTGTGCTTTTAGTTGGATGGCATGCATGATCTCTTTCAAACCCACAGTTTCTGTATCATTAATATAATCACTTGCACTAATGCTTACGCTGCTACAAGATGTAACACCTGACAATGCATAAAATGTAAACAACCTACACATATTGTTGCCAAAGAAACTAACCAAGCAACAGAAGTAGAACGTTATACTTGTCATTCAACGACGACTTACAGGTCCATCGAGTCTCACTGATAGAGAGAACTTGTGTTCTAATAAGCTCCAATAGTGGATGGAATATAGAACTCTTAAAAAATAGCGTAGACATACATGCTAGTTATTTAGAGGAAAGCCTTTTAGCTTACTACTACCTTCAAGCAAAGAGAGAAGGCCGAAAGCCAGAATCACAAACTGCAACTTTCATAAAGCCTCCAATATATAACAATCCCTTCCTTGTATGTGCCTCAAGCTCCTGCAGAGAAATATTCTCAGTGTAAATGTAGAGCATCTTTTAACATAATGATATCGGAATCCTAAAGAAAATAATATGCCACAGTTTCATAGAACCTTTTGTCTTTCTTTTTTTCTTCTTTTCATTTTCAGTGTTAAGTTACCATCTGCTCTAAAAGCTTAAGCTGTTAGAGAATGGGCCCAACAATGTTATCATGCTTAACACTCCCCCTCACGTGCAAGTCCCTAATTGCACGTGGAGAGATAGACCAAGACAGAAATAAACATATTGCACGTGAAGAGATAGACCAAGACAGAAATAAACATATTGAACGTGGAGAGACAAAACAAGTCAGAAATAAATTGAAGGAGGCCAAGATATGCAAGCGAGAAGAATTGAACCCAACACCTTGCCAAGTCAGAGCTCTGATACTATGTTAAGTTATCATCTCCTCTAAAAGCTTAAGCTGTTAGAGAATAGGCCCAACAATGTTATCATGCTTAACATTCAGTTTCACTTCATGTTCCTCATCTCCATAATGAATGTCGCATGGTGTTACACATTTTATGTTTTCGATGTCCAAGAAAAGGTTCGATTATTTTCAGGAATATTTTGAAACAACAAAAACTATTTCCTTCGTCCAAGACAGTAAACATTTAGTGCAAATAAATGTCAAATGACTAAAATCTTAAATTTTTTGGTAACACAAAAAGAGGGGCTAGCAAGCGAGAGTATCACCACTTCCAATACAGTGAGCATGACATACATAACTTGCAGTACAGTGAGTATGAAATGTATAGCTTGCAATATATGGACTCAAATTTCAAAAATTTTGGTAACACAAAATGTGAGGGGTTAGCAAGCGAGACTATAAGCACTTGCAATACAGGGAGCATGGTTTACATAACTTGAAACCTGCAAAAAATTTCACCTTGAGTGAGCTATAATTCGGATCAATATCTGAAATCATTATGATTTTTCTTTCACCATTCAGAGCCTCTTAATTGAGAATCACATGAGAGTCGCAACGCATCCATGAGAAGAGCTCATTTTCTAAGTTCACAAATAGGAAAGCCAAGAGTATAATCAAACGGTATCATGTCAAAGCATCAAAGTTAAAACGAATGAATAGACTCATAATGTTTGTTTATTATAAAGTTCCGGACGTGTGGTTGCTTCAGTTTCTAGTCGAGAACTAAACTGAGAACTGGAAAACCTACTTTGGTTATTTCGGTGATTTTGCGTTGACCCAAATAATGCTCACCTCTAGCTTTAACCAAGCAAATATCATTTTTGTTTACAAATAGGAAAGCCAAGAGTATAATCAAACGGTATCATGTCAAAGCATCAAAGTTAAAACGAATGAATAGACTCATAATGTTTGTTTATTATAAAGTTCCGGACGTGTGGTTGCTTCAGTTTCTAGTCGAGAACTAAACTGAGAACTGGAAAACCTACTTTGGTTATTTCGGTGATTTTGCGTTGACCCAAATAATGCTCACCTCTAGCTTTAACCAAGCAAATATCACTCTACGTTGAATGCAAATCATTGTAAGCGATAACACTTCAAATATTGCAGACCATTGTACATTATACTTCTTCGTCATCTTCTTCCCAAATGCTTTCATTTCCTTATTATATCCGTCCTTGTATGCCAGTTCACCAACCTAAGCAATCACTTCTTAGCTACCCTCATCTCAGGTGTGTTTTCTTCAGAATTTAGAACCGTAAAGCATAGCTGGCCTCCCCTATTTTATACATTGTTCCGTACAACTTTGATGGAAAATGTTCACGCCCACAACACTAAGGATTACTTCTCGACTTTATCCAGCATAATCTCATTCTGGCAGTAGCCTCTTTACCAATCTCTCTCTTTGTCTTGCCCATCCATCTTTGCTTCACTTTCGAGCTTACTTTCCGTACATTCTCTCCCACTTAAGTTAAAGGTCATGGATTCTAAAGTGCTAATACATTTTACAGTAACAAGATCATTGGAATTACACAGTTCCTGTCGAATTCGTAGTCTAATCTTTCAGCTTACGGACTTGATGGAGAACTGCGATCAAGACACATGCACACGCAGATTCTGCAATACAATCAATTAGAGGCCTTAATGGTGTTTCTGGATTTGGTCTTTTCGCACAATTTCATATTAAACATAGTTTTAGAATGTTGCTAAATGATAGTTAAAATTGGATCAAGGTTCCGTGAAATTCACTAGGGAAATTAAGAGACGAACCACGTAGGTCACTAGAGTTAAATTGCCGCTAACACCACCATTAGCCGCTAGTTTTAGAATGTTACTAAACTGAGGTTAAAATTAAATCAGAGTTCTGTGAAATTCGCCAAGGAAATTAAGAGGCTAACCACGTAGGTCACTAGAGTTAAATTTCCGCTAACACCACCATTAGCTGCTAGTTTTAGAATGTTGCTAAACTATAGTTAAAATTAAATCAGGGTTCCGTGAAATTCGCTAGGGAAATTAAGAGGCGAACCACGTAGGTCACTAGAGTTAAATTGCCGCTAACACCACCATTAGCCGCTAGTTTTAGAATGTTGCTAAACTATAGTTAAAATTAAATCAGGGTTCCGAGAAATTCGCTAGGGAAATTAAGAGGCGAACCACGTAGGTCGCTAGAGTTAAATTGCCGCTAACGCCACCATTAGCCGCTAGTTTTAGAATGTTGCTAAACTATAGTTAAAATTAAATCAGGGTTCTGTGAAATGCGCTAGGGAAATTAAGAGGCGAACCACGTAGGTCACTAGAGTTAAATTGCCGCTAACACCACCATTAGCCGCTAGTTTTAGAATGTTGCTAAACTATAGTTAAAAATAAATCAGGGTTCCGTAAAATTCGCTAGGGAAATGAAGAGGCAAACCACAAAGGTCACTAGAGTTAAATTGCCGCTAACACCACCATTAGTCGCTAGTTTTAGAATGTTGCTAAACTATAGTTAAAATTAAATCAGGGTTCCGTGAAATTCGCTAGGGAAATGAAGAGGCGAACCATGTAGGTCACTAGTGTTAAATTACCGCTAACACCACCATTAGCCGCTAGTTTTAGAATGTTGCTAAACTATAGTTAAAATTAAATCAGAGTTCCGGTGAAATTCGCTAGGGAAATTAAGAGGCGAACCACGTAGGTCACTAGAGTTAAATTGCCGCTAACACCATTGTTGCCTCTAAAGCTGACTCTCTTCAATGACAAATCAACTATTTTGATGATGATAGTGGCGAAAAATGCCTGAATCTACTAGAAGCAAATCTATTACCCCCGCCAACCACACCCCCCGGCCCCCTAACCCAACACACACACACGCTTACTTTTTCTAAGCCCCAATTGGCCTCCACTTATCGAAGCATACATATCACATCTGATAGAAAATGTGAAGGGAAAAATAATTATATTAAAGGGCATTAGGGAACATTATGAAACTGAGTACAATGAGGCCTTTATATAGGTAAGAGAAAATTATCCTACTAGAAACAGAAAAGGGAATCCTACAGAAGTTAGGAGAACTCTAGAATAATCTAGATATAGAACATAGGGAAAAGGTAATTGCCATATTAATATATATAATCTAACATCCCCCCTCAAACTCAAGTTGGTAGAGAACAAACAAGCTTGAGTTTGGAGGCTAAGTCTGAGATCCAAGTTGAGATGAATTTCATGTGTAGAGTCCGGCGATGCAAGAACAGAGCAAGAGTCCCAGGGCGAAGTCCAACAACCATCAAGGTCTTAGGGCGAGGTCCGGCGACTAAAAACAAATCAGGAGTCCTGGGGCGAAGTCCGACGACCATAAAGTTTCGGGGTGAGATCTGGCGACTAAGAACAAGGTAGGAGTCCCAAGGTGAGGTCCGACGACCATAAAGGTCTCGGGGTAAGGTCCGGCCACTAAGAAGAAGACATGAGTCCCGGGGTGAGGTCCGACGACCATAAAGGTCTCGGGGTGAGGTCCGGCGACTAAGAACAAGGCAGGAGTCTCGGGGTGAGGTCTAACGACCATAAAGGTCTCGAGGTGAGGTTCGGGGACTGAGAAGAAGACAAGAGTCCCGGGGTGAGGTCCGACGACCATAAAGGTCTCGGGGTGAGGTCCGGCGACTAAGAACAAGGCAGGAGTCTCGGGGTGAGGTCTGACAACCATAAAGGTCTCGAGGTGAGGTTCGGGGACTGAGAAGAAGACAAGAGTCCCGGGGTGAGGTCCGACGACCATAAAGGTCTCGGGGTGATGTTATGGCAATTACGTTTTCCCTATGTTCTATGTCTAGATTATTCTGGAGTTCTCCTAACTTCTGTAGGTTTCGATTTTCTGTTTCTAGTAGGATAATTTTCTCATACCTATATAAATGCTTCATTTTACTCAGTTTCATAATGTTCCCTAATGCTCTCTAATATAATTATCTTTCCATTAACCTTTTCTATCATTTTTTTTAACAACAATTTTGCATCCACGTTTTATTACAAATTAAAAAGAGAAAATACCAATTAAGACATTGCAAACTAAAACTACTAATCCTTGCTCAAAAAATGAAAGACATCACTTTTACACAATAACAGATTCTGATTATATAAACACCCTTCAAGAGATAGATTGGTAATCCAGCAAAAATCACTAATGAAGATGATGGAGGGGTCATAACAGCACTCATCAAGGAGGCAACAACAACACAAAACTGGAGGGGTCACAGCAACCTCTTCAAGAAAGTCTGGTTCTCTCCTGGGTGGTAGAGCAGCATACTGTGGAATAACGTTTTGCCCTTTCAGTATGCAGTGAATGCCTGATCTGAGAGAAGACAGAGACTAGGGTTCAGGAGCGAGAGAAATTGAAATGGAGACTGTCGGCGATGGAGAGAGGAACAACCAGCGACAAAGAGAAGAACTGCCGGCGATGGGGAGAGAGACTATCGGTGGTACGGAAGCTGCTAAAGCTCTGCCAGAGGTAGTGGTGGTTGTCACGGTCGAAGGCGCCGCTTGGATAGAAAGCCAACGGGGGTGCTGGCTACGAAGAGGTAAACCGCCGGCAACGGAGAGAGGGACTGCCGGCGGTGGGAAAGCTGCTCGCGTGATGGATGGTGGCTCTACTGGCAACGGATATAGGGACTGCCGCTTGGGTAGTTACGCCGCTTGGATAGAAAAATTAGTGGTCTGATTTACAAGGTAGGAGTCCCGGGGTGAGGTCCGACGACCACAAAGGTCTCGGGGTGAGGTCCGGTGACTGAGAAGAAGACAGGAGTCCCGGGGTGAGGTCCGGTGACTGAGAAGAAGACAGGAGTCCCGGGGTGAGGTCCGACGACCATAAAGGTCTCAGGGTGAGGTCCAGCGACTGAGAAGAAGACACGAGTCCCGGGGTGAAGTCTGACGACTAAGAAGAAGGCAAGAGCAAGATTCATTCCAAACGAGAGCATGGTGGCATGGTTGGCATCGTAGTTATTGATGGAGAGAACGTAATCTTATGTGGGTGTAGGATTAGGGTTTGGGCTAAAGGAAATCGACAGAGGTAACTGAAGAAGGAAATATATTTTTTTTTGTTTGAGCGAAAGAGATAAGCTAGAGCTAATGAATCGTAAGAGTGGGCGGTGGCTAGAGTTTCAACAAAAGTGAAGATCACTTTATAGAAATAGCAAGAAAGAAAGACCAAAATTTTAAACTCAAGAAGAAAAGAAAAGCACGAAAAGAAACAAAAGCACATGAATTGGCCGTGAACGGCAGAAGGCCGGGCGAACGACAGAAGGACGTCCGCTGGAGTTTAAGAAAGCGGTTGAAAGACTCTCAAACCGGCGGATCGTATGGCTCTGATACCACAATAGAAAAGGTGAAGGGAAAGATAATTATATTAGAGAGCATTAGGGAACATTATGAAACTGAGTACAATGAGACCTTTATATAGGTAAGAGAAAATTATCCTACTAGAAACAGAAAAGGAAATCCTACAGAAGTTAGGAGAACTCTAGAATAATCTAGACATAGAACATAGGGAAAAGGTAATTGCCATATTAATATATATAATCTAACAACATCGAATAATGACCTGGAAAGGTGAATCTTCGTTTGATACGGTCAAAGGCTGATCCTATCCTATCATGTTGCATGGGAGTTAACATGGATTCGCAGGAGTTCCTTAGGTAACTCCAAAGGTGACTTTTAATGAAAAAATGTGAAATAAACTTACATAGGCATGCACCTCACTTGTTGAAGGTAACAAGCAAAGATTTAATGTGAAAGCATTATAATTAAAGTGTGTGATAAGGGCCTACATTAAGCTTATGAACTTATAAATGCAAATCATGTTGTATGAAATAACGACGTGTTGTTCGTGTTAGCATAATGAATAATATAGAAAATCTATGAAGTTTTTCTTTATTGTTTCCTTCTTGCAATTAAGTGAATGGGCTACCCTGATTATTATTCTTAATATGTTCTTGTAATGCTTTTTAGAAGAAGGGTTTGGTGAAATAGATTGCAACGATAACATAATATAATCAACGAATAAAATATAATAGGATTTAGCAGTGAAATGCATGTTTTAGATTATATATCTTCGACTCCCTTCATCTCATTAAACTATATTGAACAATCTTGCTACGTGTTGTTTCAACCATTTAAACGAATCCATACAATCTTTCAAAGGTCTACTAAGGAAAGGCAAACAGCAACAGAAAGCATTTTCATCAATGCAGGCAAAAGAAGATGCGAGTTGTTTATTATTGGTGCACAAAAGCCAATCATTTGGTGCATTTCTGACTAAAAACTATTGAAGCATTGCGACAAAGGTGGAATAAACGTAATGTCCCACAAAATCTAGTACAGACAACGAGCAATCTCGTAAAGTTGCAAGGGACAATTACCCATGAAGATTCATCTATCTATCGGCCCATGCAATAACAGGTGCTATCAGTGGGACGTAAGAATGAAATGGGGGTTTTTAACTTGTTCTGCCGATCAAGAAATCCAATATCATTTAAATAATAAGGTCTGCTTTCTCGTACATCTGCAAGATTTGCAATGATGCATGATAAAAAAAGGAATCTTTAAATAGTACATTATTGTTAATCCTAATTGGTGGAATCATAAAGAAATATGAAAACTGATTAAAAATATTGTCTTTTTTATTCCTCGAATGACTATATATGGGGGGCACAAAATCTGCCGAATCACATAAGAGCCTACACTGACGAAATTCAAATATAGAGTCACAGAGTTGGTTTTGCATAGTGTACAAGAGGAGGGGGGAGAGGGAGGGAGGGAGAGAGGGAGGGAGAGGGAGAGAGAGAGAGAGAGAGAGAGAGAGAGAGAGAGAAGAGTTTTCTCACTATCTTGACATGACAATGCAAATTATAGTCGCGTAATGAACTCTGGATACTCTTTCTAGGGTTTCCCAATGGGAAAAAGAGTATTCCCTCCCATATAAATGAGCTAACAGATACCCTCAGATTAATTTTAGCGTTGCAATACGAGTCTTTGTATCTGTTTCTAATGTAGGTTTATCTCAAGCTGTTATTCTAGGTTTTACAAAATTATTCTAAAGAAGTAATAGTTCTAGAAGAAAATTTATAAGACATGGTAAAATAATACATTAGTAATCCTAAGATCTCCAGGGTTTAGCATCAACTTAGAGAGATCTCCTCTCTCATAAGATATAACTGTATTATAAAGCATAAATTAAGTTGGATTTTGCTGGGAGTTTCAAGAATTCAATAACCATCTGCTGACAGCTAAAAACTAGAGCAAAATATAACATATGATCCACCTAATGCAGCTCTTACGAAGCCGATATATGTGACATATATAGAGGTTTGATAAGTTCACAGTTGCTAGCCAGTTAAAGATACACAACAAAGAATATACGAGAAACTTACCTCTTTCTTTCGAAAACAGCTAGCCATTGGAATCAAGAGAAGTGAATCGAAGAAGTCGATTCATCGTCCTTGGCCTTCTTCTTCTTCTTCTTGTAAGGGATGCCCCTTGCCTTAGCTTGACACTCCTTAACTTCCCTCAGATAAACACGAATTGCGCCGCTGGCAAACGGGTTCGATTCTGGCGAGCCGCCGTTCTCTTCATAGGCAGCTCGGAGCCTCCCAATGAGTGCATCAAGGCTACCCCAAGCTTGTCTAAGTGGACAAGTACAAGGAGCGGGCGGCTCAGGATGGCCATAGAAGATACACCCCTGTAAGTGAACCTTAGTCTTGCCAAACTGATCAAGATACCGAAGGAATTCAAGCACATGGTTGCTATTGCACTGCTGGAGTGCAACCGGCGGCCTTTGATTCCTCAAGTACTGGCCGAAAGTGTTCCAATCCCTTCTTTTCTGTGACTCGTAACGGCTAGGTGTCGGCGGTTGATCACCTGGGGATCTTGATGAACCCTCTTCCAACTCTTTCCCTCTGTCGATCGACATATATTGGCAAAAACAAGTCAGGATTGATCAATCTCTGTGTCCTAAATAAGGCGAAAGAGATTGGAGGAGAGAAGTGAAGAGGGGTTAGGAAAGAATGGAGTTGGAGGAGATGGTGAAGATCACATCATGGACCTATCGAGTTGAAATGGAATGGGGCCATATGAAGTTGCTTTATATTCCTCTTTTCTTCATTCTTCTTATTGTTCTACTTTTTTAATGGTACCATTACCAGTAACTATACGTTTCCTTGATTAGCCACCTTATTATTGTTAGTTTAAAAAATCACAAATATATCTTGTCACTATTATCCTCAGTATTGTCAAATTATTATCATGAGCACTGAGACTAGTTTTCCATTTTTTTTATTTTTTTTTGGAAGTCAGAGTAAATAGTCTCTGAGCTAAGTACTTCCACTTTCGAGCTGCATTACTCAACCGTTGTTTACAAAAGCTTTATAATTGTCACTAATATGGTAAATATTGTGGAAAAAAAAGTGCTACTAAGTTAAAATGTTGAGTGGCAGTATTCAGTTTGCTTTTTTTTTTTTTTTTGGCAGCATATTGAGTGAAGAGATCCGTTATGACACTGGCAAAGACTTGAGAGGCAAATTTTATTTACATCCGACTTTTTAATTAGACAAATAGCAAAGACTGCACGTGACCATCTAGACTCTACGAACAGTGTGTACTTTTGTCTAGCAACGTACTAAGTTGATGGTCATAGCTAAAGTTAACAGTCCCTGTTAAGAGTTAATGAGTCGTTACGCCAACTAAACTTGCTGGTATAAAAAAAAGCTTGTGTTAGATGTGAATGAGATCTACACTTGAAAGAATTTGGGTTTCCGCTCTGGCTGTCATTTTCAAGGGTTACTATAGACAGAGTGCTATGTGTAAATACTTAGTGGAAAGATGTAATAGAAAGACAATTGACAGGTACGTTGCACTCGGGCCTGTGTCTGGTTTTGGGAGCACGAGCGCACAGTACAAGGTATACTCGAACTGTACTAAAGTGGTTGAGTATTTTATCTGGCCGGTTACTGTGAGTCTGTGACCTGATTTTTCGTTTTTTTTTTTTTTTTTTTTGTGGAAATGTACTTAAATAGGCATGAACCTCTTGTGTATCAAGAAATCATATTGCGCGGTAAGAAAATAATTTCTTTGTTTATATTTAACTTTCATAATCTTTGGAGTAATCCTAGGAGTCTACTAAAACAGAGGAATGATTGGTCGTTGCACTTGTCTAAATGTTTTCTCAAAGTAGTGGAAAGTAATAGTCAGGTTTCAAATTGTATATCTTTTGTCATGGTATCTGATGAGGACAACATCATCTTTTAAGAGTCGTTTTTAGCAGCTCCGAAACTCAAGCAGTAGCTTATGCTGCTTGCCCGGCCATTTTTTCTCACAACTTTGATTCCCCATAGTATCGATTTTTGTGTGTGTGTCTGCGTACATATACACACATATATAAAAGTTATTGAAAACTCACCTGCAATAATTACCAACACGTTTGCAACACGCCATAGTTATGTTTGCACCTACACTGTGACCATTTGGTACGTACACGGTCTTCCTTTTTTTTTTATATGTCCGATCTTTGAATCTAGATGCAGATCTTCTCATGTATCATGTCAAATTCGTGAATTCAAACACATCAATTGTCTTTGTTCTGTTCAGTCTGTGAATCTCTTTTCTTGTCAACTATGTGAATATAGGTGATCGGTATTCTCTTCTCATATTTGATCTGTGAATTCATACGCATCAAATATTTTTACTTTGTCTAGTTTGTAAATCTAGACATTCTCTTTCTCATCTAGTTTCTGAATCTTAATAAATATGTTCTTCTATTGTGTCTGATACGTGACTTTAGACACGCCAATTATCTTTTCTTTCTCCAGTCTGTGAATCTAGACCATCTTTTTCGCATCGAATATGTAAATCTAGATGTGATTTATTCTTGATTTCATGTTTGATCTGTGAGTCCGCACAAGTCGTTTACTGTTCTTTCATCTAGTTTGAAAATCTGAACAGTTTTTACTTTCATCTAACTTTGAATCTCGATAACCACAGTTCTTGTTTTCATGTCAGGTCCATGAGTCTCGGCATGTCATGTATTGCTCTCTCCTCCAGTCTGCAAATTTGAAAGCTCAACTTTTCTCATCCTCTGTCTGTGAATATATATGAACTTTTTTACATCCTCCACTTTGTGAATTTGGACTTCCAACTTTTATTTTTTCAATTGTAAAAAACTTCAAGAGGACTTAACATTGTTTGATAAAGTTTTACAGATCGATGTGTTTACTAAGTTGCTCGGCCTTGATTAATTTATTTATCTTGAGTCCAGGTTATGCCTTCATGGCCTCCACTCTCCGTCTTGAGGGGAGGCTTACCCTGTATGGACTTCTTGTGTATCAACAAAATATCTTGTGCATCAAGAAAATACTTTTCTTGTTTAGGTTTAAATTGTGTAATTCTTGAAATAATGTTAATTAGGAGTATATTACGTAATATGAGGAGTAATCTTTAGAGTAATTAGTGGTATACTTATATAAACAAAGTAAAGGAGAGTAATAGCTAGGGGTCCAACTTGGGCGGGCTGTACGGGCCCACGTGTCAAATCATGTCCGGCCCACTCTCAAAATGACGTGCCCATGTCCAGCCTAACCTTTTACAGGCCTAATAATATCTATCCACGTCCAGCCAATCAAAATTTTGGTCGACACGGACTATCCACGGGTTGTCCATGATTACAAATTAGTTTTCTTTTTAAAATAATTTTTAAACATATAGTTAACTATCAAACTCTACAATTTAGTCATGATAATGAAAAAAGTACATTGAAGTCTCCAAATGAACTTAAATACAAAGTCCACCACTGCCCAATCTCCAATTGTAAACACAAAAGACATCACCCCTATAGCGGAAACACCACCACCACGACGCTGCCCCAGCCACAAACCACCTCATCGCCACAACATGCCACAATCCCATTACCAGCACAATCCAACCACCAGCAATTTTTAAACATATTATTAACCATCCAACTCTACAATTTAGTCATGATAATGAAAAAAGTACATTGAAGTCTCCAAATAAACTTAAATACAAAGTCCACCACTGGCCCATCTCCAATTGTAAACACAAAAGCCATCACCCCTATAGCGGAAACACCACCACCACCACGCTGCCCAACGTGGCTCCTTTCCATCACCACATCGCCACAACATGCCACAATCTCATTACCCCCACAATCCAACCACCATTGGAAAACACCACCACCACAACCCAGCCACAGCCACAAACAACCATAAACTATTGATCCAGGCCACCAACACTACAAGAAAAAATGGACATTTCTGTCGCTAAAAAATCGATATCCATCGACAAATAGTTCTAGCGACGAACACCCCGTCGCTAAAACTCCGTTGTCTGCAACCCCGTCTCTAAAAGTTTTGCGATGGAAATTTCAATCCGTCGCCTAAAGTCTACCTTGAACGACGGACGTAAAAATACAATTTGCAACAGATTTTCCATCGCTAATTCTATTTTCCGTATTTTAATTTTTTTGAAAATAATTTATTACGTAAAATATTTAGCGACGAAATTTCGTCGCTAAACATTCGTCGTTTAAAACTTTAGCGACGGAATTCCCGTCGTTAAAAGTAGCTCATTAATAGTAGTTAGACTTTTAGCGACGGAATAAAGTCCGTCGCTAAAAGTCAAACTATTTTTTTAAAAAAATATATTTTTTAATATCTAAATCTGTAATTACAAATTCCTAGCAATCACAATCCAACAATAAAATGTATACAAAATTTAGGAGGGCACGGGAGCGAGATACAAAGAGCTAGGAGGGGAAGGGCTGATCAGGGTTCGGCGAGTCCCGGATCTGATGGGTCCTACTAATCGTCCTTGTCCACGGGGGCACTGTGAACCGGATCTAGCTCGACATGTCCAGCAGCAGTGCCCTGCATGTAAAGGCACAGACGCATTAATCTCGATAGCAATCATATGTAGTGTTCACTAATTAAACGTATATAGTGGTTGTACCTGATTATGCGTCGTGATCATCCTATAAACCTCCGCAGCAATGCGACGGACCTCATTCTCATGTAACAACGAGCGCTCAACGGTCGGTGTCTGCGTTTGTAGAGATGCAGCAGGGGGTGGGGAAGCTCCTATCACGACACGTGCATTCCTACCGGGGAGGCCACGTACGCGACCTAATTAATACTGATTAACCCTAATTAAACTCTAGTTTACAGTAATTATTCCTAATTAAACCCAACTAACTCCGATTAGCCCTAACTAACACTAATTAGCCCTAGTCACTAATTAACCCTAATTTACTGTTAATTTAATCTCTAATTAGCCCTAATCACAGCTGATTAACCTAATTAAATCCTGATTGTCCTGATAAATCGTAGACAAATCCTAATTAAACTCAATTAAGGTAATTAACTGTAATATGCTCTAATTAGGCTCAATTAGCCCTAAGTAGCCCGAATTAATCCCTGAATAACACTAATTGAGTCTAATTAAATGCAATTAACTGTAATCAACCCTAAATAGCTCGAATTACCCTAATTGCCCCTAATTAATGCATTAACTTGGCATGTTCACCTTAATTAGTTATTATTTATTTAGGTTCGGTACAAAATCATTTGATTATAATGAACTTGAAACCCACCTAGATTATGATTACGACAATGCAAGACATTTAAAGCTATCTACTATTTATCTATTGAAACATAAACATAAACAATGTGCTACAGAAGCTATGGTGCAGTGCTGGTCAATCTTTAGAACTCGGGTTTGACTAGACTGTTTAAATGACAGGGGAAACACCTAAGGCTCTTATATATGCACCTTTCGGTATAGCTTCTGATATAACTCAATATAAACTTCCAATTATTGGGGGATATACGACATTCCCTGTCAAACTAGGTCAACTATGGCTTATTGGATAAACGAGGGTTCTTAAAGGACTCTAATTAGTTGATCCTTAAGGATAGAGCCTGAGCCCAACCTTAACACCTAATTCTATTAGGGTTCTGCATCCATGCCTATATAAAGGGGGCCTCCCCCCCAGGTATGTACATAGTTTTACACAGACAAACACTATCTTTCATGCATTTTTAGAGTTCATATTATGTAGCTATGCTCTAACTTAAGTATCGTAGAATTTTCCATCGGGAACCACATCTGATGCTCACTCATTTTGTCTTGTAGGTCATCATACTTGGCTAGGGTTTCAGAGCATATTTTTAGCAGCAACAACTTCTTTCTAAAGTGCTTCTTCCTAAGTTAGGTTTCCTAAAGGATGATTGTAACTAGAGTCAGAATTATGTCATGCTTTTCCATGTTCACGTGTTAGACATAACTTCTTGTTTCTTTTCCATTTGTTTTCCTTCCTAATCAATTGCCGATTCATTTTTAGAGGTCTACATGATGCTGATGAGGAGGGGGTTCACATTGACAACTTCTCACACTTGTTTTTTATTAGAGAATGAAGTTACTTTGAATGTGATTGCCGGAGTATACTTGATCGTATTTATAGGTTAGAAACATTGCAAGTTGAGGAACATTTGCTTCAAATTGTAGTCAAATACTCACTTCGTCCCAAAAAAATATCATATTTCTTTTTTGGACTATTCCAAAAGAATTAGTCACTTTTCAAATTATGAACGACTCCTTAGGTGTTTTTCCATGTTTATGTTTTTATACTTTTTTTTTATTCTATTTCTCTCTCCACATTTAATCCTTCACCAACTTATTTTGTCTCTCTTGTTTTACTATATTCCCGTCTGCACATCTCTCTCTCTCGGGGTATATCCTAAATAAGCATGTAAGGCAAACTTGATCAAATAATTTAGGACGGAAGGAGTAATATTTATCGAGCTTAAGGTGTTTGCTTTCTAAACATTTTGAGATTTTGAACTCCTATCGTTTTGTGTATTTTTCCTTATTTTCTTGTTCAAATTATGTCCATGTTTTTTTGAAGATCTAATCACTCAAGATAATTGCATAAATTATTACCGGAAGTGTAGAAGCACATGTAATAGTTAAGACAATATTATCATCATTGTCAAGAAAAATTACTGAAATCTAAAAGTCCGAATGTCAACTGGTCCGTTTATAAATTGGGAGGGTGAATTTGGTCAGTTCAGAAATTGTGTCGGGTCAGAAATTAGGTTTGGTCTTCGTAAATGGGTCAATGTTTAGATAATAACTTAAACAACTCATTTAATGATTGACCCAGTTACCCCACAAATAATTGAGCATAAATAGGCCAGTCATCCACTCTATCAAAACCCAAACTCCACCTGTTCACCCATTTTGCCAAGCCTACTATGCATGTACTCAAGTCACAATGTCAAAGGACATGAACCACATAATGAAGTAAAGATAACATACACTAGGTAAGTATCATTATTTTCGTCCATAACCGTAAACTTTTACTTTCTTTATTGTTGATGATTTAATGGATGCAACTTATTCTAACAAATGATGCATGTCCATTATGCAACTTATTCTAACAGATGATGCATGTCCATTATGCAATAAGCATAAAGAGGATGTGAATCATCTATTTTGGAGCTGTGAGTTCACAAAGG
The DNA here is from genome assembly GCA_033065855.1 of Escallonia rubra. Classification (NCBI taxonomy): domain Eukaryota; kingdom Viridiplantae; phylum Streptophyta; class Magnoliopsida; order Escalloniales; family Escalloniaceae; genus Escallonia; species Escallonia rubra. The sequence continues at coordinate 54,737 of JAVXUO010000470.1, forward strand.
AGATATGGAAGATGATTTTTTATAAGCTATTGGTAACAGGTCAATGACAATCATGGAGCCAAATGATGGAGTATGCTATAGGCCATTTTAGAGGAAAAAGCTTCAAGGCAAAGCTGAGAAAACTAGGCCTTGTAGTAAATGTTTACATGATTTGGGGGGAGAGGAATGCTAGAATTTTCAAGCAACAAAATCAGTCTGGAGAATATATCCTAAAAATAATCAAATGCTGGATACAGTTGAGAGTAAGGAGCTGGAAGTAGGTGCCAAACCATAGCATCAACAAAGAATTATGTGTGAAATGGGAAATAGATAGAAGAATCCAATTAGATTGAGTGATTGCTAGCTTAATTGTGGATGTAAAGATGACCTCTAAGCTGGAATGCCAAACTTAGAGGAAAAATGACCAACAATTGTACATATATAGTTTGGGATTAATACAATGACTTTCACCACAAAAAAAAAAAAATAAATGGATGCAATTTATTCTTTGTTGGATTGCGTAGCATGTGAGGTAAACAACAGGAAAATTTTAGTACAATCGACTTCTTTATAATTAATACTTGTGAGAGAAAAACAAATATTAATTACCAGATGTATCAATTATAGGTTTACGCTTACACTTTGATTGAAAAAGATTTCTTTCATGCATATCAGAAGTCATCACGTGCCACGTCCGAAAAGTGTTTAAACTATAGTTAGTATTATGCAAGTATAATTTTAGCAATAAATCGGACGTACTTTGACTCCGATTGACTTGAAATTTGGTATGTATGACAAGAGGTGCAATTTTTCTCCCCATCATTTGCTCTCTTTCTTGGGGTGTTAGTTTCTTTCCAGCTTTTTATTGAAATACGCAGAATAAAATGCACTAAATAGTTAGGTCCTTTTATTACCTTAAATGTGGGAAAAGATTGATTATGCAAGGATTTTAATTTTTGGGTTTTATCTATTCTCCAGCAAATTAGAATAATTCTAGAAAAAAAAATTATCTCACATGACCCATCGTCATTTTCTTCAGGGGTGAGGATAAATCTAGTCATATTTTCCTGTTGGCACTAGAATGTCGCAAATTATTTTTAGAGACAAAAGCGTGTGAATTTTGCAAAGTAATGTTGATTAGACCTTCAACCCAATCACTATTGTAAATGATTTCATTCTACACTCAATTTATGGTGTTGTAATAATTCGTAGGGAACGTCTATTTTTACATCATAAAATGTTAATTCAAATATTAAAACTTTTGGCGACAAATCATGAAGTGGACAAGCATTTGAGGTGTTGAGATAGACTTTATACCATCTTGTTTCGAATGTGTAACTTGGCTTCTGCCTCTAAAAATGGCAACCAAATTTTTAGTGACGAAAATACATAAATCCATCCTTTAGCATATGTCTATCTATGTATAGTTATATATTATTTGTATAAAAGAGATCATCCTCTCCGAAGCATGGGATAATCTCCTTCGTCTCTACCAATCTGAGGCCGTCCAACCCAGCAACGTAACTATAGAGTATATTTTTTTAAAAAGTGAAAAGTTAGTACTCTAGATAATTTGGCGAATTAGTTAAAATAACCAAAATGTCCCCAGCCCCTCTTTTGATGTTGTAGGTCAAACCCATGCACCGTAACACAAAAACAATATGCCACATTATGTGGCGCTATTTAGCGCAGTATACACATATTTTTCTTTTACATTACTACTTCAAATTTGTTGTTTCGTTCCAAAATCCGTGCTCCACTTATATATATTCCATCCTCATAGTCCATAACAAGACATGTGTTTCTGTTTAAATACTATTTGAAAATGACAAAATTGTGAAAGGATTAAATATCAATTAAACTCTGACATTTGTCTGCAATAATCACTTAAATTTTGATCATATTTTTCTTTTTAGTCCAATTATGAATGACCCCTAAAACATTTGAAGACGAAAACTTCGTCAGCAAATTGAACGTTTCGGCTCTTTAACATTCAGGTGCTGCGTGATAATTCAACCCATCCAACGTCGTCAAATATGCTTGCTTATGGTTTCCCATGTATACCCCATCAGTTGATGCCACCACGACCGACACTAGCATACTGTACTCCAAGGTGCACCTTCTCAACTTGAACTTGCATTATATACAGGAGCAGACCACTTGTATGATCGGGGAGGGGGGGGGGGGGGCGGCACCCCCCAAATTTTGGAATTTTTTTTTCAAGAAGTAAGTAATTATATTCGAAATATTCGAAGTAAGTAATTATTTGATATGTTTGTTACTTTTTGTATCACCGGCCATCATAGTCTTTGTCTTTCTCGTTCCTTTGCTTCATGCCTTCATCTTCATTCTACCAAATTTTAAGTTCAAAATCTCCAACTTACAAAGAAACACGAATAGATCAATGTTAATTTTTTGTTAAGTTTAAACTATTATAGTATGTCAACTTATACGTGACAATTGTCATCATACAATTATAATCACGTTAGTAATGCTCACATACAGTAGGAGTTAAGCTTCTCTCATGCAAGATTAATAAATTATTATTGACTATAACCTTATCAAGTTAAATAGAATAGTAAATTATATGATTTGTAGTATTCAATAGTGATTCAGTGAACAAATTTAACGTATTCAATAGTGACGTGAATTTTTATATATTAGTCTATATATTTTTTTATGACGTTTTGGTTCCCGATTAGACTTTGTGTTCCCCGATTACATAGGGTCGAGAATCATGAAAACCTATGAAGAATATCATTCTGGCCATGAAAGCTCACTACAAGAAAATCCACTTTTAGCAACGGAAATTTCCGTCGCTAAAAGTGAGTATTCTGTCGGGAAAACTTTTAGCGACGGACTGTCCGTCGCTAAAAGTCCGTGGGTGAAAACCCCGTTACTAAAAGATTAGCGACGGAATTTCGTAATCCGTCGACAAAAAATATATATTTACGACGGAGTTAATATATATTTTTGTGACGGAATTTTTCATCGCTATAAGGTATTTTTTACATTTTGTGTAATTTTTAAATTTTTGAAAAAAATGAAAAAACTTTTAGCTATGGTATTTCCATCACTAAAAGTCCGTCGCAAAAGTCTTTATGAACATTAATTTCGTCGCTAAAAATATGTCTCTAAAAAGGTTTATTGATCTGTAGGAACTTTTAGCGACGAAATTCCGTTGCTAAAATTTAAAAAAAGCTATTTTTAAATTTTTGTTATTTTTTTATGAATTCAAACCTTTTTCAAACATTCTTTAAACTAAGATTCATCATTTACCAAATTTTAAGTAATACAAATAAAGTTTAAATCATATACACCGTCAACTAACATTAAATACAACAAATTACATGTACAATTGATCATATTGTACATATCCCAAAAACAAAATTACAAGTTTCATTGAAACAAAAAATATATATCAACCAAGATCCTTGCTTCCCAAAATTGTTACTTGTTTCTCTTTGTCGATCACAACCTGAAAAGGAGCAACAATTGTACAAATTCATTTACAAAGAACAAAATGAATAGAACAAAATTACATGGTAAATTTCAACCAAAAATCCAGTCAAAATCAGCTGCAAGAAATTATGCAAAAATCATCGAGCCCTGCAAATTGTTCTCCCTATTCTGCAATCTATGTAGTGCACTGTGCACCCTTCAAGCCCCTTTTAACCTTCTTCATTTTCTTTAATTTCTAATCATCCTCAAGCCCTCTGGGCTTCAAATCAATTGAAGGAGGAGGAATTAAAGAGAGAACTTACCGTTGGAGGAGAGAACCGAGATATACTGACACGGAGGAGTCGTCGCTCACTCTCTGCCACCGGCCGATGGATCTGGACTGGAGACTGGAGAGAGATGTGAGAATGGGCGCCGGTGGATTTGGACTGAGGAGTGGTCACCGACTCGCTGCCGCCGCTGGCAGTCGCATTCTCACAGAGGCAAGATAGATATGCGAGAGTGAGAGAGTCGGTGGATTGTGAACACAGAGAGATGCGAGACTGAGAGTGTGGAGAGCGGGGTGAGGGAGGCGGGGTGGCGTGGAAGGTGGGTGGCGACGGTGGGCGGCGTCAAGGCGGGTGTGAGAGAAAGAGAGAGAGAACACGAGGAGAAAAGTGAGCGGCGGGGAGAATGAGAATCAGAAAGAGAAAAAAATAGGGTTTCTTGGTTTTAGTATATAGATTTTTACCGACGAACACAATCCGTCGGTAAAAATCCGTCTCTAAAACCTTTATTAATATTTTTTTCTCAGGAAAAAATATGAAATTAATGATTTTTTTTTAAAATGTATTTAGCGACGGAAATTCCGTCGCTAATTGTCCGTCGCTAAAAGGCACTTTTAGCGATGGATTTCGTTCCGTCTCTAAAAGTCCGTCACTAAAAGGTAATTTTCTTGTAGTGGCTGATAGCACGTATTCTATTGGTTTGTCGTTTATGTTTATACCTTCAAGCAACTGCAAACCCCATGGAGAAAAGTCCAAGACTAGACGATCCCCAAGCCTTGAGAAAGTGTTTGCTTGCAAACTTGGGGTGAAAATTCACCATACTGCCGCAGCAAGTAGAAAACATATCATTCTGTACGGGTTTGCTCAATAATCACAATATGCCAGAACAAGATGCTTCTTGGCTTTCAACTTTTTCCCAAAAGAGGGATTGTCTAAAGGTGACATTTCTCTACGGTAGATCCATTGACGAGACTTCAGCATTTATACAGGCCCCATGCAGGATTCGAAAACCCAACAAAAATCCTGAGAACCAATCAGCCTAATTCATCCGAATCTTCACTGTTGGGTGAATTTTGTCACTGTTGGGTGAATTTTGGAGTTTGAAGTTACCTATTGAAAGCCACTTTTCTTTGCTAATAGTGGTCATTGACAATACAAGTTTTTGCTTCGGTCAATACTAATCACTGAATGTTTCGTTTCTCAAAGACCGAATTACACACTTTTAACAACAAAAATACGGCTGCAACCTTTGAGGCGCTATGAAAATGCCTCTAGAGTTTTTAGTTGACAAAAAATAGACAGGTAAAACCACTTTTTTAGGATGGCAAAATGAACTCTAAATTTTGCTATGCATGTAATTTCATTTTTTCTTGTTTTTGTTTCTTTTGTATAATCAGTATCACAAACCATATTCAACGCTTTTTCTCTAATATCATACAACACGTGCTACATACTGATCATACAAAATAGATGCCACATACTGATTTAGATCCGCAAGATCAAATTCGTGATTATGGTTTTGCAATCCGAACTAATATGAAGTTTTTGGACTTGTAGCCACTATGTCTTGCCCGTTGTATGCCTTCAACCCATCCTGTATTTAGGTGCTAATCGTTACTCACCTAGACACTATGACACGTTGGTTGAATATCCCTGCATATCTGGTTTATATAGCCTCTATCACATCATCTCGAACTTCTTAACAATGATTAAACTAATTCAGAATAGTGTGGCTCTTTTCAAATTTGTATCTCAGATAAGTCCTTTAAATTTCTATCTAAACTTTCAAAATACTACTCTTACGACTTTCGTATGTAGAATTAGATGGTTCATATTTTACCACATTAAAGTAAAAAACTGCTTGTAGAGTTTCTGGTCATATTTTACCAAATTACTTTTCAAATTTGCATTTCAGTAGTTGTTTGGTTGATAAAATAAAACTCAAAATGCAAATTTCAGTGTATACATATTTTATATTTTACACGAAAGCTAAACAAAAATCCTGAGAACCCATGAAGTATTTGATCGAACCTTCACCGTTAAGCAATTGATGTAGTGTTGAACTGACTAGTAAAGGCTATCTTTCTTCGCTCGAAGTTGTCATTGCCGATACAAGTTGTGTCTTTTGTTCCCGTCAATGTTGGTCACTAAATGTCTAGTTGCTGAGAGACTGAATAACACTTCCTAACAACCAAAGTTCGCTCCTTGCCTTTTTAGCGTCTGTGGGGCATGAGGGGGTCGGGGTCCGGGGGCGGGGGCGGGGCGGGGCAGGCGGGGGGGCGCAGGGCATTCGGTAGTGATTCCTACGTTTCACTTGCTTCTGTCTAACGTTCTGTATCTAGGTTTACCGTAATGGGTTAGTGGGTATGCCGTGATGTCCTAGGGTTGGTGAGGGGCATGGAAGGGGGGGGGGGGGGGGGGGGGGAAGGGATCTGTGGTAATTCGGTGGGTAAACTGTTTTCGAGGATGGGTGGGGTGGGGTAGGGTGCTTGGGGCCTGGTGATTAGTTTCCTGTTGTGCTGGTTAGTATTTTCCCCTTTTCTAGCGACAGGGTTTCAATGTTGCTTGGAAGTGGTGAAGGAAGATTGTGGATTAGGCAATAAGGAGGACCCCTTATCTGTGTTGTGATTCCATCAATTGACGGGTTTCCTCTTGAGTCGTGCAGCGGCCTACCGCCTACGGGTTCTTGGTCCTCTGATTATAATAGTTTATAATAGTTATGGTATGTTTTGATTTTGTTTTTATTTCATATTGAAAACAGTAAAATCGAAAAAAGGTGACCTGACATAATATTTGTAACACTTATTTAATCAACGCAATTCCATCATTTAGCGAACTGCTACAAAGTAGCCACTAGAGTATTCTAAGGGACGAATAAGAGGTTTACTTTTCTTGTCAAATTAGTTTTGATCTCGTGCGTTGCACACGGGAACAACTATAGTCAATAAATTACGTAAATAAAATAATAAAAACATGATACTAAAGTTTTTAATAATGAATGGAACAAGAAGTGATAAAATCCATATAATGGTCACCTAAAATAAACATCTAATATTAAAACTTAATCAAAAAACTAATTGAAATTGATAAAACAATGCTGAAAAATCTCCCATCCTATAATTATATATAGTACAATTCAACAAAATCTAACAATAAGAAAATGACAATTCAATTGAAGAACTATGAATCGACTAAAAATATCGACACAATAGAGAAATAGATATCTGGAGAGGGTCATTTGAGTTACAAAATGAGCGTTGATATCTGAAGAGAACAAAATATGACGGCTAGATGAAATAAAAAAAGAAATATAGCAATAGAAGAGAAAAGTGATTCCAGAGAGAGAGAAACTCACCATAGAGATAATTGTCAAATTTTAAGTTCCATAAAATGAGATTAACTCAAAGGAAGCTATGGTGAACTTATTATCATATTGTGAGAGATATTTTTGGAACTTAAATAGGATTAGTAGGTTCAAAATTTTTGAAAATCTATTTTACAAATTTAGAATTTATAAAAGGCGATTTTCTCAAATTAAGGTAGGAGAAGGTCAACTTAGTATTTTATTCCGAGAGATAATTTTGGAATTTTAAATAGGATCATTGAGTTTATAATTTTTAGAATCCATTTTGAAGTTAGATTGCCATGCTAAAATTCTAAAAACAAAAAGGGATATATAAGTAAACATATAAAGGACATTAAAAAAAGTCACCTAAAAGATAATTACTTAGTTTTAAATCTTTTCTTCAATAAGATTAGATATTTCAGGTATGAAGATCATAATAGCTAAAATTTAGGTTGTTATACTGTGTCTCTAGATAGAAAGAAGACATTCAAGGTTAGAATTAAAAAAATTATAAAAGAAAAGTTTACGTGACAAGCTGAGAGAGTATCCACATAAGTAGTTTTCTGGCAACTTTATCTCAACTTCGGCTTATATATATATATATATATATAGGGCCCCGATCAGGGTCTACCGGTGGATAATATCCACCGAACCGCACCCCTTATGTGCGGTTTGCACAATTAATTTTTTTTTTACACCCACCCACCGTCCGGCATGCGGTCCCCCTTTCTGCCTGCCACGTGGCAGCCAGGGGTCCCCCTTCCCCTCTTCCCTGCCTGCCACGTGGCAGGGGTCCCCCTTCCCTGCCTGCCACGTGGCAGGGGTCCCCATTCCCTGCCTGCCACGTGGCAGGGGTCCCCCTTCCCTGCCTGCCACGTGGCACCCCCCTCCGGTCACCCCACCAAATCCGGGTCACCATTTTGCAGTCCCCCCACCATTTTGCGGCCCCCCTGCCACGTGCCCGGTTCCCCGTCCTTTTTCCGACGTTTCTCTGCTTTCTTTCATCTCTCTCCCTCATTTTTTCCTCTTTATAAACCCTTCTCCCCGAACCATTTCTTCCACTCCCCATCATCTTTACCAACACACACTTCATACTCCATATCTCACTTACATAATCTCCACAACAATACAAACGAAAAAAAATTTACGCTAGAAGATCAGTGGATTTTTCTTAATAAAAATATATCAAGTTAAAACAAGTATTTTAAATTTTCTTATAATTCAATGTTAATTTCAAATTGTTCTTACCAATGATTTGTTTAAATTGTGTTTAGCTTAAATTGTTCTTACCATAGTCTAAAATTCTTGTTTTTTGAGAGTTTGAAATTAGGGATTGAACTAGCGTTTATTAGGGAATATTCATTCGAAGTCCAAAAAATAGTCATTTTTTTAGGGCGTCAAAATTTGAATTTTTCACGAATTTATAAAAAATAGCTAGAGCTAGATTTTGCAAAAGTGCAAACAAGAGACCCTAATTATTTTTAAAAGATCTATATCAGGGAAAACGTTTAGATTTTTTCCTGGACTGGAAAGGGGTCAACTGATACGGAGAACCTTATAACTTCGCATTATAATTTAAAATATCAAACTAGCGCGATTTCGCACAAAACATTTATGAGAACCCTAGGCTGTTGGGAAGTTCCGTTTCCCCGGAATTTGTGCCATTCTGATGTCGTTAGCTATTTTTTGGCCGAACGGGCTTTTAAGCGCTCGATCCGGACACCGGTTCGGGATTTTTGGGCGAAACTTTTGTAAAATAATTTTTAGATCAAGAATGAATTCATAAAGCTTAAAATAGCATTTCAAAGCACTTTTGAGATTTCCGATGCTAGGGGGCATTTCGGTAATTTGCCACCCCGATAGGGATATTTTGCTAATTCTACACTGTTAAATTTTTGCAACGACTATAATTTCCAGAAAGTTAAGTCAAACACCTAAAAGTTGCGCGAAAATATAGCATGATATTGAACCCCCGGGGGCGTTTCGGTAATTTGCCGCCCATCGGGGGCATTTCGGTAATTTTCCTGTCAATATTTTTCGAATGGCCTTTAGTTCGGGAATGGGTGTAAGACACCCGAAAAGTTATTTTAAAGTTGTTCTGAGATGTTTCCATAGGCTGGAAATGGGTCAACTGATACGGGGAACCTTGTAACTTTACAATGTAATTTAAAATATCAAGCTAGCGCGAATTCGCGCGAAACTTTTATGAGAACCCTAGGATGTTGGGAAGTTCCGTTTCCCCGGAATTTGTGCCATTCCGATGTCGTTAGCTATTTTTTTGGCCGAGCAGGCTTTTAAGCGCTCGATCCGGACACCGGTTCGGAATTTTTGGGCGAAACTTTTGTAAAATACTTTTTACATCAAGAATGAATTCATGAAGCTTAAAATAGCATTTCAAAGTACTTTTGAGATTTTCCGATGCTATGGGGCATTTCGGTAATTTGCCACCCTGATAGGGGTGTTTTGGTAATTCTACAATGTTAAGTTTTCCAAATGACTTTTTTGTCCAGAAACCTAAGTAAAACACCTGAAAGGCTATTTTGAAGCTGATTTGGGGTTCGGAGTGGGTGATAATGAACCCCTGAGGGCATTTCGGTTATTTGCCGCTCATCGGGGGTATTTTGGTAATTTTCCTATCAAAAGTTTCCACACAACTGCAGGAAATAATTTTTATACATATTTTATTTAATTCTATGACTTGTTGAGAATGATATAATTTTTATTTTTTAGATTTCAGTATAAATATGGATGCAACTGGAGAAAATATTTTTTGTGAAGATTCTGATCCACCTTACTTGGGTCAAGTTTATCAAACACTGGACGAAGTTGAAGCATACTATAGAGCATATTCGAAAACGATAGGTTTCGGTATTAGAATTAAGACGACTAGAAAACGGGTCAATACAGATCAAATTTGTGGCAGACTATTTGAGTGTCATAGAGGAGCCCCGCATGTACCCCCGGTTGTTCGGATCAGTGACGAAGGGCCATCAAGACAAAGAAGACGGGACACATTTCCGGGTACCGGCTGCAAGGCCCATGTGTATGCAGTACACCGGAAAAATGAAAATCATTGGGTTGTGACGGGAGTGGAGTTGAGCCATAACCATCAGTTGATGACCCCTAGTAAGATTGGTCAAATTCATCAGCACCGAGAAATAAACGCGGCACACAGAGAACTGATATTTACAATGGCCGAGGCTAAAGTTCAACCTTCTAAAATGATGGGGGGTTTTCTCAAGCTGGGCTGGGGGGGGGGGGTTGACAAGTTGAGCTTCAACGAAGTAGACCTCCGAAATGAACTTCGTGCTCAGAGGAGAGAGTCTTCCTGTAGGAGTGATTCTCAAGCTACACTTGATATCTTCAGGCGCCTTCAGAGTGAGAATTTTGGCTTTTTCTATAGTCTCCAACTGGATGACGAGAACCGCATTACTAATATATTTTGGTCGGATGCCCGTTCTAGAGCTGCTTACCAAAATTTTGGCGATGTTGTGACGTTTGACACCACATACTGCACAAATAAGTACTCTATGCCTTTTGCGCCGTTCACCGGGGTGAACCATCACTATCAGTCAATCTTGTTTGGCTTTGCCCTGTTTAGGGATGAGACGGAGGAGTCATTTACGTGGTTATTTGAAACGTGGCTTGAAGCAATGTATCATATTCCTCCAAAGACCATCATCACCGACCAAGATCTGGCAATGAAAAATGCAATCGCTAAGGTCCTTCCAGATACTCACCACGGCCTGTGCACATGGCACATAAGCAACAAATATCCCGAACGGCTTCACAATGTATATGCAAACCATCCGACATTTAAGAATGACTTTAATGCATGTGTGAAGAAATCGTTGACGGTAGACGTGTTCGAGGAGAGGTGGGCCAAGTTAATGGATGACTACTATTTGCACAGTCATGAATGGCATCGTATGCGCCACGTGATTTCTATGACTAGTTCTGGGCATTGAGCATTGTAAGTCACCCTAGTGTTGTTTCAATATTTATTTGCGCACCTTATCGACAATGCCTGAAATGATGACGGTGATTTTTCTATACATGTTTTTTAGGTTGACCAGGGCACTGAGGTGTTCAAGCAGCTGGAGTCGTTTGACTGGTTTGTCGCGCAGGCTCCTGTCAGTCTCAAGAGGTCCATTGAGAGGTACAAGACTGATCTCCATAACTTCGGGCTGGCGTACCGGGGTTACCAAGGGGAGCCATCTAGTCGCTCAGTGCCTGACGCGTACAACTCTCAGCCCCAGAGTCAGGTGGGGGAGCCGTCTAGTCGCTTGCCTTCTGACGCGTCTTTGCCGCAGAGCTATGAATTCTAGGAGCCGTATAGTCGCTTGCCTCCTGACGCGTACGACTCTCAGCGCCAGAGTCAGGTTCCCCAAGTAGGAATCCAGGCCTCGCGCCCAAGCATCCGGTCGGACAAAGGACAAGCGACGAAGCCATTGAGGCCGGACAAGATGGGTTGGATCGACCGGCACTACTTCGGGCATGAGTCTGTCGATTCAACAGACTTTCCTCTTGCGACATTCCTAGCTCATCAGGATATCAGAACGTTGGCGCCGGAGACAGATATTTCAAATTTTGTCATGAACGCTTACATAGATCTGCTCTGGATTAGATAGCAACATTTTAACCGTTCTGAATATTTGAAGCTTAACATGTATCCCACTCATTTTGTGGAATTAACGGTGATGGAAGTCACATAATGGTAGAGGCGAGGGGGCGGCAGGGGTAAGTTGAAACCAGGTGGAAACGTGTTAGGCATGATGAACGCAAACTATCAATGTCACGCTGCTGATGCGAACCTTATCATGATACCTTGTCATCATGCAAACCACTAGTTCCTATTAGTTCTCCATCCAGCGAACAGAACGGTTCACATATACGATAGCCAAAGGGAGGACGAGCCAGGACAGCTGATGCACAAATGTACAACGAGTACATCACTTTAGTGGTTAGTTTTTATTTTTTTGACCTTGGCTCATAGTATATTCTTCTTGTTACATAGTCTTGATTCTCATTTTTATTGTTGGATGCAGACTACTGTCCTCTCGCTAGCGTGCGAACGGCCACTGGGGGAGCCTTGGACGGTCGTGATGATAAAGGACCGACCAAAGCAATATAACGGTCACGATTGCGGGATTTACGTCCTCAAGTACATGGACTACATTGCTCGCTCGGAAGTCCTCAAACACTCCTCGTGGACTAGGAAGGATGCCTTGACGTTTAGGTATAGGATAGCCTGGGAGCTGAAAAGGAATGAAGCTAGACGCCTTCATTACCATTATCCTGACTAGCGTGGCTAAGGTGCAATGATGTTACAAAAAACTGCACAAAAAAGAAATGTACATAATTTTTCGCATGCTATGAATTTGGCGCTAAAATATGCGCGAATATACCTTTCATATGACGCAATCGAAAAAATTACGTGTCTCATTTTTCGCCGAAATTCATAGAAATTGGCTAAGTAGCGTGCATGAGGTGCAATGAGCGAAAAAAAAGTGACCAAAAAAAATTACAACTTTTTTCGCAAGCTAAGAATTGGGCCCTAAAGTGTGCGCGAATAGAGGCGTCGGAGGAAAACCCAAAAAATAATTTGTCTCATTTTTCACCAAAATTCATAGAAATGGGCTCAGTAGCGTGCCTGAGGTGCAATGAGCGAAAAAAAAGTGACAAAAAAAATTATAACTTTTTTCGCAAGCTAAGATTTGGGCCTTAAATGTGCGCGAATAGGGGCGTCGGAGGAAAATTCAAAAAATAATTTGTCTCGTTTTTTGCCGAAATTCATAGAAATGGGCTAAGTAGCGTGCCTGAGGTGCAATGAGCGAAAAAAAAGTGACAAAAAAAATTACAACTTTTTTCGCAAGCTAAGAATTGGGCCCTAAAGTGTGCGCGAATAGGGGCGTCGGAGGAAAACCCAAAAAATAATTTGTCTCGTTTTTCGCCAAAATTCATAGAAATGGGCTAAGTAGCGTGCCTGAGGTGCAATGAGCGAAAAAAAAGTGGCAAAAAAAATTACAACTTTTTTTGCAAGTTAAGAATTGGGCCCTAAAGTGTACGCGAATAAGGGCATCGGAGGAAAACGGAAAAAATAATTTGTCTCGTTTTTCGCCGAAATTCATAGAAATGGGCTAAGTAGCGTGCCTGAGGTGCAATAAACGAAAAAAAAGTGACAAAAAAAATTACAACTTTTTTCGCAAGCTAAGAATTGGGCCCTAAAGTGTGCGCGAATAGGGGCGTCGGAGGAAAACGGAAAAAATAATTTGTCTCGTTTTTCGCCGAAATTCATAGAAATAGGCTAAGTAGCGTGCCTGAGGTGCAATGAGCGAAAAAAAAAGCGACAAAAAAAATTACAACTTTTTTCGCAAGCTAAGAATTGGGCCCTAAAGTGTGCGCATTGGGGCGTCGAAGGAAAACCCAAAAAATAATTTGTCTCGTTTTTCGCCGAAATTCATAGAAATGGGCTAAGTAGCGTGCCTGAGATGCAATGAGTGAAAAAAAAGTGACAAAAAAAATTACAACTTTTTTCGCAAGCTAAGAATTGGGCCATAAAGTGTGCGCGAATAGGGGCGTCGGAGGAAAACGGAAAAAATAATTTGTCTCGTTTTTCGCCGAAATTCATAGAAAATGGGCTAAGTAGCGTGCCTGAGGTGCAATGAGCAAAAAAAAAGTGACAAAAAAAATTTAAAAGTCTTTGCGCAAGCTAAGCATTGGACCCTAAAGTGTGCCCGAATAGGCCCTTCCAAAAATATCAATAATCCACAAACCAAATCACAAATTAAAGATTTCACAAACCAAATCACAAATATAAACATTATAAAAGTTCAATTTATACAACTGAAACATTAATCCTAACACTCTTCCTCATCATCGTCCTTCTCGACCACACTGCCAGGTTCGATACCTAACACTTTATAATGATTTCTCTTGTCATGGTGAGTCATCTTATTACACAACGCACACTTTCGTAAATTTTTTTGACCTGTTGCTTCTTCAATCGGATTCTTCATACGTATTGCTCGTTTTCGCCCTTTTGTTTGAGAAATAATTGGATCAAAAATGTCCTCCTCCTCACCTTGCAGGCTAGTGCTGTCAATGACTAGCTGTGAAGCTCGATTGAATCTACCGGCTGGAGTCGTCCGAGGGTCCCGGCTTTCTGGTAATGCCATCCTAAAATGTGCATGCTTAGCCTTATCTCGTGCGGCTGCTTCAACTTGATACATGTACCCATCAAATGTTGACGCTGCATCCATTGATAAACCGTGCATGATGTTACAAAGGTGATTATATCGCAGCGTCTCAGATTGCTCGAAATCGACTGAAAGATTGGGCACGTAAGGAATGTGACCGTGGACTCTATTGGCTTCTTTTGTCCACCGATCCAAGATATACTCTGGAGGGATTTCACGAGCATTCTTGGCGCTAAAAAACCTCAACGCGTGTCGACAGAGTATACCTTTATGCTCAAACAGTTGACAGTTGCAACTAACACCCCCGGTCTCCATACACACTGCTACGGTAAAATGTCTTCTGTTCTTCGGAGCTGACGAAGAGCACGAATTGGCAAAATTCGTCACATTTGTCAAAGCATAAACCTTGAGATATCTGTTGCATAGCTCGCGCAACTTTGTCATGCTATATTGATTCGACTTTAGTAGTTCATCCTGAAACTGTCTAAACATTTTCTTGGTATAGACTTGAGCCGCATAAGCCTCCAAAGGTGAAAAAACTAATATTTTTCTTTCTCTGTAAACTGTAGCCGCGTCGGCTTCTCTCTCAAGGTGAAATTGCCTGTCAAGGGCTTTCTGCATCTCTAGTACGAAATCTCTTAAACTTGAAGAAGAGTGTACGTACCCATCAAAGAATGAATTCATACCTTCGCTCCTCGAGGTCGTAGTCATTCAGGCTACAAAAAACTTTTTGGTGTAGGCACCGATCCACTGTGTCCTGATCTCATACAACGCTTGCAGCCATTCATGACTGTGCAAATAGTAGTCATCCATTAACTTGGCCCACCTCTCCTCGAACACGTCTACCATCAACGATTTCTTCACACATGTATTAAAGTCACTCTTAAATGTCGGATGGTTTGCATATACATTGTGAAGCCGTTCGGGATATTTGTTGCTTATGTGCCATGTGCACAGGCCGTGGTGAGTATCTGGAAGGACCTTAGCGATTGCATTTTTCATTGCCAGATCTTGGTTAGTGATGATGGTCTTTGGAGGAATATGATACATTGCTTCAAGCCACGTTTCAAATAACCACGTAAATGACTCATCCATCTCATCCCTAAGCAGGGCAAAGCCAAACAAGATTGATTGATAGTGATGGTTCACCCCGGTGAACGGCGCAAAAGGCATAGAGTACTTATTTGTGCGGTATGTGGTGTCAAACGTCACAACATCGCCAAAATTTTGGTAAGCAGCTCTAGAACGGGCATCCGACCAAAATATATTAGTAATGCGGTTCTCGTCATCCAGTTGGAGACTATAGAAAAAGCCAAAATTCTCACTCTTAAGGCGCCTGAAGATATCAAGTGTAGCTTGAGAATCACTCCTACAGGAAGACTCTCTCCTCTGAGCACGAAGTTCATTTCGGAGGTCTACTTCGTTGAAGCTCAACTTGTCAACCCCCCCAGCCCAGCTTGAGAAAACCCCCATCATTTTAGAAGGTTGAACTTTAGCCTCGACCATTGTAAATATCAGTTCTCTGTGTGCCGCGTTTATTTCTCGGTGCTGATGAATTTGCCCAATCTTACTATGGGTCATCAACTGATGGTTATGGCTCAACTCCACTCCCGTCACAACCCAATGATTTTCATTTTTCCGGTGTACTGCATACACATGGGCCTTGCAGCCGGTACCCGAAAATGTGTCCCGTCTTCTTTGTCTTGATGGCCCTTCGTCACTGATCCGAACAACCGGGGGTACATGCGGGGCTCCTCTATGACACTCAAATAGTCTGCCACAAATTTGATCTGTATTGATCCGTTTTCTAGTCGTCTTAATTCTAATACCGAAACCTATCGTTTTCGAATATGCTCTATAGTATGCTTCAACTTCGTCCAGTGTTTGATAAACTTGACCCGAGTAAGGGGATCAGAATCTTCACAAAAAATATTTCCTCCAGTTGCATCCATATTTATACTGAAATCTAAAAAATAAAAATTATATCATTCTCAACAAGTCATAGAATTAAATAAAATATGTATAAAAATTATTTCCTGCAGTTGTGTGGAAACTTTTGACAGGAAAATTACCAAAATACCCCCGATGAGCGGCAAATAACCGAAATGCCCCCGGGGGTTCATTATCACCCATTCCAAACCCCAAATCAGCTTCAAAACAGCCTTTCAGGTGTTTTACTTATGTTTCTGGACAAAAAAGTCATTTGGAAAACTTAACATTGTAGAATTACCAAAACACCCCTATCGAGGTGGCAAATTACCGAAATGCCCCTTGGCATCGGAAAATCTCAAAAGTGCTTTGAAATGCTATTTTAAGCTTCATGAATTTATTCTTGATCTAAAAAGTATTTTACAAAAGTTTCGCCCAAAAATTTCAAACCGGTGTCCAGATCGAGCGCTTAAAAGCCTGTTCGGCCAAAAAAATAGCTAACGACATCGGAATGGCGCAAATTCCAGGAAAACAGAACTTCCCAACATCCTAGGGTTCTCAAAAAAATTTCGCGCGAAATCGTGCTAGCTTGATATTTTAAATTACATTGCAAAGTTACAAGATTCCCCGTATCAGTTGACCTTTTCCAGCCTATGGAAACATCTCAGAACAACTTTAAAATAACTTTTCGGGTGTCTTACACCCAATCCGGAACTGAAGGCCATTCGAAAAATATTGATAGGAAAATTACCGAAATGCCCCCGATGGGCGGCAAATTACCGAAACACCCCCGGGGGTTCTATATCATGCTATATTGTCGCGCAACTTTGTCATGCTATATTTTCGCGCAACTTTCAGGTGTTTGACTTAACTTTCTGAAAATTATAGTCGTTTCAAAAATTTAACAGTGTAGAATTAGCAAAATATCCCTATCGGGGTGGCAAATTACCGAAATTCCCCCTGGCATCGGAAATATCAAAAGTGCTTTGAAATGCTATTTTAAGCTTTATGAATTCATTCTTGATCTAAAAATTATTTTACAAAAGTTTCGCCCAAAAATCCCAAACCGGTGTCCGGATCGAGCGCTTAAAAGCCCGTTCGGCCAAAAAATAGCTAACGACATCGGAATGGCGCAAATTTCGGGGAAACGGAACTTCCTAACAGCCTAGGGTTCTCATAAAAGTTTCGCGCGAAATCGCGCTAGTTTGATATTTTAAATTACACTGCGAAGTTACAAGGTTCTCCGTATCAGTTGACCCATTTCCAGTCCATATAGATCTTTTAAAAATAACTAGGGTCTCTTGTTTGCATTTTTTTAAAATCTAGCTCTAGCTATTTTTTATAAATTCGTGAAAACTTCAAATTTTGACGCCCTAAAAAAATGACTATTTTTTGGACTTCGAATGAATATTCGCTAATAAACGCTAGTTCAATCCCTAATTTCAAACTCTCAAAAAAGAAGAATTTTAGACTACGGTAAGAACAATTTAAGCTAAACACAATTTAAACAAATCATTGGTAAGAACAATTTGAAATTAACATTGAATTATAAGAAAATTTAAAATACTTACTTGTTTTAACTTGATATATTTGTATCAAGAAAAATCCACCGATCTTCTAGCATAAATTTTTTTCGTTTGTATTGTTGTGGAGATTATGTAAGTGAGATATGGAGTATGAAGTATGTGTTGGTAAAGATGATGGGGAGTGGAAGAAATGATTCGGGGAGAAGGGTTTATAAAGAGGAAAAAATGAGGGAGAGAGATGAAAGGAAGCAGAGAAACGTCGGAAAAAGGACGGGGAACCGGGCACGTGGCAAGGGGGCCGCAAAATGGGGGGGCTGCAAAATGGTGACCCGAATTTGGGGGGGGGACCGGAGGGGGGTGCCACGTGGCAGGCAGGGAAGGGGGGACTAGGGACCCCTGCCACGTGGCAGGCGGGAAGGGAGAAGGAGGACCACTGGCTGCCATGTGGCAGGCAGGAAGGGGGACCGCATGCCGGACGGTGGGTGGGTGGGTGTAAAAAAAAATTAATTGTGCAAACCGCACATAGGGGGTGCGGTCCGGTGGATATTATCCACCGGTAGACCCTGATCGGGGCCCATATATATATATATATATATATATATATATATATATATATACACATATACACACACACACACACACACACACTAGTATAGAGTACATGCGTTGCACGTGAATATAATCGAGAGTAATGTTTGAGGTGATATTAATATCTTTTTTGGGATCAAAATAATATAATTCATTTATGTTCTTATTTCTTTTGTGACTTGTTTTAGAAGAAATGTCAATTAATGTTCGCAATTTTAATCAGTTCAATGTTTGAAAATATTCTTTATAGGCTTCTGGATTGAAAAAATATTTGATGGTACTGCTGAAAATAAAAGCAAATGAAAAAATAAAAAGAATGAATCTACGTCTTTGTTTTTGTAATATGTTGAATTGATTTATAGTTAAGATTTGTAATTTTCAAGACCAGGTGATTTGCATTTCATCAATAAGAAATGCAAAACATCCGCTCTTCAACCGTAATAACTGAACATATTTTCAACTCAATACATAATGCTTATTTCATTGTAACCAAATTAAAAAGAGAATAATAAAGAAATTTCTTTGTTCTGTTTTTCTTTCTCATCACACTTTTCATTTTCCAATATACAGAATAGATTCATTACCCAATGTTCTTCAATTTCATCAAAATTTAAAAGAGAGTAATAAAAGAAGGGTAAGAATTTAATTGACGTAATTAACGGAGGATATAATCGTCCAAAAATAATTTACAACATTCATACTTTTATAAGTAGTACACACACACATAAATATATTTTTCGCAACCATACATTTTGTTTCCCAATGTGTAAATGTAGGTTTAATTTAATTTATGACCTAATGTTCCTTAAACGCATTACAAAAAAAAACTAATTAGAGAAGTGTAGAGTTGTCATTGAAATAACTAACGGATGGTAAAACAAAAAATAATTACAAAACTAGTAATTAATAATATTATTTATGAAAGGGTAGGATTAATTCTTATTGAAGTGATTAACGAAAGGAAAAAATTGGAATAAAATGATTTATAAGATTCATACTTTTATAGGTAGTGTGTGTGTGTATATATAATTAGATTTATATCTCAAATACTTCTTCCAAAATTCTATCTTATCTTAAATTTAAAATGTACTGCTCTTACACTAAGTCCAAAGTATTAAATAGTTGGTTCATATTTCACCACGTAATTTGGAAGTAAGAAACCTACTTCTACTGCTTTTGGTCATATCTTGTCAAATAGTAACTTATTAAATTCGCATTCAAATTTGCATAAAATAAAACTCAAAATGCAATTTCGGGTAATACATAAATATGTAGTCAAATTGAGTATCTGAAAAATAACTCCCGTAAAAGCAGTTCCAGGCAGAGTTGCCCACTGCCTCTCGCACACTGCTTGGATCTCCAGCGTGATTGCAAAACAATTTCAGCAAAGAGCGGTATGCATCTTGTGGTACAAAAAACTGTAATCATTATTTGGCTTTTAGTGATTGACGTCTGGTCACATGATTACGTGTTGGTTTGACACAAGGGACAAAGTTCAAAAGAAACACCAAATTAAAGCATGCACGGAGAGATTATTAACTACAATCATTTCAACAAGCTGCACGTTCTAGTGTCATCCTTCCCATAATTAAGACAGGTTAACTGGATCGTCCTTGACTACAATGACGCTGAGACTCAAATCATTTCTCTTTGATGCTGTCCACCAGGTCCAGAATGATCACAGAAGCACAGTAACTTGTACACGAAAATCAACAACTGCTGTCAGGACGGATCCAGAAAGTCCAAACGGGGGGACCCAAATGTCATAAAAAAATTAATGGCTAACATAAAGAATTCGCGTTACGATTGAATATGTTAAATTCAAAATAAATTGCTCAATTTGACTAATAATCATATAATTTAACTATTTATAGTGATTTATTTAACTTGTAAAGTTAGTCAACAACAAAATACTAATCTTGCATGAAAGAAATTTTACTCTTATTGTATATATGCATTATTAGTGCGATTATCAGTTGCATGATGACAATAATCACGTATAAGTTAACATACTATAACAATTTAAATTAAAAAAGAAAAAAAGAACTAACCTTGATATATTAATGATTACTTTAAAATCTGGAGATTTAGAATTTGGAAGAATGAAGATGGACAAGGGAACGAAAAAGATAAAAGATTACGACGGCTGGTGACACAAAAAGTAAAAAAAAAAAACATTACAAAATGAAATCTAATACATTGAATAATTAAAATGGTGCCATTTTAATAAATATTTTAAACATAACTACTTATTATTTAAACAACTAAAAAAACAAAAAAACAAAATTTTGGGGGGGGGGGGGGGTGCCATGGCCCCCCTAGTCATGCTTGGGCTCCGCCCCTGACTGCTGTTGTATAAACCCCAGACCCCAAACACTCTCTCTCTATCTCTCTCTCTCTCCCTCTCTCTCTCTCCCCTTCCGTCCGTCCCTCTCTCCACCCCCTACCCCCCACATACAAAAGAGCAGGAAATGTTTAATGTTTATTCTATAGCCAACTTTTGATGGCAACTTATTTGTTCGACTGATTTAATCAATACCATGTTGAAACAACCAATTCGATCAATTGACAACTACTAAAAGTTATAATAACACATGGCACGATGATGTACAAGAATCAATTCGAATCATTGTTAGCGGCGCTAATGAGTCTCTAGGCGACAACATGGGCAGATCCAGGATGTCGCATAAAGAGGAGACAAAAAGAGTTGTATGGAAAATCTTTAGTCGCTAGTGTAATAAAATTGATCAAATATAATTATATTAGGTTCAGTAAGCTACATAAAATAAGTTTGAATCATTTGTGGTCTTCAATTTCATGGGATGAACAAAAAGATTTATAAGTACATTAGGACTAGTATCAAATCTGTATTGAGGTTATATAATTTGTGCACACGTATACATTATAGTTTTACTGAATCTTTATTTCTAGGCACGAACAATAATGAAAATAATTCAACTAAAAGCTACTTGCATATAACAGTCGTGAGTATAGCATAGTTATACGTATAACTATGATATACTCACGACTGGGATCTAGTAGCGAGAAATAGTATTGCTCAAACTTTGAGTTTGTCTAGGGATACAATCCAACGAGCACTCAGCTCGTTAGGGGTTGCTCGAACTTCGTTACTAATTTCAAGGGATGCTCAAGCTTGGCTCGTGTTCGTGACGAGCTGAGAATCCATGCTCAAACTCGAGATCATGAAAGCTAATCGATGACGAGCTTAGCTCGAGTCGGCTCGTATAAACATATCGAAGGGCAAGGATTTTCAAGATCAATGATGAAGACAAAGAAGACCATACACATATCAATGAAAGAAGTGAGTAACAAATGTAGAAGTGCAGTACCAGATCAACGAATCTAGCTATGGAATAGAGACAGAGATTGCGAAAGAGGTAGAGACGAAGGCTGAATTTTAAGGGGAAAGAGATTCTTGCATTTGTACAGAGACACAGAGAACTAACAGAAGGAACAAGAAGAGGAAAAGAGAAACCTTATGTTGCTCCATTTCAAGAAAATCGAGAAACCTTATGCTGCTCCATTTTAAGAAAATCGAGATAGACAGATCGAAAGATTCACTCGCTTACGTAAGGCAACTAGTGGATCCAAAAAAAAAAAGAATTACTCGATCATTTTTTGATGGCTCTTATGATGACTTGACTACTTCTAGTCAAGTGGACTTAGAATTATTATTGACTACTCTTCTAGTTGTCTAGAATTAGAAGACTTCGATTTTAAATTCTATATTTTTAACTGAGATCCAGTCATGGGGAGGGGGAAACAATCTAGATTCTTCTAATCTAGAAACAAAATACTCAAAAGAAGGATAGATGACATGGTCCTAATTGGCCAATGGCTAGACCCGAGAATAGATTTGATGTCGAAAACCAAGAACGGGAATCTGTCCGAATAGAAAATTGATATTTTCGTCCTAAAGACTACCTCAAACAGATTTGACTCCTTCTACAAAATTGTAGCTCTCAAAAGGATAAATGATATAAACTTTTGAATTGCCTAAATCAGGTATTATATGAGCAAGTTAGGGTTGGTCAAAAATCTAGAATTGGAATCTATCTGATTTGAAAAAAGAACGTCATTTTGGACTTGAAGGCAACCGTAAATGAATTCAATTGTTCTAAAAATTGTAGCTCTTGAAAATAATCACAATTTAGGCTATTGAATCGCTTAGATCGGGCATCGTATGAGCAGCTTAGGGATGGACAATGAAAACCTAGAATGAAAATCTGCCGATTAGAATAACCATGTTTCCATCCTGAAGAATACCTTAAATGGATTATCCTTCTTCTGTAAAGATGTAGCTCTTGGATAGGTGCACCATTTAGGCGTTTGATTGCCTTAATCGAGTTTCACATGAGCAAGTTATGGCCAGTTAAACTTTTGGTGTGTGCTTGATGTGGGAAGTCAAGATTTCTAGGGTAATTTCCATTTCTAGGATTTTTTAGAAATTTCCTCTTAGAAGAGGTTCTAAACTTAGAAGGAGGAAGACCCTAAAGGCTGTAGCCCAAATGTTCATTCTATAGAGGTCTGGAGTTGACCAAAATAATAAGGATGACTTTTCGAGTCTAAGATCTCTGATAGAGTCAAACATTTGATTCAAAACGTAGTCCGGAAAAAAGTCAACTAACCGGCCACGACGAACCGGCCGATTAAACCCTCAATATTTTGAGTTTTTTCGAGAATTTTAGGACATTATCTATCCTTAATTCATTAATCATCTTTGATAAAGTAGAATGGATGTACTAGATTTAAGGAATTATCTTGCATGCATTGCATCAATCACAAGTTAATTCAGAATCATGTAACCAATCATGATCTCTTGAGTGCACTAGACTCGAACTGAACTGGACTAGACCTGACTGGACTAGACTGAACAAAATTGGACTGGACATAATAAATTTATTCAATATTTATTACCAGGCCTACACCCATAATAATAATAATAATAATAATAAACCTTAATTATCTATAAAGCCAACCAATAATAAATAAAAGACAACAAAAATAGGGTGTCTACACTTATCATGGACCTTCAGAAAGGTTTTTGGTCGCAGATTAGTTCCAAAATAAATTAGAACAGTCAAGATGAGGTAATGGAATTAGATTCCGAGGTCAAAAGAATGACTTGTGTCTTAACTTTAAGGAAGGGTTGGACCTTCCTAAGAAGAATTTTGAATTTTATCTATCAATCAATCCACCAAAGACAATTCAAGCGATTGATAGAGTTTCACACTTCAGAAGCCATTTCTATGTATCACATCGTCAATCTTGGTCTGGCTCAAAACACTCCCTTCCTTATCTGGCTTAGCTGAAGGCAATCCTCGTGCTTTGTGAAAGCCATAACGACCACCAGAAGAAAAGGTATAGAAGAAAAGGCTTAGTGTTTCTCTTTGTAATAAAATGTTCCAATCCAATTTATTTATCGATATAAGCCAATTCAACCTATGCTCCAAATGTTCCAATGGTGGGGTAAATTGGGTATATACCACATCGAAGGAAAGTAGTGATCCCAAAGGATTCAAAATGGAATTTTTTATCAGGGAAACCTTTGATAAAACATGCAAGAGAATGATTCTGATATTTTGATTGAATTTTATGATTTTTATCACAACTATGCTCATGCTTATGAAATTTGGGATGCCTTGAATAAGAAATATGTGATTAAGGAAGCTATTGCCAAAAAGTATGTGACTGGTTATTTCCTGCAATTTTAAATGTCAGAAGATAAATACTTGTCCACCTAAATCCATTAGTTTCACCTTGTTGTAGCCGAAATCACCAAAGAGGGCATGGATTTTCCTGAACCTTTTTGAACCGGCTGCTTAATTGAAAAACTCCCCGAGTCCTGGAAGGACCCTCCAAAAGTATGATAAAAAATAAGAGAATGGACATGACCCTAGAAGATGTGATTGTACACATGTATTGAGAGAAAAATAAGGTTCTCGAAAAGATGCTAAGGCCAAGAATCACTTCGAAGGCCAATGAAATTGGGGAAAGGCGTGGCAATCCACATGAGTACAATAGAAGGTAGAACAACAAAATTGGTAGAAAGCCCACCCATGGATAGAAAGCAAAACTTTATCACCTCAAGCCCATAACTATAATACTAAATGCTTTTTTGTTGTAACTAGGTCACTGCATTGCTCGAAATATGAGTAGAAAAGGAAGCGACAACCTTATCCATCTAATATCTCACCTAGACGAGGCAACAAATGTCATTGTTGTGGTCATTTTCAAGACAAATACTGAGGTAGTCAATAATGCTTGAGTGGTAGATTATGTTAGTACCAGACTTCTGTAGTAGCAAAATGCCTTTACCTCCTACGCTCCAATAGGTGGAGGAGAGAAACAATTATTCATTGATGACTTTCATCCTGTGGCATTGATTGGCAAAGGTAAATTAATTTGACGCTTCCCTTTGGAAAGATCATCTCTCTTGCTTATGTCCTGCATTTGCAACATTCGTTAGAACCTTGTTTCCGTCTTCTTTCTTGGGAAAGTATGAGTAAGTGATTTTTGAATCTAATAAAGTTGTGATGACTAAGACTGAGATGTTTTTAGAGAAAGGTTACTTTGGTAAGGTTTTTTTTTTCTATTGACTATACTTGATTTCATGAAAGCAAACGCTTTTTCTGGTTACTTACTTGATTGTCTGGATTTATAGGATGCTGGACTTTCACATGTGAACCATCCTTACATCAAGAAACGGAAGTAAATGGAATTCTGATTAATTAATATTTTTAAACATAAAAACTGTCAAATATGTGCAAAAACATAAATACCTAATAATTTCTCACAAACCAGTACTAGAAAGATAATCAAGACTCCTTAGTCTTTTGTACTTAGGTGATTTTAAAAACACAATGTCTAGGGGTGGCAAACGTTATTACATTAACTTTATACACGATTTTCAAGATGTGCCCGAGTGTTCTTACTTGGAAATAAAGTTAAAGATGAAGGTAAGTTCATGTAATGAACAAAACTGAAGTTGAAAAAAATATTCAACATAAAAAGCAATAATTTAAGGTCTGTTTGAGAAGGCGAACTTGTTTTTGGTTCTCCTAGTCATTATTGTGGAAACTAAGTAATCATACACGAAGTAACACCTCCATACTCACCAGAATCTAATGGTGTAGCTGAAAGGACTAATTGAACACAAATAGAAAATGACGAACACATTACTCATCAGTGCTGGTGCACCCTAGAATCTAGAGAGAGAGAGAGAGAGAGAGCGAGGCAAGCTTATCAGCTCGCAAAATCCAACATAGAATAATATTTAAGAAAGCTGGCAAAGGACCTTATAAGTGTTTACTTGTTGATTTTGATGATTCCAAACTTATTATCTCTAACATTAATCTGACAACTTTAGTAAGATAAACATTTCAGGATTTATCTTAATCAAACAAAGACAAGATCTTGGCTTGGACAAAGCTTGAACTTGGACAAAGCTTGAACTTGGACAAAGCTTGAACTTGGACTTGGACTCGGGACTCAAAGACTTGGACTACATTGAAGATGAAAGAACCTGATGTCTATTTTTTCCTTGTTAGCATTTCTAAGTCTTTCTTAAAAGATCTCACAGAAATTCAAGTAAAGAACCAAAATTGATTGTTTAAGTCGAAGGCAAACAGGTTGCAGTCGACTAAATTGGGCAGTTCCTTCTTTCCAACACTTTTAGTCGAAGCTAAACTTTAGTCGAAACCAAAAGTTTTAGTCGAAGCCAAAAGTTTTTAGTCGAAGCCAAAAGTTTTTAGTCGAAACAAAACTTTTAGTCGAAGCCAACATCTTTTAGTCAAAGTCAAAAGTTTTTAGTCGAAGCTAAACTTTTGGTCGAAGCAAAACTTTTAGTCGAATGAAAAAGTGTTTTTAGTCGACTCTATCCTTCAGTGTTTTTAACCTTCTTTCTTTACTAAGTTTTTAGTCGACCGTTTTCTCTTTACAGTACTTTTAGTCGAATCAAACTTTGGTTTTAGTCGAATCCATTTTTGGGCTTTCCCTTCCTAACGGTTCTCTTTCTTTACCAGTATAAAAAGGGGTCCTTGAGAGCATTTAATACATCGCTCGCGAATCTTTTTCAATACTCTATCTAATTCATCTCAAAATACTCTCTCATCTTGTTCTTTAATTCTCATATATTCTCTGTTGAGTGAGTTCATCTTTGAGATAGTTTATTGTAAGCTTCTTGGTTTGGTTCTGGAAAGAATATAGATCTTCCCACCTAAGAAGGCTTAGTCTTAGT
This sequence comes from Escallonia rubra, assembly GCA_033065855.1. Classification (NCBI taxonomy): domain Eukaryota; kingdom Viridiplantae; phylum Streptophyta; class Magnoliopsida; order Escalloniales; family Escalloniaceae; genus Escallonia; species Escallonia rubra. Next base: position 81,289 of record JAVXUO010000470.1, read on the forward strand.
TTTACTCATTGTAACATCTGCTCAAGAAGGAGTCTGTTTGTTGTATTCAAATTATAAATCTCTCTTCATTTTCATTTGTAAACTGTTGGAAACCTTAGAAGGGTTTCAGAAATTGTACTGCGGTTTGAGCTAGCACCCGAAGCTAGCTGGTTAGTTAAAGGCTCAAGTAGGTCTCCCTTGTGTGAAGTGCTCGGGGACTGCACGTAGGCTGGTGGGGCTGAACCAGTATAAATCTCTGTGTTTAATTTATTATTGTTATATCTGTCATTACTTTCTAATCTCATTTTAAATTTATACTCAAAGTTGTAAAACACCTATTCACCCCCCTCTAGGTGTATTTAGGGACCTACAAGTGGTATCAGAGCAGTGTGCTCTGGTAATTTTCTTTGACTTAATCGTCAAGAGCTAAAGATCGCATTGTGGAAGAAGGATCAGCAACCACCAGGCCACCTTTTTTAAAGAATGACAACTACAGCTACTGGAAAAATCGTATGACGAATTTTCTGAGACAGGATACACACGTGTGGTATGTTGTAAAAAATGGTCCTATAATTCCGATGAAGGATGGATCGGATGAAACCAAGATTCCAAAAGGAATTCTTGAAATAGATGCTCATGAGGCACATCTTTTTTGCATGGATGATAAAGCTAAGAACATTATCAGCTGTGGCCTTGACATGAATGAGTACAATCATGTCTCAGCATGTGAGCCAGCTAGAGAAATGTGGAGGTTGTTGGAGATCACTCATGAAGGTACAAATCAGGTGAAAGAGACCAAGATTAACACGTTGGTCCAGCAGTATGAGGTCTTCAAGATGAAGGAGCACGAGTCCATAAATGAGATGTACTCCAGATTTACACTCATAATAAATGAACTGAAGCTTTTGGGTAAAATCTACCCAGAAAATGAAGTGGTCCAAAAAGTTCTCAGATCTCTTCCAAAGAGATGGGAAGCAAAACTCACAGCCATTCAAGAGGCAAAGGATTTAAATGTGCTGAAGTTGGAAGAATTGGTGGGTTCTCTAATGACTCATGAAATTACGATGAAGATTCATGACGAAGAAGAAACCACCTCCAAGAAGAAGAACTTAGCTCTTAAAGCTGAGACTTCTCATGAACCTGCCGATAGCAGTGATGATTCTGATCCTAAGATGGCTCTCATCACTCGAAGGTTAAAGAAGTTTCTCGCAAGCAAGCGAGATGAAAAGATCAGGAGAAATCCTACAAACCAATCACATCAAAGAAATAATAGTGATTGGAATGTAAAGGAAAATTTTGATGCTTGCTATGAATGCGGCAGAACTGGGCACATAAAAAAATATTGTCCGCAACTCAAGAACAAGACTGCAAGCAACAACAGTCGAGACTTCAAAGAAAAGAAGTTCAAGTCCAGGAAAGCTCTGCTGACTTGGGATGACTCTGATGAAAGTGACAAAGAAACTAGCGAAGATGATGACGTAGCTCAACTTTGCTTCATGGCCAATGATGATAACTCCGATAAGGTATCTCTAAAAATCTTGATTATAATGAACTTAAGTCAGCTTTTTTCAAATTCAGTGAAAATTATGAAAAGTTAAAAATGCTAATCTAAAAAATAAGGCTCTTTCCTTGATAAATATTGTTGAAGAGTTGGAAGGTGAAAATGAAGAGTTGTAAGAAAAGGTTGAACTTTATATTTCTGAAAATGTTTCTTTAGAAAATAATCTGAATGCTTCGAAGAAGGAAAATTCTCTTTTGTCTTCTGAAATTCAATCTCTCAGAGGAGTAAAAGTTCCAGTTGAAAACGAATCCTTAAAATCTCAACTGGAAGATATTTCTACACAAAAAATGAATTTAGAAAAGGAGATTGAAGATCTGAATTTTACTCTTTCAAAATTTACCCAAGGAAGATAAAACTTGGATATTCTTTTGGGAAGACAAATATGTGTTTTTGAGAAAAGTGGAATCGGTTACAATCCTTCAAAGAAGCAAAAGGATTACAAAAAAAAATTTAAGAAAAATTTAGCTTATTGCTCACCGTTCACACTCTGTACAGTATGTAACAAGAAAGGACACTTAGTTAAAAATTGTCCTCTTAATGCTGTCAAAATCAGTCATTCTCTTCTATTACAAAGAATAAAATGAAACAAGTTTGGGTGCCAAAATCTTGTTTATCTAATCTTCCAGGACCCAAGAAAGTGTGGGTACCTAAAGGAACGAAACCAGAATCTGTTATAGGTATGCTTGAAAGCAAGGATAGATTCCAACAAATGGATTCTCGACAGCGGATGTTCAAGGCATATGACAGGTGATCGCTCACTTTTCTCACATATCACTCCGAAGAATGGAGGACTTGTTACCTTCGGAGACAACTCAAATGGAAAGATCATCGGTAAAGGTAAAATTGGCACCAGTTCCATATCTATCGATAATATTTCCTTGGTTGACGGTTTGAAGTTCAATTTAATAAGTATCAGTCAACTAATCGATAGTGGACACAAAGTTCAGTTTGAAGGCGATCAATGCCTAATTAGTCATGCCTCAAATCGAGGTACCTTGGTTGGTAAGAGAGATGGTAATATCTATACTCTATCTTTTGATGCATCTGACTCTTCTCGTGAAGTTTGTCTTTCTGCTTAATATACTGATATTTGGTTGTGGCATCATAGATTAGGTCATGTTCACACGGAACTAATCAAGAAACTTCTCTCGAAAGAGCTTGTCAGAGGCTTACCAAAGTTAAAGTTTGTCAAGGATAAGGTTTGTGATGCCTGTCAATATGGTAAACAGTCAAAAACATCTTTTCAAGCGAAAAATGTTGTTTCCACCTCTTGCCCTCTTCAACTCTTTCATTCAGATCTTTTTGGCCCCACGAGAAATGCAAGCCTAGGTGGAAAATTTTATGCATTCGTCATTGTTGACGATTTCTCAAGATATACATGTGTTTTTTTTCTAACTCATAAGGATGAAGCATTTGAAAAAAAATTCAGTCTTGTTAAGCAGCTTCAAAATGAGAAGGAGTTGAAGCTTGTAAAAATTCGAAGGGATCATGGCGGTGAATTTGAAAAAGATTTTATTCCTTTTTGTATTCAAAATGGCCTTTCACATGAGTTTTCTACTCCTCGGACGCCCCAACAAAATGGGGTTGTAGAGAGAAAGAATCATACTTTGCAAGAAATGGCTCGAACCATGCTTCATGAAAACTCTCTGCCAAAATATTTTTGGGTCGAAGCCGTCAGTATTTCCTGTTACGTGTTGAACATAGTACTCATCAGACCGATTCTTGACAAAACTCCTTACGAACTGTTCTCAAATCGAAAACCAAAAATTGATTATTTCAAGGTTTTCGGTTGCAAAAGCTTTATTTTGAACAATCGTGAGAACTTGGGAAAGTTCGATGCGAAATCAGATGAGGAAATATTTCTTGGTTATTCATTAAAAAGTAGAGCATATAGAATCTATAACCGTAGAACTCTGACAGTTGAAGAATCTATGCATGTAGTATTTGAAGAATCTAACGTTGAAAACCAAGTAAGAATACAGGTGATGACAGTGAAGAACTCTCCCTGGACTTGAACAACAAACTTAATGTCTCCTCAACTGAGGAGGAGTGTTCAACATCTTCTCACAATAATAGTGACGAGACTCAGAGCCAGTTTGACAAAAAAAATTTGCCCTTTTTTTTTTTCAGTTTTAAAAACTGAAAAAAAAGGAGCGTTTGGTAACCATTTTTTTTTCAATTTAAAAAACCAGTTTTTAAACTGAAGAGTAAAAAAAAAAACTACAAAAACTGTTTTTTTTTTTCACTTTTGGTTTTTTTTTTAGACCACCACCACCACCCTCCCACCTCAGGCGACCACCGGCGACCACCGCCGGTGACTGCCGGCAACCACCTCCGGCCGCCGGCGACCACAGCCGGAGACTGCCGGTAGCCACCTCCGGTCGCCGGCGACCACCGCCGGAGACTGTCGTAGCCACCTCCGGCCACCAGCCACCACCGCCGGAGGCTGCCGGCAGCCACCGCCGGCCACCACCACCACCACCGTCGACCACCGCTACGCCCCACCACCGCCACCGCAAACCACCCAAAAAAAAAAATCAAAAAAAAATGGGGTTATCAAACACCCACTTGTTTTTATAAAAAAAAAATTAAGCTATTCTTTAAAAACTGAAAACCAAATTTTTTTTTTTGTCAAACGAACCCTCAGCCTCTTCCAAAAACCAGGAGATATTCCTCCAGTCATCCATTAGAACAAGTGATAGGTAATGTGGAACGCGAAGTTAAAACATGGTCTACAGTAAATCTTTTATGTGCGGATTTTGCTTTTCTTTCTCAAATAGAGCCTAAAAATATTTCAGAGGCTCTAAAAGATTCTGAGTGGATTCTTGCCATGCAAGATGAATTGAATCAATTTGAGAGAAGCGATGTCTGGTCACTAGTTCGGGCTCCTGTTCAAAAAAATGTCATTGGAACCAAGTGGGTTTTTTGAAACAAACTTGATGAAGATGGCCACATTGTTCGTAACAAGGCTAGACTAGTTGCTCAAGGATACAATCAAGTCGAAGGGATTTATTTTGATGAAATCTTTGCCCCGGTTGCTCGACTTGAAGCTATCCAAATGCTTTTGGCATTTTCATGTCATATGAACTTTAAAAATTTTCAAATGGACGTGAAAAGTGCCTTCTTGAATGGGGTAATATAGGAGGAAGTGTTTGTTAAACAACCTCCTGGCTTTGAAAATGAAAAATACCCCAATCATGTCTTTAAGCTAAAAAAGGTTTTGTACGGTCTTAAACAAGCTCCTCGATCTTGGTACGATCGTCTTAGTAGCTTCCTCATTGATCATGGATTCTCTCGTGGCAAAGTCGATACTACTCTGTTTACGAAAATTCGTAATTCGCACATTTTAATAGTTCAAATTTATGTTGATGACATTATTTTTGGTGCCACGAACAATGATCTATGCCAAGAGTTTGCTGAGAATATGCGCAGGGAATTTGAGATGAGCATGATGGGAGAACTTACCTTTTTCCTTGGACTTCAAATCAAGCAGTCAAAAGAAGGAATTTTTATAAGCCAGTCCAAGTACACACGGGAGCTTTTGAAAAGGTTTGGCTTGGATAATGCTAAACCTAGAGGTACCTCTATTTCTCCTAGCGTTAATCTTGTCAAAGATGAAAATGGTAAAGATGTAAATAACAAACTTTATCGTGGTATGATTGGTAGTTTGATTTATCTTACTGCTTCTAGACCCGACATAATGTTTAGTGTATGTATTTGTGCCCGATTTAAAGCTTGTCCTAAACAATCTCATCTTACTGCAGTTAAACGTATTTTTAAATATCTCTCTGGGACTTTAAATTTAGGTCTTTCGTATCCACATAATTCCTCGCTAAATTTGGTAGGTTTTTCTGATTCTGATTATTCGGGATGTCTCGTCGATCGCAAGAGTACTAGTGGCACTTGCCAGTTCCTTGGCGATGCTTTAGTGTCATGGCACAGTAAGAAACAAACATCTGTGGCTCTCTCCACAGCTGAAGCGGAATATGTTGCGGCTGGAAGCTGTTGTGCCCAAGTACTGTGGATGCGTCAAACTTTACGAGATTTTGGTGTCTCAATAGATCATATTCCTATTATGTGCGACAGTAGCAGTGCTATTGACATTAGTAAAAATCCTGTCCAACTTGCAGTCGACTGCAATGCAATGCAGTCGACTGTAATAGGCTACTGGAAGTATTGCTGTCGACTGCATTCCAATGCAGTCGACTGTAATACCTCACTGCCCAAATTGCAGTCGACTGCATGCCTGAAAATGCAGTTTCCTTGTTTTTAAAGTATGAAAAACTTTTATTCATGCAGGGGAAACCTATGAGCAAGTTCTATGTATACAGTCATCGTAATGATCATCTCTCTACGTCTAGTTTACAAAGAAGGAAATAAAGCGTTATAAAATTCAATCGACGAATTTCTTCTTTGATGCGTTCCGTTGAAAGTCTTTGAACGATTTGCTCGTCTAATTGTCCATTTGTATGAGTTTGAGATAGTTCATATTGCTTCGTCAACTCAATGCATGTTAGACAACATAAACATCAATGTTAGTTATCATCAAAACCAAATATAATCCTAGGTTAAATAACCGTAGGGTTAACAATCTCCCCCTTTTTGATGATGGCAAACATTGATTCAAAATAAAATGAGATATATAAGATAATAAATGCAAAGAAGCAAAACAATCTCAATTATAAACCATAAGGGGTGATGAGAAGAAGTCATGACAAAAAGCTCTCCCTATCTAAAGTAATATAGGGCTCCCCCTAACTTAAGTAATATATGCTCATATCAAATCCACACAAGTATGAATCAACAATATTTTCTCCCCCTTTTGACATCATTGAAAAAGATCAAGGGTGTGTGTGAAAGCGATCAACTTATGTATCCATCCATGGATAATCATTATAGCCAACAAGGGCATTGAAAAACAAGAAGGCATAAGTACTTGAATAACCATCAAAAGGTATATCAAGACTGGTAATAATAGCACATAAAAACGTAATATGAATAAAAAAATGCAGCAAGATAAGCGAGAATCAAAGTGCTAAATTAAAAACTCAACCAAGTTTTAATAATACTACGCATAACATCCATGAAAAGTTTTGAAAAACATAAAGGAGTCTGAGAGCATAAGCAAATAAAAACATAAATCAAGTCCTAACGCCTAAGGACCCGATGGTGGAGGTGATGGATGAAAGATGTCCTCATCGGGACACTGAATCCCATAAAGATCCTCCATGCGAGAGAGGCGTCTACTGAGCTGGCTATGGGCGAGATCCATCCGACTGAAACTGGCATGCATATGCTGCTACATCATATCTAAGCATGCGAGGATCACTTCATATCCAGAAGCAGAAGGACCGGAAGAAGTGCCCGCCTCATGTGTACTCGGAATGATCAACAGAGGTGGCTCACGAACAATCCCGTTACTGGCATCTCTATCACCATCAGCATCAACAACATCATCCTCATCATCATCACCATCATCTCCATCAGCCTCATCCTCATCATCATCGTCCATGTCAGGCTCAGGTAAGAAGCGGTCATGATCATCTAAAAGGCCCTTCCTAAGAAGGGTAGAGCAGTCTAGTACGATGTGCCGAGTAACCTCAATATACTCACCCAGAAGAGGTATGTCAAAGGCAGCAAGAATGCGAGTGAGTAGGAGGCCATAAGGTATAGCTAAGGCAGGATGTGAGGTGCTCCTAATCATGGTTAACATGATGAGACGAGGGAGGTTAAGCGGTCTGCCTGAGCGAAAGAAAGTCAAGAGCTAAACGTCTAAGTAAGAGACGAGTGAAAGACCGGCAGTTCTAGGAATGACGTTATGAGCGATGATATGATGGAACAGACGAGAGAGAGGTGGTAGGTCACGTAGGCTGGGCTTGCTTGCAACTCGAACCTGTCGACAATGAAGTGTGTGTCGAAGCTATTCCTCAATAGTAAAAGGTCGGTCAAGCCAATGTGACTGACCAGCGACAGGGATCATTTCTAACGAAAATGAGAAACCACTATTAGGGAGGTCTAGAAGAGCGGCTAGACGTGACTGTGAGAATGAAATGCGGCGTCCAAAAACATAGGATGTGAGGGTACATGACTCAGTAGAAATGCTCCAAGTCAAATTCGCATAAAATAAGCGGATTGCATCAGGATACTATAGAATAGTGTTCTTATCAGTGAGGCGATCTAGATGACAAGCCTGAAGGTATCTAAGAACACCTATGTTGAAAAGGAATGGAGTATCCAGTCGCAAACCTGGAGTCAAAGGGGAAGAGAGTTGTGCAGAAAAGCGATCGGCAGCCTCGCGGGTTTGATATCGATTTTGATCAAATTCTACCGCGATAGGCTCGAGCTCGAGCTCGGGTGCAGCTCGTGAGCGAGATGAACTGGCACGTGCACGTTTCTCTCTTGCCATTCTTGAAACAGTCTAAACAGAGAAATCATAAATGTAAGATAAATGAAGATGCAAAAAAATGGAAAACATTAAAAAAAAATTAGAAGAAGATAAACCCTAATTCATGCAATTTGGGGAAATATTAATTTTGGACAAATCGAATGAAATTAACCATGTATAATCGAGCAGTAGACATAAGTAAGCATGAATGAAGTGATTAAACATGTAATTGCATAATCAATTTGAAGAAATTTTGACAATTGAAAAACCCTAGTTTATGAAAATTGGGGAAAAACGAATTTTGCATGAAAACATGTAATTAAACTATGTAGGAACATGTAATAAGCAACCCTGAACATGAATCAAGCGTTAAATCATACAGTAGCGTGCTTAATTGAAGTAGATCTGAAGAAATATACTATAGAGAGCAATTCGAATTTCAACAGATTTTGAACAATATAGGTGTATTCGATCAGAGAAAGTGAAAAAAAGATGTAATATAACAAGATTTGGGAAGAAATACATACCAATTTCAAGCTGAATGCACGAGAATTGAGGCCGTATGAGATAAAAGGATTCGGTTCGAAGAGAGAGAGAGAGAGAGGAAATCTACTGAAATCTGAGATCTGGGTTCGATTTATGCCCTTTCCCCGTAACGCAGTCGACTGTATTGACCAATGCAGTCGACTGTATTGACCAATGCAGTCAACTGTATTGCCTAATGCAGTCGACTTCAATGCAAAAAATCAAGCAGTCTTGAACATGATTATGCATATGAATATTGCAATAGAAGTGTGTGCAAATCATTTTAAAATAAATAAATATCAATAAAACCAACATTTGTTTGGAAAGAGAAAAATCAACCAAAGTATGCTATAAGCATATGATATAATGCTCAAGCATGTAAAGAGCAACTAGCATGTTTATGCACAAGAGATATAGCATTTAGTCACATAGGTGAAGACATGCCAAGTTCTCTTCTAAGAGCGGTAAACCTCTTTGAATCTAAAGGTTTAGTGAAGATATCCGCTAATTGGTGATTTGTGTCCACGAAATCTAGAACAATATCACCTTTTTGCACATGATCACGGATAAAATGGTGTTTGATTTCTATGTGCTTGGTTCGTGAATGTTGGATGAGATTTTTGCTCAAATCAATGGCACTCAAGTTATCGCATAAGAAAGGTATGTGATCATACTTGAGTCCAAAATCCAAAAGGGTTTGTTTCATCCAAAGAATTTGTGCACAACAAGCACCAACCGCCATATATTCGGCTTCGGTGGTAGAGAGTGCAATCGAGTTTTGCTTTTTGGAACTCCAAGAAACAAGAGAGTGACCTAGGAATTGGCAACCTCCACTAGTACTTTTCCGCTCGGTTTTACAAAGGGCATGGTCGGCGTCGGAATAACCAATTAGGTAAAAAAAGGATGTGTTTCTAGGAAACCATAACCCGAAATCGTGAGTGCCTTTAAGATATCTAAGGATTCTCTTGACGACAACCAAATGAGATTCCTTAGGACAAGCTTGAAATCTAGCACATAAACAAACACTAAACATTATATCGGGTCTATTTGCGGTAAGGTAAAGGAGTGATCCAATCATACCTCGATAGCGTTTAATATCAACATCCTTACCTTTTTCATCTTTATCAAGCTTTAATGAAGAGCTCATTGGAGTGTCAAAAGTATTTGATGCTTTCATGTCAAATCCCTTGAGTAGCTCTTTGGTGTATTTGGCTTGGTTGATAAAGATTCCATCCTTGCTTTGTTTGATTTGCAATCCAAGGAAGAAGGTGAGTTCTCCCATCATGCTCATTTCAAACTCCTTACTCATACAAGAAGCAAACTCTTCGCACAAGGATCCATTAGTAGCACCAAATATAATATCAACATAAATTTGCACCAACAATAAGTCATTGCCCTTAGATTTTATAAAAAGTTTCCTAAATAAACCGAATGAGTATGGTAAAAGATATGCCAATGGTAGGGTCATGGCCTTAGCTTTGTGTCTCACTGCCAAACTTCTTACTATTACGGGCTGTGGGGTAGCCAATGTGTGACAAGCGAACTTTTGTCTTAGTTGTCTCTAGAGAAGAAAACCCTGGCTTATGGGATTGCTGTAACGACCGTTAATGCTATGAGTGAAGTGCATCAGGATCCCAGCATTAAGTTTTGAGGTAGCCCCTTGCTTTTACACATTTGGCTCTTAGATCATAGGCATTTGGTGGCTGAGCTAGAGTGGATGAGATATCTACCCCATTCCCTTAGGTACCTTTCACTGCTGCTCAAGGTTCACTTAGGAATTCATGCCTAGACTCGATTCTCCTGTGCCAAATATAATAAAGACATTTGTTGGTACTGTAACTGGTGGAGGACCCACATACCTATTCTCTGGGGCCCTGGATATCGTTGTGTTTGATTAGCCTTTTCTCGTCATCCTTCTATACATTTTTCCAGATCCTTCGCCTATTTGGTTATGAGCATATCATCCCAGCATCTTATAACAACTTTTTCAATATAAGAGAACTTACTCCTACCATGATCTGATTTATTTCCAAACGATGGGTGACCCATTCTCACAAATATCTTTTGGTGTTGACTAAAATGGTATAGCCCTTACCCACTTCTATTGCCAGATGCTTATATCAACAGGTTGTGGCCTCTTATCCGGAAGACAATTCTTGCCACTGAAAGCCAATTGTGGACTGAATTTGACTAGGACATTCCTAGCAGTAAGAAAATCAAAATGCTTGCCAAAGCCACATAGCAAGCATGCAAGCATTAAGGTTTAGGGCCGAAATCGCTTGGTTTTAATAAGACTCCCAGGGACGTCATTCATAGGCTTGACTGCCCTCAGGCATAAGAGGAAGCGACCACCAGAGCAACAACACTGAAGTTAAAACCGAAACCGAGCCGAAAGACGGGATAGATTCCTGTCTCCGGAGTATGTTTTATTGACAAAGTGGCCAAGGAGTGGAAGCTTCGAGAGGGAATTATCATCGAGATAAAGGGAAAGCTAAGATGACGGAGAATGGCTTGGCTAAAGATATTCAGAAAGGCATGGTTCTGGTGACGAACAAGTTGACTTTTGGAGGGAACGATAAGAGGAAATTCAGCTCGGCTGTTTTCTTGGGGTAGGTCATCTTCCATCTAGGAAGAGGAGAGGACATTGATAGCAAAATAGCAGACATATCTCATCCTTGATTGCCAATAGGGGTTATAAGTGATTTTCGTATTTTTCTTTTGTGCCCTAATTTTTGCCTATACTGCCATTTTTATTATTTTCAGCATAGCGGGCTTTTTCTCTTTTCATTATCGTTTTCTTTTTGTGCCCTATTTTTTGCGTAGATGGCCCTTTTCAGGGTTTTTAGCCTAGCACGATCTTTTTTTTTTCCCTCGAATGAGTATTTAATAGAGGATACTCTAGTGGAATAAAAAGCTTTCTACCAGCTTTACTATGCACCTCCATTTAATGTGTTACGTCAAAATGCTAATGTTACTAGTGTTTCTAAGGAGGATTAATTCGTTCATAACTCATTTGCAATCTTCGCTTTAAGCATGATATTTGTTTAACCAAACTCAATTGACAGGCTGATACAGTTGAATTCCATCCAAATCAACTAAGAGGATGGCTCCTTCAGCTGTGATTTGCTTAATCACAGAAGGTCTTGACCAATTTGACTTGAACGTCTCTCGAGGCTTCTAGACTTGACCATGTTTTCCCTTAGTACCAAATCTCCTTCTTTCAAACCACGCTCTGTCACACATTTATTACATGATCGGGCAATTTGACGCTGATATAAACTTGAGTGTGGTAGAGAGTTGTTAACTAGTTCTCATCTGCCAGTGTTAATTCTTCAAATTAACTGTGAACCCAATCCTCGTTGAATACCTAATTTTTTTGGAGAACTTGGAGGGATGCCACCTCTAACTCTACTAGTAGAGGTGTCTTCAATATGGTGTGGCCCTTGTAGATGTTCGAACAAATGTCATATAGTCCCAAAGAGAATGGGGAAGTTTGTCTGGCCAGCTGGGGAATGGATCTGCCATTTTGCAAAAAAAATCCTTAGCATTTTTGTTGGCAGCCTCTGCAGCTTTATTGGTCTACAGGCGGTAAGGGGAAGACCAGTATCTGATAACACTATAATGTTCCATCGAACATGTCACCTCTCCTTCGAACTGTAATCCACTGTAAAAACAATTAGCTCATGTGTGGCAATGTAGTGGCATATAACGCTGGTTATGATGAACCGCGCCACTTTCTTAGTGTTCAAAATAGCATAGGAGGCGGCTTTTACCCACTTCGTGAAATAGTCAATGACGAGTAAGAACTCATGCCAGTTGGATGCCCTTGGACTGATCTTTCCGATTACATTTATTCCATGTGTTGAAAATGGCCAAGGTGATGTGATGTTATACAACTCCTGAGGGGGAAGATGTTGTAGGTTGGCATATAGCTGACACATGTAACACTTCCGTACATGACTCGCACAGTCCCGCTTCATGATACTCAAGTAGGAGCCTTGATAGAGGACTTTCTTAGCTAACATTTGGCCATTCATATGAGGTTCGCACTCCCTAGAGCATATATTTTTTCCATGATCTTGTGACCCTTATACTCTATTACACACTACAAATGTTCTCCATCGTAGTGTCGATTGTACAAAATATGGCCACACAAATGAACTCGGCGGCCCATGTTCGCAATGCTCTATGATCTTTCTGGGAGTTCCATCATGGTACTTTCAATCTCATACCACATTTCGTATGTCTGTGTACCATAGTTTCTCAGTCTCATTCCCGCTTATCAGGGCTATCATGACACACCAAATTGGCATGTCTTGTTTCTAAATAATATAGAGCTCTACTCCTTTCCTTCAAGCATTTTCGCCAATGAATCTAGTGTTACTAGTGTATCTGCAAAATTATTCTTAAGCCGAGGGAGGTACTTGAATGGTATGTTCTTAAAGTTATCTACGACTTATTCTAAATGTTCGTGACATGATTGTAGACGTTCATCCCCAATCTTCCACATCCCTTGTATTTGGTAAATAAACAGGATTAAATCCCCATATAACCCCATGATATTTCTCACTCCCAAATTGAAGGCTAATTTCAGACTGATGATGCAGGCTTCGTATTTGGTGGTATAGTTAGTACTTTCAAATACTAGCATGACGGCTATCGGGTATGTGCTCCATCTGGCGAGATTTAAAGTATTTCAACCCCAAACCTTTGCTATTGGCGGCCCTATCGAAGTTATTCCTCTACAACACAACGTCTTCATCAGGAAATTTGGCTTCCCATTCACTAACGTCTTTGGTCCGACAATTAGCTAACAAGTCTACCATTTCTATGAAAGAAATTGTAAAGCTCTAAGGAGAAAAAGCTTGGTCTTAAAAATGTAGGCCAAGGGCTCTATTTATAGTGGTTTGGGATGCTAAAAGTTATAAAGACGACCATATCAATATGTGATTTGATGATAAGACATAATATTTGATAAAAATCGCATTTTGACAAAAGTCAACTAACTGGCCGGTCCGCATCTTCAAAATACTTTTTCCTGAATTTCAAGACATTGTCTGACCCTAATTCGGTAATTATCTTTGATTTGATTTGATGTCACCAGATTTGGAAATTATCTCCATATCTCATATAAATAAAAGATCAATCACATGTATCAAGGAGAAATCACCAGATATTTCCAAGTCATTTAATCAATCACAATCTTTTGACCTTAACTTGGGTTAAACCTTAACTAACTAGGCTAGTTGTCCAATGGACTGAGCCTAATTAGTTTGGGCTAAACTAATTGACCTTCACTTGGGTTAAACCTTAACTAACTAGGCTATTTGTCCAATTGACCTAATTAGTTTGGGTTAAACTGATGGGCTGGACTGAGAGAAAGACTATTGGACTGGACTGATTAAGCTGAATTAACTAAATAAGGTCTTGTACTTATTATCAAGCTTACACCCAACATTCAATAATAAAATTTATTTATTAATAAAGCCCACCATGAATTAATAAAAATATAAAATAAAATTACAATAATGGGGTGTTTACAGAGCCCCTAGGGTGAGTGAGCTCGCATTTTTGTAGTAAGGAATACAGAAACGAAAACGGACTCAAAGACTACGTAGATATGAGGTCGAACCTTTGCAAGGTTTTCTATATATTGCTGGAAACAAATCAGACCAATGCAGTCCAGAAGAGAGGTGTCGTTCAAAGTCGGAGCCAACAACTCGTAAAAAAGGATGGACGTTTAGGCACACAAAAAAAGACTTCTGTGTGAAAATCGGAGCCATCAATGCTTGGTAGTGATAGGATGCTTCATGTGTAGAAGTTGAAGCCAACAATGCATAAAAGAAGATAGATATTTAGGCACACACATAATAGACTCTTGTGTGACAATCGGAGCCAACAACGCTCAGTAGCGGTTGGTTGCTTTGACACCAAGGGAAAAGTATCTGTAGAGAGGGCACACAAGAACTTTTGTGGATACACCAACTGAATTGGAACTGGACTGAGAATAAAATTAGGTATGCCATGCTCATATCGACCTAGACTGAGGGTTCTTACCCTCAAACAATGGACTTAGAATGGGACCGGGACTTGGAAAAAGATTGCACGTGGCTTTCATGTATTAACTTGGATAGAGGGTATAATATCCTCCGAATTGGGAAAATTGGTCACGTATTGATCTGAATTGAGGGTTACCTATCCTCAAATACAGACTTGGGCTGGGAAATGGCTGCACCAAAGAAGGTTGCCTATATACCCTAATCTGGAAGGGATCAAGCCAAATGTAGTTCAACCTGGATTTAGAAAAAAAAGATAATACTTGACTCTCACATATTTCCCTGGAAGGGAGGATTAAATACCCTCGAACTCAAAACTGGACTTGGAAAAAGAAAAGACATGACTGTGACTGAAAATTCACAGCAAGAATTACATTTTATTTTCTTGTTATTATTATAATTTTTTAATTTGTATTATACGAATTTTTTTATATTTTCTTCTTGAAGACTAAGGGTAGGAGACAAAATTATGTAGCCTAGATATAGACGAGATAAAGACACTCACCCTGAGTGTAGAGATAGGGGAATCACATGGAGCCCCCCCAAACAAAATGCGTACTGACGACACAGACTATCAAATTGTCGTGAAAGAGGAATCACGGGGAGCCCCTCGACAAAATGCATGCAAACTAGACTGATTATACAATGAACTGGAAGATGACAAACTCTATCATGACTGTCGTCAAATGGGAATCACAGGAAGCCCCTAGACAAAATGCATGCAGACTATACTAGTTATGCAGTGAACTAGATGATGACAAACATTATCACGACTGTCTGAAAGGAGACTCATATGGACCCTCTAGGTGAGCACAAGAAAGATAAATATCAAACACTATCCTAACTGTCGTGAGAGGGGACTCCTAGGAGCCCCTAGACAAAATGCATATGGAAAAGACTGTCCATGTAATGACAGATAAATACTATCACAACTGTCATGAAGAGGGACTATGAGGGAGCCCCTATGGTAAAATATAAACAGTGTTGACTCTACATAACCCTAATAAAGGGATGATCACAAGGAAAACCCCTAAGGACATCTATAAAGAATAACATATGACGAATATCCTTTCACAGTTTGAGAGCATGTTTGAATTAGAAATCATTTTCATTAACCATTCAGTTTGAGATCTATTCTCATTTTCATACATAATTAATTTTATCATTTAGAATTTATGCCAATGGTACCCACTCAGTTGATATGTCTATCTCTACCCAAAGAGGGGACACAACTGAAGTTTTAGATTGAAAACTTTTTAATTCCTCAACATTAAATGTCATGCAACTTCACAGAATAAGTTAATTGTTAACTTAAACACTCAAATTTAAATCCTCAAGACTATCATGAAAAGGTTAGGCCCAAACGGTGGATAATGGATGATGTATGAAAGTGGTAGTGTATGAACTGTGAGGTTGATGGAGTCTGGGCCTAGGATTAGCTAACAGATCAATGTATATGACAAGGTTGAGCAAAATTACATGACCATTAATGGCACAAGATAAAGTCGTAAGGCTTCTCATATAATCATTGAACTGGTGGCAAATGTATCAAATTGCCTTTTCGAATAGGGTAGGCCAGATAGGTCATGAATATTAGTGGGTCATCATCAAGCCACAAGGAGATGAACACATCAGGTTCAGAAGATCAAGTATAGAAGAGTCAGCAAACAAGCCAATATGACGGTGAACATATCATGTCACGATGTAACAGGCCAAAAAAGTGCGGACCGTTATCTTTTTTTTTTCATTATATTATTTTTATCTATTTTTATCTTTTTCGACCTCATCAAATGTAAAAGAGAATTTCCTCTCTTAAATAAGCATAATCTCGAGGAGAACTTTATATGGGACACAATATTAATGTAGGCTAGGGTGTGGGCTAAGAAACGAATGGTAAATAAGCTCATAAACCCAAATATGAAACCAAAGGCCCTAATGTGTGCCATGAAGACCGAGCCTAGAAGGTGACTAAGCTGTCTACAAATCCTCATTAAGGAATCAGGTCAAAAATAGTTCAAATCGGATCTACTGAGTATCAATTTTTCAAACTCAATAAATGTCAATTCCATGCGCCGAACCTTATCAATCATTCTCCAACCTTTTTGAATCGTCTTTTTTATCTTTCATTTTCTTCCTTTCTTTTAATATTTCTCTTTTCTTTCCAGATAGAACAACTAATCATCACTATTTCAATCATTACCCGTCTTCAAAAGTTTGGTTTATATGAAGGAAACCCTTTCCAATGTTAAGTCGACTTTACAGTAATAATGGTACATAGGCACACACCAGGATACAACCTTCCCCAAGGTTAAAAATATAGACTTCTAGAAAGTAAGGCTAAACTGTTTAGGCTCAAAGGGCTAGCAAGTGGTAAAAATGTAGTATAAGGTAATCAGGATGATATACGGTTGTCAAACGATGGTCTCGAATCATCGGGAATGCTCAATTCAAGGAAGACTCGGGCAACTTACATTCTTTTGAGGTCGTTCTCTCCCTCCCCCCCCTATGTCATAACTTCTGCCTAGACCGCCCTTTTCGGGATTTTTAGTCTAGCGAGTTTTATTTTCTCTCTTTTTTTTTCAAGACGAATGGTCCAAGCTAGGGGAGGAAGTAAGTGAGCTTTAAACAAGAGAAAGTTTTGACATTGATATAACATCTCGTTATCTGTGAGGATTAGGCTTACTTTTGGTGAATGAAGGTTGTGGGAGGTTGGCCAAGAAAAACAGTCATGGCCTTTTCATGATAATCTCGTAAATTCTCACTCGGATGTTTAAATTTCAAATAAGTTCTCCTGTTAGGTTTTTTGACATTCAATTTTGAAGGAAATGAAATTTTGATATTTAAGCTTGAAAAGACAGCAATCCCTACCCACAAAATGTAAAGAAGAAATGTCAACGAGATACACCACTAGTCCTAAATTAAAAAATCATCTTTTGTGTAATATCCCAAAGTCGATTATGAAATCACACCGATATGAATTCGGGCAATTCTCTCTTGCTTTGAAAATTATTATGCTCTCAACTTGCTAAGGATGGAGTCCTTCACTTATTGGAAATACAAACTCTATTTGATTCAAATCCTAAATAGACTTCTAAAGGGGGAAGAAACAATTTTGGCTTTTCAAAATTTTGTGTGTTGTTTTTTTTTCTCCTTTTTTTTATATCATTAGCCACAAAAGACTAAACCAAAATCAAAGAGTAAGGAGAAACCATGACGTTTTATTCACAAAAGAACAAGTTCAAAACGATAATCTAGGAAATACTAAGAAAAACACTTAAAACAGAAATGAGCTAAGATTTTAACCCGGCATCGGGACAATCAATTTAGCAGGTTTTGTCTCAAACTTGGATGATCTGACTAACTGAACCCGTGGTATCCTACGTTTGGCTGAGCATAGAAGGATCTAGCACTTGGAGAGATGTCTCGCTTATGCTCACTTGGTGTACTGGTAAAGGCTATTCCTTCACATTGGGTTTGGCAGGAAGGCTAATCTTACCCTTATCAATGAGATCCTCAATAAAATTCCTCAAGGTCATACATCTATATGTGTGGTGTCTGAATCCTCAGTGATATTTATTCACATCGAGCCTACAGGTCTGGTCTTTTTGGTGTAGCAGTGAGAGAACCCATCAATGTTTTGAATGTAGTGTGATGGTGGTCAAAGATGTGCTCACGATATGTTGGCAAAAGATTGTCTTTAATTATGCTCACTTACTCTTCTTTTGATGGGTGATTGAAATTTTTTGCAGACTTCTTCCTCCATTGGATGATAAATGCAGATATTGATTTTGGTGGGCTCTTCATTAGTGGTCTCCAAGTCTCTCCAAGTGATGTCGAGATCAGAGTTATACTTGTCATTGCTCACAAATTCTCTCACTATATCTTCCCACGTTCGGATTTAAGAGTCATCGAGGGTGTGGAACCATCGAGAGGCAGCCCCTGCTATGGTTTGGTGGAACAACTGGTTATGGTTAACTCGATATGGGACTAGAGCACGCATATACATCTTAACATGGATCTTTGGATCCGAAGTCCCATCAAACTTGTTTATGTCGGGCATCTTAAACTTAAGTGGGAGCCTATTTTCGGAGTTTAGAGTAAGGGTATTAAAGCCCATGGGGTCATTAGCCATTTTCATTCGAGTAACTTGAAATTCAACCGTTGCTAGTTTTTTCTCTCATTCTACAGTGATAGCCTTTCCTTCACCATCAGACTCATATTGGCAACCAACTTACAACTTAGGATCATCTTCCTTCCTTTCTTCTTTATTTCCTCTTTTAATTCCTCGTTAGGTTCTTTACCCTTATCTTTTTTTCATGAGATATTCCACCTCTTTGGCAATCTTCTTTTGTGAAGTGTTAAGGCAACGAAGTTTATTTGGAAGTCTTCTTGTAGTGTGCTGAGGATATAAACCAGGTCGGGGATCTGAGGGAGTTGCCCACCCATTGGAATGCGCGAGAATCCTAGGATTGGTCCCGATGCCAGAGCGTTGTCACCTTTTAGAAAGCCCAAAAATATTTTCAGCTCCTAAAATTTATTATTATTGTTGTTGTTGTTGTTGTTGTTGTTGTTGTTGTTGTGTATTCTTTTTTTCCTTTTTCATCCTACAGATTGATCTTAGAACTTATTACCTTCTAAGATAGAAAAGAAAAATATTTTAAAAACTTCGAATTGGTTTTAGGACCTTTTTTTTTAACGCTTTCTATCTTAAGGATTAAAAAGGACTCAAGTTAGGAACCTAGATAGGATCACACAATGAGGAAACATCACAGTATTAGACTAGCTAATTTATAGTTGTGCAGGATTTTGACACTGACTAACCGATTGGTTATCCTTGTGGGTTAATCGTCTGGTTATTCAATGGGTTACTTGATTGAGAACTTGATTGAGAGTTCGCCTTGTGCCCATGAGCTGAGAACTTGATTGAGAGTTCGCCTTGTGCCCAGGAGGACCAAGGGCTTCAAGTGTCGCTCTCAAATGAGTGGGTCAAGGTGCGACGTCCGGGTGTGTGAAGTCTGGAAATAAAAATGCAAGTACAACAATTATGTCACATTTTATAGACCGTGTAAAAATACAAGAGAAATACAACAAAGCCAAAAATTAATAAAAACTTTTTAATAAAAAAATTTCAAGTCAAGCCCTCTTAATGTTTTTAGTCTTCAGCAGAGTCGCCACTGTGGTACACCACCTCGAAAAAATTCCAAAGGATTTTATGGAGTTGACATGTTATTTAATTTAAACTAAGAAAATCCTAAAATGTCTCTGAAGTATCCCAAAGGACGAGTAGTCTATTAAAACCGAGAAATGGATCTGGGGACTAAGTTACGCAATAGGAGGTGTTAGGCACCCGCCGCGCATTTCCAGTCTCTACTTCGTTTTTAATAATGTTTGGCCTAAAGAATATGTAATATGAAAAATACAATAAGACTCACACTAAACTAATTTTTAGATTTTTGGCTTGAACTCGACATCGGGAGTCAAATTGCCAGCGTATCCGATCGGACTAATCAAAATCAAAACGATTGTTGTTCGACATTAACCCTACAGGAAGTAGTCTACACTTCGAGCCTAGACATAGACGACAAAGAAAGGAAAAAAAGACTCGTTTTGATATTTTAAACAGAAATGCGACTACATGAAGGGAAAACAATCTAAACCATTATTATCTAAACTAATCGAGGAAACTGTAAATGTACCTCGAGAAGGCGCTTGCTTAGAAGACTTAAGAACTCCTTATGATGAATCTATGATGTATGTGACTTGTGTATATAGAGGTGAATATGAAATGCTAAATTCCCCGTAGAGATGATCTACCACTTATATGAAAGAAATGGTATAAAAACTCTAGAGAGAAAAAGCTTGTTCTTGAAAATGTAGGTCAAGAATCCTATTTATAATGGTCTGGGACGCCAAAAAATGGTAAACATGACCATATCAATCTGTGGTTTGATGATAAGACAGAATATTTGATAAAAATTGAAGATTAACAAAAGCCAACTAACTGGCCGGTTTGTCAAAAACCGGCCGGTTCATCCCATATCTTCAAAATACTTTTTTTCTGAATTTCGAGACGTTATCTGACCCTAATTCGGTAATTGTGTTTGATTTTATGGGATGTACGAGATTTGAAAATTATCTCCATACCTCATTTAAATAAAGGATCAATCACATGTATCAATGAGAAATCACCATATATTTTCAAGTCATCTAATCAATCACAATCTCTTGACCTTAACTTGGGTTAAACCTTAACTAACTAGGCTAGTTATCCAATGGACCGGGCCTAATTAGTTTGGGCTAAACTAATGGGACTGGACTGATAAACAAACTACTGGACTGGACTGACTAAGCTGAATTAAGTAACTAAGGCCTAGTACTTATTATTATACTTACACCCAACATTCAATAATTAACTTTATTTATTAATAAAGACCAACATGAATTAATAAAAAGATAAAATAAAACTACAAAAATGGGGTGTCTACAGGTGGGTTTATTCCTAATTTCGGATTGGTCTTTTTAATCTTTGAGAGCAGGGGGGCTAGAAAATTCTTGGTAGTTAAGACCGAGGCCTTTCTAGTGAGATTACAAGATTTCTACATTATAGTGAGAACAGAGGTGTTACTGTATGGTGCAACGTTCACAAAACTTTCCTATCGGCACATCTCATCGTTGCACATGTTGACTATCTTAAACACACTAATAAGTAGGTCCAGGGGGTCATGCTGGATGATCACGCTATCCTTTTCTTTTTCCATTTCCCTAATCTGGGGCAACTGAGAATCACCAATGATAGTTAAAATAGCCTTGTTCAGTATAAACTAGACCTTCTGATGCAGAGTAGAAGGTACTACAACCGTTGAATGTGTCCATGGCCTTCCTAAAAAAAGATCAAAAAGCTACTGGAATATCAAGCATCTGAAAATCAATCTCAAACGTGGCTACACAAACATATATGGAGGGTTTGAGGGTGTTAATCACCTCAAGCCGCATAATGTTGTAGGCTCTCACTGCTTGGTCAAAAGTGAAGTTAGAGGGCTCGATCCCGAGGACCTGGACAGTGCGGAGTGAGTAGACATTAAGAGCCAAGCCGTTGTCAATAAGGATGGAAAGAACTTTCATATCGAGTGTCTGCACGGTGATATGTAGCAAATAATTATGACTCGGCCACTCTTCGGTAAGTGTCTCAACAAATGTAAGAAAATTGTCGTAATTAATAGCCCCAAGCACATTGGACAAGCCCTCAGGTTGAGTCTACATGGGAACTTTTGCCTTGCTGAGTAACATGATCAATGTTTACCTGTGACAATAGGAGGCCAAACGCAATCCCCTAATTGAGAGGTTGGCTTGGGTTTTTTTTCCAATTATTTGAGTACCTTATCATATGGTGGATCTTGTGGGAATAGGGGTTTCGAATGCATTCGGGGCTGTGGTGGTTGCCTAGGAGGCCCAACCGGACCAAGTTACAAGTTAGACAGTGACATTGGGTTTGAAAGTGAACCGTATGTCTCTATCATAGTCCTCATCTACTGTATAGCCTTCTTATCCCATTAACTCTTTCGATGAGATCTGATTGCAATGTTCCTGCTGGGTGGTCATGAAGATTATTTGGCATAACTTCCTTCTAACATACTAGCACTATGAGTGTAAAAGACTCTAACACTTGGGGAGTATAATCAACCATGTTTATCTAATGTGCAGGTGAAGATTTCTTTTTAGGTTTAGCATGGTTGGGGGGGGGGGGATACTTCACCCTTGTCGATCAAATCTTCAATGGATGGCTTAAGCAGATACACCTTCCCTTGTGATGCCCAACCCCTTGATCGTACTCACAGCGGGCGTGAATAACATATCCCTCAAGTATGACATTTGGAGTGGGAGCAGGTGGTAGCTTGGCGATCATGCCCCTCCGTAGCAACTGTTCAAACACCTTTTGCCGATGGAGCATCCAAAGAGATGAATTTCCGTCTTGGTTCACTGCTAGCTTCCCAAGATACCACTTCTTGTGACAACACAATATTGATGTTGCTTGTGTTTGCTGGCTTTGACTAGGCATTTAAACTTCTCATACTAGTCCTATACCTCCTGGTTTAGTTTTCTTAGATATGGTTCGTTGTTGATTCCATCTTTTATCTGTGTAAGGGATCCCATCAAAGCCCTAAAGAAGGTGCGATAGTACCTAAAAATGTACTCGTGGTATACCAGCAAGAGGTTGTTTCTTACTATGTTAACCTACTCTCTTGCTAGGGGTGGTTAACCATATGGGCCAGCTTTGTTTCTTCAACGTACTATAAAAGCACAGATAGATTATTTTGCCTCTTGCTTGGTTGTCTTAAAATCTCTTCAAGTGATGTCCAAATCAGCATTGTACTAATACTCATTGAGAAGTTCCCTTTCTTCCTAAGTTCGTACCCTTTAAGTCATCAAGGGTAAAGAACCATCGAGAAGCGGCACCTAACAGAGTCTGATAAAAAATATGGACTAGCTGATTGTGGTTAATCCCATGAGAAGTTATCGCATGCATGTACAACTTCATGTGAATCCTTAGACCCGACGTTAGATCGAACTTGTCCATATTGGGCATCTTAAATTTTGGAGAATGTATGTCCTCTGGGCCCAAGGTAAGGGCAGTGAGATCCATCGAATTGTTTGCTCTCCTCATCCTAGCAATCTATGATTACAATGCATCCATTTATTCCTTCCATTCTTGGACACTTGTCTTCCCTTCATCATCGAACCCATGCTACCAATCGGCTTCACCTTTGGGATCTCCCCTTTTTTCTCCTCTTTTCTTTCAACTTTTGACTCCTCCTCAAACTTATTCCATCGTTTCTTCTTTTCTATAATCTTTCTCTCCTTAAGTAATTCTAAATCCATGGTAGTCTTTGCATGCTCAGCTACTAGAGCCATGATACTGACTTGGAAGGCCTTTTAAAAAGAAATATCATGGGATTCGGACAAGGACGTTCATTTGGGGATACTCTTTCGCCATTGGAATATGTTCGAGCTTTGCAGATGAATCTCGATACTAGATCTTTTCGTCGTTAACTATGTAGGAAATAAAGTGTGAAAAGTTAACACGAAACACCTAAAATGATAAATCGGTAGGTTTGGACTCGACCAAAACATGCCTGTTGACAGACCGTCGGCCAGTTGGTCAATGGCCTGTTAAAAATTTAGGGAGCAGTTGTGCAGCTAGTTTGATGGCCTTGCAAAATGTGGTGGTTGATCCAGTAATACCCCTTAGAGTTTAACGACCAATTTACCCGAGGCATATATTTTGGGGTCATCTTGGATAGGCTAAACCGATTGATTTTGTCATACACAAAATGTGCTTGCTGATAACCGTCATATGAACCTGGTGGGTTAACCACCTAGTTGATTAGGCACACGATTCTACGGTTTGCCCTTTAATGAGAGTACCGACCGATTTCCTAGCCGATGTACCATGTTGCAGGCAAGTGTCCTACTTAATGGGTAGACAATTATAAATGGCTGGATTTGTGTTTTCTTCACCTTCTGGTTCACGGTTATCCCATCGGCTTAACTTGTGCAAAGTACTTCTCACCTGTAACTCCGCAGTTAATAATGGGTAGTCATCAGTGCGTGTAAACAATTTATTTAATATACTGAGATATGAGAAGGTCTTGGTACTAGGCCTTGGAGGAGAGAATACAGTTAAAAATTGTCTCACAACTAGGAAGTTTTAAGGGTTTTAGCCGTTATCTTCGAATGGGCAGGCTGGGAAAAACGTGCACGTGTGTGAGTGGTAAACGAGAAAAAAAAATTACAAGGCACATTATAAACATTATAAAACACGTTGCAAAGACCGAAAGATCAAAACAATGTTTCAACTCTAGTCCTCTTATTTATGTCCCTATGGAGTCGCCACTATTGCAGACCGCCCCCGAAAAATTCTCAAGCCTGGGAAGGCCAAAGAAAATTGTCCACTCACAGCCTTATTTTTATTATTAACAAAGAAAAAAATAAGCAAAAACTGTAAATTGACTCTGAGTTGCCAACATAGGCATCTAATCAAACGAAATCAGAAATTATGGGTTCAGACTTAGTTATACAACGAAAAGGTGTTATGCATCCCGTTGTATGCTAATTGGTCTCTAATACATTTTTGATGATTTATGGCTTTTCAAACAAACAAAAAAATGCACAGAAAACAAAACCCAAATTACCCTAAGACCTGGTTTAAACCCAACATCGGGGGTTGAGTGACCTATGTACCCGGTCGGACAAATCAAGATAAGAAAACATGCAGTTCTCACTGTACCCTACGTGATGTGACTTAGATCTTGGCCTTTGAATGCACTCAGCTTCTTATAACCGAGTGGACTCAGAACTCTACTTGACCATACATCATAACTCGAATTCCTAGTTTTTCTTATGTGCTTTTCATTTCTAACTGAGATCTGGTCGTGGGGAAGGGAGATAATCTATGACTCTTAGAAATGAAAGGGCAGTACCTCGAGATTTAGTTCGATGTCGGGATGGGTCCACGATGTGAGTAGACTAACTAATTATGGAAGAGGAATACTTTCTCTCCTCACTATTTCTGCAGAAGTTCTCCTTCTAAGAACTGGTTGAACCTAAATATTCCCGTTTTTTGTACCCAGCAGATCTATTAACAGGGGCCTGGAGGCCGATAAAATGATAAAGTTGACTTTTTCTTGCCTATCCTTCTAAAAAAAAATATCCAACTTAAATTAAAAGGTCCAAAAAGTCAACTTACTAGCTAATTTTAGCTAACAGAAAAACCTTATCGGCCAGTTTAATCGAAAATGTTTTATCCCTCAATCAAATACAATTTCATCCAAATTTGAAGAATAATTATCCCAAATTTGGTTAAAATCTCTTAAAATCATACGGGATATACCATATTTTGGGAATCAACTGAGATTAATCCCCAGTCAGTCTATGAACAAAGGATCAATTTGAATTTTTAGAGATCAATCTCAAATCACAATCTGAAATCAAGCCAAAATCTATTAACCTTATCCTAGGTGAAACTCAACTAAATGATCTAGTTTAACCAACAGAAACGGATTATTGACCGAACCGGGTCACTTAGTTGGCTGGACTCTAACTAGGCTGGACCATTTATTGGATCTGACTTTATAAAATCATGCTCATTATATATTATTAGGCCTAGACTAATAATATTAGTAGTATACATAATGGAAATGAAAGTCCAATTACCAATAAATAAAAAAAGATATAACAATGCTATAAAAATGAGGTGTCTACACTAGCTATATGAAATATTTTTCGAGTTTCTTTGGTTAATGTATTTCTTGAAAAAGTAAATTTGGTATCTTTTAAAAGAAAATAGCTGGGACTAATTGAGATCGGGTAGAGTTTGTAAAAATCAAACGCAACTTCCATCGCTTTGAAGAAAATAAGCTTTCCCATCATAAGATCATGAATACAAGAGAGAAATTTTGCTGAAAACAAAAAGGCCAAAAAAATCCAATCAAATTGAAAGTAATAGCGGAATAATTTTTTGCTGAAGACACAAATTAAATGAAAGAAAACGCCACCCAAGCTTAGCTAAAACGAAACGTGTTCCTATTGGGCTTCGATCTCAAAAAGAAAATAGCCAAACTTGTGATATATAATAGGTAACAGAAGTTCAAATTTTGACTTATAAATGAATAAAAATGATTGTATTTAATTCAATTTATACATGTAGTTTAATATCCAAGAATTATGATAAAGTCCTATGATCCCAAATTGTAAAACCGAAAACCTATTGATGCTTTTATATTTGCTATGATCTACTGCCATTCATCAAATAAAGTGCTTTGTCATGTCAACCACATTCTTCAATTCAAATGCCTTCGACCTTTTTCGGTTTATGAGTTTTTTTTTTAAATAATACAATAATGTACAACGAATAAACATGATAATCTAAACATCTACATGGGCAAGGTGCCAAATAGGTTGCTCTCACCTCTTTGGCTAATCACTAGTGCAACAAGGTTTCAGTGTCACCCCCAGGTTAAAATAGTCAAGTTCAAAATGTTGCTACAAACTGAACGAATGAAGTAGAAACTTAACCAAATACCCAACCAACGAAAATCCTCCTGCTATCGACGAGTTAGGAGGCTGTGGTTAAATGCATATTAATCTGTTGAAAATATATTACAATATGTTAATTCTAAGATCTATTTTTGGTAAATAAATTCATAACAAAAAAATGGACATTTGAAATGAACGCTGAAAATAATGTGTAAACAATGGTAATTAAAACATGAAACTGCCAAATAGAATGGGTAGCTAACAAAATTATATATATATATATATATATATATATATATATATATATAAGTGGTGTAATAGTTTCATATCAAGCTTAGGAAAGTATAATTAACCCGTATCTTCTGCACTTGTCTTTTATCCCTTGAGTGCACGACTATAACACTCAAGCACAAAGTTACTATAAGATGTGAAGGAGTGTTATTAGTTAAGTGTTTTCAAAAAGTATTAGCGTGCAGCAATAAGAAATCTTTCACACACAAGAAATGTGCGACAAACATATAATGTGTTTTTAAATTTTTTTAAAAACCATCCTTACCACTAAAGGAGAATATTTTATACTCGAACAAATATCCCACTTATTTGTCAAAAAGTGTAGTATTCATTTTCTGCGAATATATATATAAAGTAAGTTCGTCGTAAAACTCACTTGGCCTTTCAGTCTTTCGTATTAAAGTCAAAGTGAACTCAGCCATGTAATGATGGCTACTTGATAATACGTAGAAGCGCATAGACATGTAAGACTTAAGACTTAAGGTATCATGTAACAAGCTTCATGAGCCAACACATGATGGCCATGTGCTTTATCTCAGGTTTCATAGTGCTCCAGAAAATTGCCCAATTCTCATATAACGCGACCCCACTTCTACACATACACGGGTGAGTCAATGAAGGATGATGCAGTAACTATAGATTAGAGATAATAAAGAATCTCAACTTTCAATAACGTTGTAAGAAACAAGTACTTACACCATAGGGAGGGATATCATGACATTAGACAAGAATACTACATTAATGAAAACAAGTCAGGCCATAATTTGATGATCCCTTTACCTAGTTTTTGGGATCTCTAGTCCGTAGGAGCTTGTATCCTTAAAGGTGAAAAAATAGCTATCAGCGTGGGCGAAGTGCAGACTAGGTCGCACTATTATGACGATTCGCGTCCCTTTGACTAATAACAGATGCCACAAGATGTTGTCGCGTTGATTCCGTTTAAATCAGAATCACTTATTAAATTTCGCTTTAAGTTTCTTTAAGCATAACAAGTTACCAAATTGCTGAAGATGTTTCGATAAAAAGTAATGAAAGCCGGTATAGTAGGGCAAAATGACCATATAGTGTATCAAGATTCCAAGGGGCATTCAATAATGACTATTTATATGTGATGGTACTTTTAAAAAAAATTTAGGTCAAACCTAATTCTCTAAAATACATTAAGAGGTCGTTTTGGATTGATTCTCAAAAGTAAATTTTGATTAAATTTGAATCAGTTTCCAAAATCAGGTTTAATCCATTTTAAGCATAATACATTACAAGTTGTTGAAGCTGTTTGGATACAAAGAGAATAAAGTAGGTTTAGTGTGACAAAATTGTCATGAAGTGTACTCAAACTGAAAGGGAGCATTTAATGTTTGTGTATATGTGATGATATTTTGGTAATTCTTTTGGTCAAACATGATTCTCCAAAACTGATTAAATGAAAATTCATAAAAATGAGGATTCTAGATTTAATCAGTTTATATTTTTTTGTCAAACACTTCAGATCAGATTTAATCAGGTTTAACGATTCTAGAATCAATCTTAAACACCGTCTAAATCAGAATCCAAGAAAATAAAGATTGTAGATTTAATCAGTTTTGAGCAAATTAGAATAATTTATAAATTTACTTTTTTAGTCAAACGCTTCAAACATGATTTAATACATATTTGATCAGGTTTGACCATTTTATAATCAATTCCAAACACCTTTTAAGTGTGTAACAAGAAATCTTTTCGAGCACAAGCATATGGGACTAAAACATATTATGGTTTTCTAAAAAACAATTCAAGGCCATTCTTGTCAATAAAAAAGGAAGTTTTTTTTTTTCTTCCTCGAAAAATACTTCATCATGTTCTAAAAGGATAAGTGTACCTAAAAGTGTAGAAGCTTTCCGTTTTGTGTAGCCATAATTTGTTCAAACGGTTTATCTTCCCAGCTTTTCGATTGGACATTTTCATTTTCAAAATAAGTGTCGCATTTACTCCGTACTTCTGTTCCTTCTTTTTTTCCCTTAGGAATTGATGCATTTTAGTCTCGGGGACAATTTCCAGCTTCCATTTTGCATCATGATGAATTAATTATCTTCCAGCAGGCTGCTCTTCTATGTGGATCATTATTATCCGTAGCGCTTTCTGCTAGGGGTAATGTTGAACATCATGGCACCATTCACTACTGATTATTCAGCACTACTGTTTCTCTTGTATTCAATGGAAAAGGTATTGAAATTCTCAAGAGTTAGCACAACTATTCTTTACTCATGCTCCTTTTTTTTCAATTCCCCTTGCAAATGTGCTCTTGCATTACAATGATTTGGTAGGAAAGTAGAGTATTTATTGTTATGATGCGACAAAAACATATTTTGATTCGTCCATTAAAGTCAGTAGTTGAGAGACTGATGATATTTAAAAAGATTTGACTTCGAATCTATTGTGATAGTTACTTCACAGTATACTTGATTTAATTCGACCTAATATAACTCAAACGGTTGGTGATGCAAAAAGGGTCTAAGAAATTATCATGATAAAGACACAGTTGTTATAAATTTACAAATCTCGCGCTAAAAACAACAACTTTATACTTAATTTTATTTTTAAGCCGACTTTAAAGTTAATTCTCTTAATGAAAAAAAATAAAAACCAATATAATGCAATCTAACTGATAGGACATCACAATCCTATGGGTCCTACCTGGAAGATCCCCCATCTAATAAGATTGAGACACACGTGCACCATCCACAAACCATTTCTCTCTTCATTCTTATTACATAGTGAAACACACCTTTTTGTAATTGGAACAGATTGCCAGTGCTTGAACCTTGCTCTTGCGGAGCTTTGTGGATGAACCCTTTGGGCTCTTCTTTAAGAGTTTCATGATACACCACCATGTGGTGAGAAATATTTTATTTCTTCTAGACGACATTTAAGTTGAACTGGAGAAAGACTATTGAAAGACAGTTAGACAAACCCCTCCATCGTGAATTAGTAAGGAAGGAATTTTTTGTTGACACCGAAACTTGCCGTGTTTAGTTCAAGATTTGAAGTTAGCTCTTGATTTTCTGGGTTAATTTCTCGGAAGAGGGTTATTTGCTCTCCACTGTCAATTAAGCTACTATACTTGATCTATACTACTAGTTTTGTGCTACTTAATTTACGCTTTCCGTTTCTCTATAGCCATCATTTGCTCAAATGGGTTATCTTCCCAGCTTTTCGATTGCACATCTTCATTTTCATTTTCAAAACAAGTGTTGTATTTACTTCTTTTCCTTCTTTTTGCCCTTACGAGTTGATGCATTTAGTCTGGGGGACAATTCCAGCCTCCACTTTGCATGATGATGGTTTAATTATTTTTCACCAGGCTTCTGCGCGGGATGCTTGGGGTAATGTTGAACATCATGGCACAATTCACTCCTGATTATTCAGCACTACAGTTCTCATGTATTCAATCGAAAAGGTATTGATTTCTCAAGAATTAGCACAACTATTCATGTTCGATATTTTTTATTTCCCTTGGGAACGTGCTCTTGCATTACAATGATTTCGTAGAAAAGTAGAGTATATACAATCAAAAAGTCATAAAAACGTATCATGGTCCTTCCATTAAAGTCGAAGGTTAAGAGACTAGTGATACTATAGAAAGATTTAACTTTCAATCTATTATGATTGTTATTTCATGACATACTTGATTTCATTCGACCAAATTCAAATCAAATGGTTGGTGATGTAAAAAAGGGGTCTAACAAATTCTTACCATTAAGGACCGGTAGTTGAAATATTCCTTAGCTCACACAAGAAACAGATAGCTTCTTACCTAATTTTGTTTTCAAGACGACTTTAACGATAATCCTCATAATAGGAAAAATAAATAAAAACCAATATATGTCAATCTAGCTGATAAGACATCACAACTCGTTGGGTCCTACTTGGAAGATCCCCCATCTAATAAGATTGAGACACAAGTGCACCATTTTTACAAACCATTTCTCCATTCATTCTTATTCCCTGGTTAAACATACCATTTTGTAATTGGAACAGATTTCTAGTGATTGAACCCCGGTCATGAGGAGCTTTGTGGATGAACTCTTTGGGCTCTTCGTTTGGAATCTCATGATACACCACAACAGTTTTTCAAGAGGACATTTAAGTTGAGCTGGAAAAGGACAAAGGAAAGACAATTAAAGAAACCCCTCCATCATGAGTTAGTAAGGACGATTTGAAGCCAAGATTTGAAGTCAGCTTTGGTTTTCTGGGTTATTTTCTTGAAAGAGTGTTATTTGCTCTCCACTGTTGAATTAAGCTACTACGCTTTGATCTTCAGTACTCGATTAGCTCAGACTGCAAATCTGGACAAAAATTTAGTGAAATACATCTTTCTTTTCTTCGATAGAACCATTTTGAAGTGTAATAAATGCGTCATAAATCTCCTTTTTGCAAAAGAGTTTGACTCTAGGAAAAAAAATAGTTGATTCAGAGATTTTTTCAATTTTGCTTTCCAGAATAAAAATACTTTTCAATCCGAACTTAAAGCCTAAAGCATGCTGATGAAGACAGTATCAGTGGTGCTGGATCACTACTTTGCTATACGAGCTCAGTTCTGTATAAGTTATGTCCACAAGTCCAGAAGCACCGGTTAGTGACCAGAACTGTTGAATATCTTCTCCGGTCCTTCTATGCCATAGCTTCAGATCGTACTATCTCTTTTCTTGGTCGACCCACTTAACATAAAGCATAAAGTGGTCTAAGTTCATCTTTGCATATTAGAGTCATGTACTTGGCTTCAAAACTGGAAGAGTGTGAGTGTCCAGCCTATTTCTAGTAATTTCGTTGCATATTTAACGATAAGAAACTTAAAATCCAAGATGATTACCCAACTCACTTTCCGTTTTAGTACAGCAATCATTACTCTCCCTTTCCCGCATTTGCTTTACTTCTTTTTGATGACTTGATGCCTTTGGTAGACTTTTCACAAGAATTCATTCTGGGGCTAATTTGTCGGTCTTTGCATAGGTCATAATTCATATCTATAGTTTGTATACGAACATAACGTTTACATGCACACCAAAAATAGATCAACCTGTGAGGCACTCCAATGTATTCGCATGATATATACGGAAAATTCGAGTACAGAGAAGCATTCTTGAGGACTTATCTGAGAAGTTTGTACTCTGAAATCATACAATAATTTACACTATATATAGTTTGTATAGGACATGCATACCAAAACTTGAACAACCCGTGATGCACTCCAAAGTATTCGCATCATGCGTATGGAAGCATTCTCGACAACTTATCTGAAGAAGTTGTACTCTGAAATACAAATATGCATTACATGTTCTAAAATTCTGTTAGATAGTAACTTGTTGAGACAGATAATTTTTTTTTTTTTTTGGAATAGTCAAAACTGTAATTTATATGGGCCCGTCAGTTGAGACAAATAACTTAGACAAGAGACTTATTTACTCATCAACGTTGGGCTGTAAACTAGCCGTGTTAGCTATGCCCGGCTCACTCCATTCGTGGTCATCATAACGAGCTTGAATTTGGTTGATCAGGATCATGTTCGTTAACCTCAACCTGAACTCATGATCAACAAATCTCGGCTCAGAGCATGGGTTCACGAGCGTGATTGAGCTCAGGTCACTTAACTCTAAACGACTGACTTTTTCCCAACTTCACCCAAAGCTAAAACATAATAGGCATAAACACTTGTCTAGTTTCTGTATAAAAGTAGCCACATATTTCAGTTTGGCTCGGAGATGTGTGTTGTGGTGATACTACAAAAACTTGATCGAATTAAATAAGCTATACAAGACTATTCATGATTAGCAATTAATGTGATGTTCAAGCTTGACGTTTAACCTAACCTTGAAGCTAATTAAGCTCGATCATTAAGTAAATGAACAAACCCAAACAAGCCCAAATCGAATCAATGGGCCAACGTCTTCATTATTACTCGGTTCATTTATTGGCTTACTCAATGTGTATATGTATGTGTCGCTTTATCAATTTCCTTTATATACTAATATGCTCGAACAAAGATATTAGTACTTATGACTACAGAAAATCAAAAACAAAAGAAACAAATTCAACAAACATCGAAAGAATTAGACTTCCACAAAACAGGTTGTTCTAACCATGCTAATGAGTTTGATGTGGATATAACCTACATATTGAGCTTCACGCAACGTGTCTATAAGATAGGGAGAGGTAGTATCTTCAAAATCATGTTCTTCAAATAATGCTTCTTAATTTTTAGTACGTAGGACCATTGTATTGTTTGTAAACCGTAAACTGCCTGCATCTGTGAACCCTAATATTTAATAGCAAGTTGCATCAGCTTACTGATTGCCTCTAAAGTGAACACACATCTGCAATGATTGCATAACCTACTTTCTGTTCTTGTCTAACTAGCCACATGCCTTCCAGTTTCTGCTTCAGTGAATATGAATAATTGTAGCTTTCAGATGTATAGGGCAAAAGCTCATTTTGCTTTACTTCTTTTTGCTGATTAGATATGCTTGTTGAACATCTCTAAGCACTTCCCTTAGAGGATAAACATTTCTCAAAACGCATGAAGAATGCAAAGAGATAATAGTAGAGAACCTAGATTGTGGTGCATTGTATACTTTTGCATCTATACAACCAAAAAAAAATCTATACAACCAGCATAAACATGGTCATTGGGGAGTGCATAATACGTCATGAGATATAAGTTTTCACTTCAGGGCTTAGCTTTTATGCTCCAATTACATATTTGGCTGACCTAGAATAGTTTCAGCATTATTATCTGGTAAATTATTCATTGAGGTCGATGGTTAGGTCGATCTAAGCACATCCTTAGTGCGAAATCAGTGTGCTGAGTTTTCTCAATCAACTCATTACCTAAAGTTGATTGAAAGACGCGAATCATGTTCGTGGTTGGGTGACAAGGAATCCTCCTTGAGTGCAAAGAAGAATATACATTGCATGTGTAAAGGTTTCACAATGAGGGATTTTGGGCACAGATCATCATAGTTCTAATTAAGAGATTACATACCAAACCATGCATTATAATGGTACATTTTCTGTACAGGAGCACTCCAATAGGAGATTAAAACATATAGATCCCTCATCTTATTCTTAAGCGTACTCAGATTTTTCGTTTATGTATGTTAAGAAGTAAACCAGTTTTTCCTTTATGTATTCACCAGCATGACAGTATAATGAAATCTATAACGGATATAATTTAGTGAAACATGCACTTCTAGTAAAGAGCATAATATATACATGGTATAATGAAAGATAAGAAGTACTTCATAGACCTCATTAACTTGAAATTGTGATATAAAGTGGGAAAATGAGAATATGAGTGTTCTCTTCAGAAAGCTGAAAATATGACCTAGAAATTGAAAAGGTTACAGTAAATCATAAAACTTCTAAAATTGCTAGAACATAATTGTTCAATTTATTCAAAATGGAACTATTAATTGTGTTCTAACCATATCTGTCGACCTTTTTATCGTGAAGAGAAGCGGAACACAATCAAAACTGCAATAGAAAGTAGTGAATATTGTGGACTCCTCTACTGGCCTCTTATTTCTTCACTTCCACTTCTTCTCTTTGTTTTTTGCTTCTTTAGTGTTTTCGTGTAGTGTTTGTTTTCGTGTAGTGTTTAGCTCTTTTCCTATACTCTGAAAGTTGTTTACGAATTATGTTGGCGCTTAACCAGTTCGTCTTCCAAACACTAGGGTTTACCTTCTGGTACAATGCTACTTTCTGGTATGCTGAGACAAACATCTTGTGACTCATAAAGGCAAACTCATTTCCCTGGTATTCATTTCATCTTGGAACGAGGATTTCAGGTTCCTCTGAGATTTAATGGCCTAGAATATTAATGGACTGATATTAATCTGATGGACTAGTCTAGATCCTAAGAGGTGGTGAGTATGCAGTTACAGCACATACACCTAATGGACATTTAGTGGCATTATTGATGAAGCATAATTGTTAGACGCACTTTGTAGAAGCTGGTCTTTTCAAAATTGTAAAGCAGTTCTCCTCCATAAGGAAATGGAGGAAAAAAAAAAGGAAGAAGGAAAACATTAGATTGCTAAATGAACCCTATTACGTTCTGCTGCAGCAATCAATTGTACATCAGCTCGGAGGGAAAGAAGCATGGACTTTTTACCTAAAATTTTACTGTAGTGAAATATAACATCATCAAGAGCATATATGAATGCGGCACCAAAAGTAGTGATACTACGCATTTCAACAGTTCCTATGAGTTGACGCATGTTTGTATTCTTCTCTGCCGACTACGAAGAGACAACCCAAAGTTGTACATCAGCTCTAATAATTTTTCAGTGCTTCCTTCGGTTGGTGGTCTCCTTGACACTGTTTCACTTGGCGAGTAAAGTCTAAGGAGGCAAGTGATTAAGCTACTAATGCTACCCCACTAATCTCTTTAGCCTTTGTGACTTGAGAAGGAAGGCCCCTCCCCCCTCGTCCCCCATTCTTTTTCTTCAGTGTTCAGACAGAGCTCTCTTTCCATCCTCACATGCATGGTTGGGGGAACTAAAATTGGTTTTAGCTGTTAAATTCATTTTTTTCGCTCAACACAAGACTTGGCCTAACCTACAGTACTGCACTTTGAAACAAAGATCTGGCCTGGATGAAGCATAAGCTACATCTGTATGCAATAGTTTGGGTATGGATTTGAACAATTCATGTGAAAGAGTGGATTTGACAGTTTGATTTTGCATGGGATGAACTTGAAATGGCTTCATAATTGAGATTGTAAAACTTAACAACCCTAAAGATCTTACTTGTGCAAGAATATGTCAAAGCATGTGCCTTTTGCACCTCCACTTTTTATTATTCAGATTAAGCTATTACTACCCCACTAGCCTTTTTAGCCTTTTTACGTAAAGAAGAAGGAAGGGCCCTCACTCAAAATTCTTAAAAGAGGGGATGCCTCTCTCCCTCGTGTTTCCCTCTCTTCAGGCAGCTCTCTTTTCATGCTTGCATGGAGGGTTCGGCATATCAGAAAGTGATTTCCTAGCTTGCTATTAGATTCGATGTCTGAAAGAAAGTTCAATGGACCTTTACGCCATATTTCAAATATATATTTGAGAAAACGAGATTGAGTTTGAGTTGGTTTGGATGAAAATTTTTGAAATAAAACAAAATTTACAGTCCTTCATGTGACTGTGTGCAGACATCGCCTACCTACAACTCTAGCTATAATCGAACTTTTTCTTAAATGGCTAGTCCTTGTTGATTGTCACTCAGATTTATGGCTAGCAAGTTCAAGCCGAACATGCATGTTTTCAGATCAGTTCGAGTATGATTTGGTATGTTTGGACGCGGCTCGAGTTCTTTAAGAAGTCGAAAAAATTATTCGAACTCGGCTCGAATTAGTTTGTGTAATTGAAAGTCGGGCTCGGCTTGTTTAGCTATACGAGTTGAACTTGAGCTCTAAAGCTTGGCTCATGTTCTGGCACAAGTTCTGAGGAAATCCCTAAATTTTCTCGGATCTCTCAATCCTTTAAGCAACCAACAACTACTACACTGAATCACAAAAGATAGACATACCTTGGAAGAAATTGAGCGGAGATTCTATTAAAGTAGAACAAAATCGATCCAATAATTAAGGAAAATCGCACTATCGGTGAAGCAATACGATGCACAACGGCCAAAATCACAACCTTTATCTTCCTTGTCCTTGACCGGTGGAGGCAAAATGAGAGAAAGACGCCAGAGAAATGATACATTTCGGGACTACCATGTGCTACAGGGTCGTTGTGTTAAGTATTGCTTTTGAAGATGATGAAGATCTAGATTTCGACTTGGGAATTTACTTAGGTATTGGACTCTTTGGGCTGTCTAGAGTTTAGGGCAATTCTTTGGGTCCAGACTAAAATATTGTTGGGCTGTTTGGACTAATACTTGGTGTTTGGACATATAAGATGCATTACAGTATCATGCACATACAAACATGAAGGGAGCCCATCCCCCGTCCCAACGCATCTACTGTCATCCACTCCATCCACGTGGATGACCGCGGATACCTTTTTATTTTAGAAAACAAAAGCAGTGCGCAAAATAGTCAAGCACACTACATATTTAGAGTTTTGCCGCTGCAACGCAAACTAAACCGTTTGACTTCTCCTTCTCTCTTTGGCCCATTTTAAGAGAGAGAGAGAGAGAGAGAGAATTCTGGAAAAAAAGGGGAAGAAGGAGACCAAAGGGAGAGAAACTAGGGCACTAGAGATATTTGGAGGCTATGGAACACTGCATATTGTGGTCTACCTCCTTCAAATACCATATTTTGAGGTGAGTTTGTGCTAACCCTAGAACTTGAACCAATTTTTCAATATCTCGTGATATACATGTTTCTTTTACGTGATTTGTAAGGTTTTTTTTTTTTTTGAGATGAAGTAGAATAGCATAAATAATAAAGAGTTCATCACCGTACGGTGAAATACAAGAGGGAAAGCCATGACTTACAGAGCTTCCGTCAACAAATATACAAGAGAGGACGAACAGAGCATAAATAATTACACAAAAACCAAAACACCCTCACGACACCAAGGAATTAAAGATCCTGTTGCGGCAAAAAGTCATGCACCCAGTCTTGGTAAACGGCGATACGTGCATGGCAGGCAAAAGCAGCTAATGATCTGGATTTCTTAAGCTGAGACGTGGTGGCTCTATCAACTCTAAACTGATGGAAGTGCGGAAGTACATTGCAAAAGTCATACATAATGGGAGTAGTAGTGTCAGGGATCTCCTTCAAGTCCGAGATCTGATCCAGCAAAAAATTTGAATTAGTCAAAACATTTATGTGTAATAAATTATTCCGCTTTGCCCAGTACGAAGCAGTAAGTAAGCTTTTGGAAATAGCATGTAATTCGTCGGAAGCTGAAAAAGAAATTGCCGCTGTCGCACAACAGAGACCGTTATCAGAGATACAGTAGAGCTCCAAACCCGATTTGTATGTGACTTTGTTGAAACTGATGTCGATGAACATTGTGAGGGGTCTCGCAGTTTCACAATTGCACTGATGGATGTTGGGCGCCAACTCAACAGGAAGAGATAGGTCAAAATGCGAGGGATTTGAAGTGTGCAAAGAAGGGGTTTTCTTGTAAGCAAAGGCTTTGCAAATGTTATCAGTGAGGGATGCAATTATTCCGCTTTGCCCAGTAAGAAGCAGTAAGTAAGCTTTTGGAAATAGCATGTAATTCGTCGGAAGCTGAAAAAGAAATTGCCGCTGTCGCACAACAGAGACCGTTATCAGAGATACAGTAGAGCTCCAAACCCGATTTGTATGTGACTTTGTTGAAACTGATGTCGATGAACATTGTGAGGGGTCTCGCAGTTTCACAATTGCACTGATGGATGTTGGGCGCCAACTCAACAGGAAGAGATAGGTCAAAATGCGAGGGATTTGAAGTGTGCAAAGAAGGGGTTTTCTTGTAAGCAAAGGCTTTGCAAATGTTATCAGTGAGGGATGCAATATTATGTATGGCATCGACCGGTTGGAACGGAATGTGGCTGAAGACAAGACTGTTTCTATGCTTCCAGATGGTCCATATGGTGGATATAATATGAATCGATTTTGATAGTAAAATACCACAACAGGCAGGGTTAAGAAGCCAAGATTTTAGCCAATTGCTAAAGGAGTTTCCCACTATTTGACTATGCAGATTAGCCGGACCTCCGAACCAGATTGATCTTATTGGCGGGCAAGAGAAAAAGAGATGGTCGGTTATTTCTTAGCAGTTTTGACAGATAGGGCAAAGGTCAGAATGTGAGATTTTTAAGCGGTGGAGATTGAAGCATAACGGGAGTCGATTCCACAGTAGCTGCCAAAGGAAGAAAATCAATTTTGATGGGATTGGTAACGACCATACATGCTTCCATATTATTGGGTTAAAAGGTGGAACAGACGATTGACGATCTTGGTGGTTACGATGTTCTAGGTCTTGGAGGTATAACATGTGATAAGCGGATGCAACATTGTAGTCCCCATGTTTGGTATACCGCCATACCAAAGTATCATCAATATTATGAGGCGATATATGAATGGCTTGAATCCTCCTAGCGATATCGTCGGGAAACAGGGAATTGATCAAGTGAGAGTTCCAGGTGTTGTTATGAATGAGATCTTTGACAATAGAGGCTGGATGATTAGAGCTGTTGGCTAGGGGAATAGAAAGGGAGGGATCCGAGTTTGGAATCCAAGCATCATTCCAAATCGAGATTCTTGATCCATTACCCACCTGCCATCTGAGACCCGATGTAATGACCTGGCGTCCAGCGATAACACCCCTCCAACCCCAGGAGAAATTACCTTTGGTTGGACAATTTCTGAAGTTAGAGCGGTTACAATATTTTTCGGTAAGGACCCTTGCCAAAAGACTTTTTGGTTCCTTGAAAATTCTCCAGCTAGTTTTGGCAAGGAGAGCTAGATTGTATAACCTTATGTTCTTGAAACCTAAACCACCTGCCGATTTTGGAGCACAAATGGCGTTCCAGTTTATCCAATAAACAGAGGATGAAAGATTCGTCCCTGTCCACCAGAATTTACGCAGGATCGAACTAATGGATTTGCAAATGAGATTTGGGAATAAGCAGACCTGTAGATGATAGTTTAGCAGAGCCATAAGAACTGAAGAAATTAGGGTTGCTCTTCCAGCTTTGTTTAGAAAAGCACTTTTCCAACCTGCACATCTTGACTGGATTTTACTCACGAGGTTTTGAAAGAAGAGGCGTCTTTCAGAAATTATATCCAAGGTACAACCAAGATAGTTTCTGAAAGATTTGGAAATATGAAGTCCTAAATCGTGAGCATAGTGAGATGCCAACAGATCTTCGGTATTAGGGCTGACCGTGAGAGAAGATTTGAAAAGGTTAATTTGTTGTCCCGATGCTTTGCAGTAATTTTCCAGCTTTGATTTGAGGGTCAATCAATTGTTGGCAGATAACTTAGTGAAAATGAGGATGTCGTCCGCAAAGAAGAGATGGTTAATTGGTGGGCTGGACCAACCCACCTTAATACCTGGGATCTGGCCTGCGGCTTGAGCGTTGGAAAGAGAGGCCGATAGCACTTCCGCACATAAAACAAACAAATAAGGAGACAGTGGATCTCCTTGCCTTAGGCCACAAGACGGATAGAATCTTCTTGAAGGGGAGCCATTGATAAGTACTTGGTATGAGGTGGTGGTCACACATTGCATAATAAGGCGGGTAAGGTGGTTGGGAAATTTGAATTTCTCAAGCACTTCTTCAAGGAAAGTCCAGTCTACTCGGTCATAGGCCTTGCTCATATCCATTTTAATAGCTCCCAGAGATGATTTTCCTATCTTGTTCAGTCTGATTTTGTTCGTAAGTTCTTGAGCAAGCAGAACATTGTCAGTAATATGTCTACCACCAACATAGGCATTATGAGTGTCAGAAATGAGGAATTGAAGAAGAGGTTTTATTCGGTTGGCTATAGTTTTGGATATGACTTTGTAGATGGTATTGCATAAAGAAATTGGTCTGAAATCCTCTGGTTTAGAAGGGTCAGCGCACTTGGGAATCATCAAGACAATGAAAGAGTTATTTGCCTCTCGAAGCATATGGCCCGATCTCAGGAAGGACAATGATGCTGCTATTATAGGTCTTGCCATAAAACTCCAGCATTTTTTGATAAAGAATTGCAGGTATACCATCCGGTCCAGGAGCTTTTAGAGGCTTGATTTGAAATAGGGCTAGTTTGATTTCGGCCGTTGTGAAGGGACGAGATAAGACATCGATCTGGGAGGGGTTAAGTTGTTTGGAGATTTCGTGGATGCAAGATGGTGACGTTCTACGCTGGGAGCCTTGTGAACTGTAAATCTGGGCCAAGTGTCTCAGAAAACAATCTGTGATATCAGCGTGGGAAGTGTTGTTGCAACCATCCAAGTCGCTGATATTTATGATTCGATTTCTGTTTCTTCAGATCATAGTAGAGGCGTGAAAAAATTTGGTATTTCTATCTCCTAATTTCAACCAGGAAATTCTAGATTTTTTAGCCCAAAAAATTTCTTCGCAATCCAAAAGCCAATCTAACTTGACTCTTTCTGACTTTTCTAAAACTTGAGCATCTGGGTTAGGCACTAAGGATTGGAAGTGTGCTATCCGTTGAATGGAATCCTTGATCTGAAGGTCAAGGCGCCCGAAAATGCTTTTGTTCCACTTTCCTAAACCTCTAAGCATACCTTTTCCCCAAGAAACCACTTTGAATAGGGGCGAGCCTTCCACATTATTTTGCCAGGAGTCCAAAATCACAGCAAATCCTTACGGATGATTGAGCCAAGATGCTTCAAAGTGGAGCGGACGCGGGAGGAAAATATTGACTGGTGAAGTATCAAGAAGAAGCGGTGCATGATCGGATGATTGAATGCCAAGGTTCTTAACATACGCTTTGGTGAAAAAACTGATCCAATTGGGATTTGCGCAACATCTGTCAAGCCTCTCATAAGTGCAAGAGGGACCATCTTGATTGTTAGTCCAGGTATAAGCTGGACCTAACCACTTGATATCGATGAGATTAAGTTGCTGTAAAAATTTATGAAGATATGAATGTCCGGGGATGGACATGAAATTCGGCCCGGTTTTGTCGGCCACACAAAGAACTTGGTTAAAGTCTCATATAAGTACCATCTGAAGCTGAATACCCGAGAGAATTCCAAGAATGTAGTCCCAAGTATGTTGTCTTTTGGCAAGATCGGGGTTCCCATAAATGAAGCCGGAAACCCAAGGGAGATTGTTACCTGACTGGAATTGCACCAGTATAAGGTTTTTATCGAAATAAAGGATAGAACCCGATATGTCATTCGTCCATCCAACCCAAAGGCCCCCTTTGGTACCAAGGACTCCACCGGGATCCGTACCCGCAACTGAGGAGAACCCTAGATTGGCAAATTTTGAAGATACGAAACTGACAGGTTTTTTTGTTTCTTGAAGAAATAAACAAGAAGGTTTGTGCTCCCGAGCCATTTTGATCGCTGCTCGAACTGTACGTGCTTGGCCAAGCCCGCGACAGTTCCAGCTAATGATTCTCATTGAGGGTGAAGGGGTTGCGAACGGGCAACACCCGAAACCCTCGAAGAGTAGGAAATGGGATCAGAGACTAGGAA
The DNA here is from genome assembly GCA_033065855.1 of Escallonia rubra. Taxonomy (NCBI): domain Eukaryota; kingdom Viridiplantae; phylum Streptophyta; class Magnoliopsida; order Escalloniales; family Escalloniaceae; genus Escallonia; species Escallonia rubra. The sequence goes on from JAVXUO010000470.1 coordinate 123,247, forward strand.
CAAACAAAAAGGGTTGTCGCGCTCAATCAACGATCTTTTCTTCTTTTTTAAAAAGAAGACTTCTGAGCATAAGCTGTCAAGAAGTTCTCGATTTTCCGATAAGACCGTGGGAGACGGCAGAAGATCATTGGAAGAGAATTTTCTTCTTTTGACAGAAGGGACGAAAGATGATATGATTGAGGGAGGTTGAAAATTATTAGAATCGGGAGGGCGAACCAAAAGGGGCTTAGAATTAGCTACGCAGGTATGGAGGCACAATTTCTTTCTAGCAAAACTAACAGGAGGAACATCATATTCAAGACGCCACCATTTTCTCTTATGTTTCTTTATAGCATGCATAAACAGGAGACGAAAAAAGAACATGGCAAGATGACTATAAGATTCTAAGGGGAGAGCGGATAAAGAACCTGGATAAGGGGAGTCAACACCAAAGCCATTAATTTTCCTTTTCTTTCGGTATGGCTCTTCAAGATTAGCCACATTTTCCACCTCTTCTCTTTTGTTTCCTGATATTTGCTGAGAAATATTATAACCTGCATGGGAAACTTGATCTTCATCTGGGTCAGAATCATCTTCTGAACTTCCATCAAATTCTAGAGCGGTAAAAGTAGACCCCCCGTTAATCCTCATACGGAAAGATGGTCTATAAAGTGCCACCGTTTGATTGGCGGCGACACCATGAGAGGTAGCAGTTTCAATGTCCGGGAAGCTGCAAGAGGAGGGGGCAGGCTGGGTTATGGTGAGAGTAATATCTTGTTTTAGCCTTAGCAGAAGGTGATTGTCGGGTGTCATATTGGAAGAATTGGGTGGAGCTGTGGCGTTAGAGAGGGCAACATGCAGGAGAGGTTTTGAAACTCCTTCAGGCTTTGCAATGAAATCAGAACTTAGCATTTGTTCCCAGCTATTTGTAAGGAGAGGATACGGGTTTTGAGCAGATGGGCTTGTAACAAGAGTATTTAAGGAGTCATGGGCTGAAAGAAGGTGAAAGGGACTAAGGTCTTGGGCTGCCATCTCATGGTCTGGAATCTTAGTGGGCTCACGACCGTAAGTGAAGAGGAGACTGGATCCATAAAACACTTGCTGGGCTAGTAACTTGAGTCCGTCTTCAGGGAGGCTTAAAATAAGCTGGGCCAACTTGCACTGCAAAACGGGCTGCTGGCTTGGCGAAATGGAAAGGCCCATTTCACTGGACCTATTATTCTGGATTGTGTATCCAAGTGAAGGCTCAGGATATTTTCCCACCACATAATAGATCTCATCATTTGCTCTTGAGCTGGATTCGGCTCCAACGGTAGGTAAGATTTCCAGGGATGGCGATGAAGATTTTGGCCAAGATTTGAGAAGATCAGATGGTATGGCCTCCTGAAATGGTAACGACGTGGCTTCCTGATAGCTCCATATTTTGTGGGGAGTAGTTGCGGTAATCATAGGTGTCAGAGATTGGTTGTCAGGTGAGCTCGGTGCGTGGGCAACGGGTTCTTGAGAAAGATTTTTAGAGGAAGATTCCGACGAAAGGGGCGTTGTTTCAGCGTCATCGGTGTCCTCCGGTGGCGGTTCGTTGCTGTTTTGGCTGCCTCCTATGCTGATTTCCTCTGGTTCAGTGGCTTCTTCCATGTCGTAGTCATCTTCCCAGATGTTTTCTTCATTTCAGTTCCCGTTATTCCAGTTACCGCCGTTGAGGTTAGCGTCTTCTTCGTTGATTTCGGCAATAGGGAGTTCTTGGTTGAAGTCAGCATTTTCTTCTTGAATATGTTCCAGAGAATTGGCTTCGACAAATTCTTCCTCATCCATATCTGCATTTTCCCCTGGGAACGCATTGTGAGGTTGTTCGGGATCATGGTTGGCGTTTGAATTTTTAGAGTTATCTCCCATATTAGACACTGGTGAATTAGGTGCCGTTGTGAAAGTGTCGTCATCGCTTGAAGGTGGAGTCGGGTTAGGAGAGTAGGCATCATAAGTTTGGTTGAGATGAACTCCAACATGGTCCCTATAAATGGATATTCTCGAAGTGCGATTCCAGTCCGAGTTCGGGAGAGCTCGCATTGATTGTGCAAATAACGGGTACCCTTCTGCGAAGAAAGTGGGATAGAGATTTGGTTCGGGAAGATGCGCAGTTCTCCGAGCAAGCGATTCAATTACCTCAGGTATAGAAGACTGACACTCTGCATTTTCATGACCAATTCTTCCACATCTAAAGCACGCAGTAAACACTCTTTCATACGTACACTTTAGGAGTTGAACTCCCATGTCGTCCAGAAGGTGAAGGAAAACGGCCGAAAGCAGGGGGTCATCAACATAGATACGGATCTTGATCCAAAAATAATCTGTAAATGTGGTGCGCCTGTCTGACCAATCTATTGCTAGTAATATTCCTGCGGCTCGACCAATCTTCTCCGCAAGATAATAGTGATAGCAGTCATTGGGCACATTGTGAACTTGCATCCACAGGTCTGCAGAAGGGAACTTGACCGTTTTGTAAATAACATGAGGAAACCATGGTCTCAGCAGGAGAAGAGCTCCGAAGAAGTTCCAAGGACCGTGCATGAGTACAATGTGTGCATCAGAGTTAGAAGAAAACTCGAACAGGAAGATATTGGGTACTTTGGTTACTATAACCGGACCATCAAGATCCCAACAATCGTTAACCCAAGATTGGATTTTCCTTTGGGAGAAGAATCGGGAATCTTGAAATTTTCCTAGGAGCAGGCATTCCTTCCCAACACGAGCTAATCTAACCAAGTCTTCATTCAGAGGAATAAGACAAGATCTGAGGTTTACAGGATTATCCTCTCTGAGGTTGCCTTCCGGTTGAAACATCGAAATCAGCAGGAGGGAGTAAAGGCAACTTACAATTAATGATTGGATATTCAATGTTGGAAAATAAAGGCTGAGATATACCTGCAAATAGAAGGCTGCGAATTGAAGGCTTTTAGGCAAAGGTTGGTGGAAAAGTCAGAGGGATTTTGGGTCAAGAAGATTTGGGTTGCTGAAGAATTTTTCTCTGTGATTCATGCTGAGGATTGATTGGAGGGCGAGAATGACACATGTGAGTGTAGATTCCGGTACAATAGTGGAAAACAGGATGGGGACTGCAAAGAGAAGCTAGAGAGAAAACGTTTTGCTACAGTATTCTTGAATGTGCCAACAAGTTGTAAGTGGAGAATGATTTGTAAGGTTTGTTAACCTTCCAACGTATTAATTTTTTGGGGCTAGGATTAGGGTATTTTGATAACAAATTTATAAAATTTATCACATTTAATAGCAAGATCTCTTGCATATACAATGTTTCTTTACATGATTTGGAGGTTTGTTAACATTTCTATGGAGAGTTAGGGTTAGTATTAGGGTTTTTAAATCAAAATTGTGTGATACTTTATAAGATGGAATGTTGATTCTTGTTATTGGATCATTGTTGATTTCATATTGATAGGGTTGGAATTTCCCAAATTTAGTGGTATATAAGCATGAAATGGTAAATAGTTTTCTTCTGATTAGTACTATGTGAATTTATCTTGATATTTGTATTGTTCTAGTTTAATTCAACCATGGACCGGATGATAACTCTGTCCTATTTGACCAAGCAAACCATGTCTCATAATAACTATGGAATAGGCAAGAAAGACCCATGGTAGACACGTACGGTAGAAGTCTCTAGTCAATTGAAACGTTGGAATTTTACTAGGGAAGAAACACAATTGTTGTACATGTGGCTTTTGGAATTTTTACACGACCGGATGAATTTTTATAACATGACGATTGTCTAATTATATGCTTCGGTTACGTGTTGGGGAAGGGAGACTAATAGGTTTCACATGACCGTTGAGGAAATGATTTTTATCCCACAAGTCATTAGGTATATAGTGGGTTTGCCAACAAATGAACATGTAGCTATACAGGCACATCGATGAGTACTTGGCGATGGAACATTTCCCTGCATGAGGTAGACAAGGCAAAAGGTTTTGACCAAGGGGGTGTAAGACGCTCATAGTTGCTTTAAAACAAATTGATCGCTTACAATACCGGTGTTAAAAAAATATGGTTGGATACAAAGAATTTCTTGTCTTAGTTGTGTGGTGCTATAGTGTTTTCAACTTCGAATAAGACATAATTGAAACACGAGAATATGCATAGGGCGGTGCAATTTTTTCACAAGACGACGAGGCCATAGACAAAGAAGCTTTACTGGTGTCTTTCATTACTTCAAGTTTGGTATCTATGATATGCATATTTTGTTGTGAGTGGTAACTCTTACCATTCTATGATAACTCACCAATTTAATAATTTTATGATGATTTGTGGCTTGGGCATACGAGGGGTTCAATCTATTTGGGTGTTATGTTCCCTTGGAGAACTCCGAGAACTATCACCCTCGTCTGCTCGCATGGGAACAGCAACGGACGACAATGTATTACGAGGATTGGAGAAAAGATCATCATCACAATGCCATCATTTATAGGGGTGAATTCCACTACAATAGAAAGGTCTCTATCTTACGGATTGTTCCATTGCTAAGGACCCGAATTCTGTCTCTAAAGACTTTTAGTGACGGAATCATCGCTAAAAGCCTGTCTCTAACGACTTTTAGCGACAGATAGTTCATCACCAAAAAAATTCGTCGTTCCGTCTAACAGCCTTTAGTGACGGAATTTTGTCACCAATAACCGTCGATAAAAATGAAAAATCTTTTTTTATTATTTTTTGCACAACCAATTTAATCCATTGATATTCAACCCTAATCAATCAATCCATCTAATTTAATAGAAACAAATAGAATGTAACTGTAACACCCCGAAAATCCGGAGTTTTAACACCCTGAACTCTCGGAGCGTTAAAACGATCACTACTTAAAGACATACAAATCTCGATTCAAATAACCAACTTTAACACATAGGTTAAAGCTTCTAATCGTTACAATACCACAAATCGTTAATATATCTGGTGATAAACAAAACGAGACTTAAGCCCTCTATTGAGGGAGTTAAACAAAGTTTACCCACGCAGGGGTTTCAAAGAGCAATACTAATTAAATTAATTTATTTTGCTCGGCTCTAATCCATACTCAGCCAACCTAATGCTCGTTATCACCTGCGGAAAGGAAGTCAAACGAGAGTAAGCTTTTGAGAGCCAAGTAAAGTCGATCAAGGATTAAAAACAAACGATACGAACGATTTTACATTTAAGTCAAATAACATCTTTTCAAAGGATTTTTAAATGAAACCATAGTATTTCGGTATAAACATAGGGACGAGTGTCAACTCAATCCCTCAATTAATAGTCATTCAAAAAACTTTCAGTATAATAAAACATAAATAGATAACATTGAACATGAGCAGTAAACTATAGCAAAAATCACCCCAGCAGTGCTTGATACACCTTACATATGTATATGTACACTAACTAGTCCATTTAGGTACGTACTAGTTCAACCCAGACCAACAGACCATCCTTATAACGCAAAAAATACGCATTATCCTTATAACTCCAACAATATTACTAAGTCACGTCAACATTTAGAAGGAATAAATACAATTAAAAATGCTGCAGGATGATCGGGTCAATAAACAGATGATAATGAACAAAGAATTCAAAACGATCGCTATAAGGCTCAAATTAGGGTTTCATGGGTAATTTGAAAACATTTTTCTATCAATCGTAAAAATCAAAATTCAATGCAGTTTGTAAAACTGTTATTATAAGCATTTGAAATCAGAGCAATGAAATAGGGTTCGGGGAATACCTTACCACGATCCAAGAAAATGAAGCTAAACAACCTCAATCAACGATCATTTGCATTAACCTAAATTTGGCAAATTATTTATCAGAACACGTTCTACTATGCTATAAACCTAATATCAACTACCCAAACAATGCTCACTTCTAACCCTGGAATGAAACAACCTAAAGCAAATCTCACACACGGCCAACCTAACCGGAAGAACTCGAAACACTCCACGAGACTCAACAATAACCCAAAACTTCTTTTCAAACGACTAGGTACTTTTTTCGGACAAAAAAAGGGCATCTCTTGGAATTCTTCGTTCGCAATCCTGAAACGCTTCTTAAATTGAGCGCTAAGGTTCCTATTTCAAAAACGTATCGAACGGTGCCGAAATACCGTGAAATTTTAGACTCTCAAGCATCTCAATAAGATCATATCACTGTAAATTTTTTTACTAAAAAATAATTTTGTTTACTATGTCAAATAATTCAAAAGCCTATTAAAAGAAAATAATTTCAGGCCCTTCACATGCCTATAAAAATCCCAGAAAATTCTAAATCAAAGGTTTTGCCAAATAAGAGAGTTTTAGTTTTTCACTTTGCTAAAAAATGGCTTAAAAAGTTTTGGACAATGAACTAATCTATAATTCTAGAAACAGCATTTTTCAGCAAATCCTAATTTTGTACATTGACCATTTTTAGGTAGAAACATAATGAATCTTAGAAAACTCAAAACTATAAAGTTAAAGTAGGATTGCTAAGGTTTTCATAAGTATAAGAATCACAAAGTTCCAATGAGTAATGAATTTTTTATAGCAAATCGAATTGGCTAATAGAAATAGCACATCTCTGCACAGATCATTTTTGTTCAATGGTTATTTTGGAGTAGAAATACTATGAATCTAGGAAAATTAAAAACTAAAAAATTTAAGAAGACTTTCTAAGGTTTCTATAAATATAAAGTTCAGAAAAAACCAGCTAGTAATGAATTTTTTATGACAAATCGAAGTGGCTGCCAAAAACAAAAAATTCTGGACTTTTACTATGAATTGACTTTAAGGTCATTTTTCGATATCAAAACGTAAGTTTATGAGAAAATGAAAAGTTGAAGTGGACAAAATAAGGTTTTTAAAAAGTATAAAAACATATCAATCGGAGTAGTAATGAAAGAGAAATCGATAAAAATCTAACCCACTTTTATGCTGCTCTACAGCAGGCTTGTTCTCAAACACACCCACCCTCTGAAACACACACAATACACACACAAACCCTAGCACTTACATATTAATATCCCTATAAAACACACTATAAACCATAATTTAAAACCCCCAAACGAATAGCTAAAATTAGAAAGAAGAGGCTAAGGATTTACCTTGAAAATTCTTGCCCTAGGTTCTGCCTTATCTCTCCCTTTCTGTCTTTGGTTTCACGTGAAAGAGGCTGACCAATTGTTTTTTGTGATGGCTGAGAATTAAGCTAGTCTTTATATATTAACCCTAAAAAGGAGAATTTACTTAAATGCCCCTTTAATTTTAATTATTTTTCTTTTCCAAGTTTACCGATAAATTTTAATATCACTAGAAGACCCCAAACTAATTCGGATTAATAGTCGAAATTATGCATTCCGATAAACTAAAAAGAAAACACAAATTTGGGGTGTTACATTCTCCCCATTTTAAAAAATCCCATCCTCAGAATTGAATGTTCTTGAATCATTAAAAGTAACTTCTTGCCTTCCAACACGAGTCATCACTTCCTCCCACGATGAACGAAATTTCAATCTCGAAGTGTTTATGACTTACCTAGCACATGAAACGTAGTGAACTAAATTACTCCACTCAAATTCAACGCATATGAATCAACTTAAAACAGTCTCCAATCCATCATGCTTCCGCTATGCTACTCTGATAATACACCAAATTATGTCCTTGCACAATCCTCCCAATAGTAACGTATTTAACTTTAAGCTTAGGCAATTTCCAGTCACTTATGACATGTGTTCTACGAGATCCAAACTTTAGTTTTAACTTCAATTGTCATCACCACCCCAACACTGTACTATCACATAGGTGATCGAGGTTTACACATATACAAAGCCGCAAATGGTGTCATCTCAATATTCTCTAAATGACATTTCGCTGACAGTTCGGGCTAACTAATAACTAAAATTGTTAATACGTTTTCTGCCCATTACATCACCCATGCTATTAGCCTTTAAAATGTGATAATACTTAATCAAATTGCTAACATCAAATTTTATAATTCTATACCCAAAATCATCTTAGTACTTTAAAAACATGGTTCCTCAAGACTGCACCAAACTCTATCTTGTTATCCGTATTCCATCAACTACCAAGACCATAAGCTCAATATCTAAGGCCCAATTTAAAATGTGATGACGCAATGTCTATCAAGTTTACTCAACAAAACCATGAGATCGTCTAACAATAAATATTTTTCCCATCTATTTTTATTAGTCTAACACCAAAATCTAATTACATCGCATTTGAAGCATACTACATTGACTTAGCCAACATGGATAACTAATTTCTATAAATACTTACACATCACTCCCAAGACCATCATGCTTTCGATGCGCACTCTGTTGCCTCAAAGTAAACCAGTTCCAAACTAATACCAAATCCATCATAGTGACAAGTATTACCTTAAAATAACTCAAAATCTAAATACACGCACATATCATGCACCTGCCAAAGTTTAAGTCTTTAAACTATCACATCACTTATATCTCTCAATCACAACCTTTACATTCTATAGCTACTAGTTGTTAGAGCTACTAATCATAAGATCATATATAATATTATTCTTTAACCATCCTCTCTCTTAAAGCAATCTATCTTTACATGATTGGAAGACAATCAGTCCAAACACAAAATTACATCGAAGTGTTTCATATCCAAAAATTTAAGTCAACTATCAAATCTCTATGATCGATATTGAGGGGACTAGAAGTATAAATCATAGAGCCACCACAGGATTTTCCGTAGGGGTATCTACTTCAAGTTTCTAGATCTAACACTTAGATACTCACAAAAGGATATCAAACAGATAAAGTGGCACAAGGATCTAGTAATGCGAATACCTTCTTTCAAATTCACCAAAAAAAAATGCTTGTCACCATGTTGCTTGTATTTTGTAATCACAATCTTTTCCGTATATAACTACTATTTGATAGAGGTAGTCATGGACACCAAAAGATCATAGTTATAACCCTCAATCATCATCTTCGATTAACACTTAAAATCTTTAAATTCTAAAGGCAAGTAGCATATGTTCTACAATTGCATATTTGGCCCAATCCACAATCTTATGCTAAAACATCAGATAACTAATTAGTCAAAACCTAATCCACCTTTTCAAAGTCTAATCTCGATCACATATGATCTTTGGCTTAGTAGTCTATAAAATCTCAAAATTTTGTTTTCACATATGTACCTTTCCACCAAAAGTATTATTGATTAACAAAACCTTAAAAAAGGGTATTAAACTTAGACTTTGCTTCTAAAACCTCAAGACACAATGATATTTCCGAAAACCTGAACCTCTAAGCACATACATTGTGCTTCACCAGCATCAAATATATCACCCAGAATTATTTAAGCATATGCACAGTTTTTTACCTAGGTTCGAGTCTCTAGAATCGTAATACCTAAGCTCTGATACCAAATGTAACACCCCGATAATTCAAAGCTTTAACACCCTGAACTCTCGGAGCGTAAAAACAATCAATACTTAAAGACATACAAACCTCGATTCAAATAACCAACTTTAACAATTAGGTTAGAGCTTCTAATCATTACAATACCTCAAATCGTTAATATATCTAAACAAAAAGAGACTTAAGTTCTGTATAGACCAAGTTAAACAAAGTTTACCCAAGCAAGGGTTTCATAGAGCAATACTACTTAAATCAATTTCTCTCGCTCGGCTCTAATCCACACTCAGGCTACCTAATGCTTGATATCACCTGCGGAAAGGAAGTCAAACGAGAGTAAGCTTTTGAAAGTCCAGTAAGGTCGATCACAGATTAATAACCAACAATCTGAACGATTTTACATTTAAGTCAAATAACATCTTTTCAAAGGATTTTTAAACGAAACCATAGTATTTTGGTATAAACATAGAGACGATTATCAACTCAATCTCTCAATTAATAGTCATTCAAAACACTTCAGGTATAATAAAACATATATAGATAACATTGAACATGAGCAGTACACTATAGCAAAGCCACCCCGGCAGTGCTTGATACACTTTACATATGCATATGTACACTACCTAGACCAACAGACCATCTTTATAACGCCAAAAATACGCACTATCTTTATAACTCCAACAATATTATTAACTCATGTCAACATTTAGAAGAAATAAATACAATTGAAAATACTTTACGATGATTGAGTCAATAAGCATATGAGAATGAACAAAGAATTTCAAACGATCACTATAAGGCTCAAATTAGGGTTTCATGGGCAATTTAAAAACATTTTTATATAAATCATAAAAATAAAAATTCAAAGTAGTTTGTAAAACTTTTATTATAAGCATTTGAAATCAGAGCAATTAAATAGGGTTCGGATAGAATTCTTTACCTCGATCCAAGCAAATGAAGCTAAACAACCTCGATCAACAATCCTTTGCATTAACCTAAATTAGGCAAACTATTTATCATAACACATTCTACTATCCTATAAGCCTAATATCAAATACCCAAACAATGCTCACCTCTAACCCCGAAATGACACAACCCGAAGCGGGTCCCACACACGGCCAACCTAACCGGAAGAACCCGACACACTCCTCGTGTAACACCCCGAACCTAGGGTTAGGTTTGTTCCCATAAATTTACCTTCTACTTTACTAGTAGTTTTTCTAAATGATTATTTTAGGATATTTAGCGATAATTATTATGAAGGGTATCATTAAGGACCTTTAGCGACAATTGTTTTTTATGATTATAAGTTAAAATGATGAAGTTGGTTGTATGTGAATTTTAGCAATATATTTGTTTCTTTAGCGACGTAAAACATACAATGCGAAAATTTATTTCTTGGAGTTCTTAGCATCAATTAGCATGAGCAATGTTATAAAAAAAATTAAAGGGGGCTACTTGGAAATTTTACATTTTTATTGGGAAAATATTCTTTAATTAGTCAACTCTTTATTTTTGGAAAAATTAAACTAAACTAACGAAGGAGTCAGAGAAAGGATAAACACAACAAGAAAGAAAGATAGAGCATAAGGGAGAAAATTGGGGCCTTTGGTTCCCTAATTTCGGTTACAAGCAGAGAAGCTCGGTTACAAACACATAAGAAAAAGGAGAGAGAGAGAGTTACAGATAGATTGAGATAGAAAAGAGCAAAGAGAGAAGGAGAATTTTTCTCTTTCGGCTACTGAGAAGAGCAAAAGGCAGAGGAATAGAGAGAAATACAGAGAGAGAGAGAGAGAAACAGAGCAGAAGAGAGATGGCTGACGGGAAAAATTCCGGCGTAGTGAACCAATCTCCGGCGTGTCATCGTGAGAAAGGGAGAGAGCAATCTGCCAACAACGTTTCTGAAGAGACGATTCAACATCCGGTAAGCTGTTTTTCGGTGTTACAAGTTCAGCTATTATATATGTGTTTAGAATTGTGTAACGTGAGAATATGTGTGCACATTGGTGTATTGGACTGCTGGAAATAGGTAGTGTGTATTGTGGATGAGTTTTCTGTAAAGTGAGAGACTGCAATTTCAGCAGTGAGAAGAAGGGATGGTAGTGAGGAGCTGAAACGGACCAGCAATTGTGCGTTTGCGCGCCGTGGTGTATGAGCAGGGGCGGAACCAGGAATTTTTTTCAGGGGGTGCAAAAATTATATCAAATTCACCAAATTTTTTATTAAAATAATATTAAAAACAAAGTGCACTTAAAAAGCATACAAAAAATATTATTAAGTTTCACGAGAGCCATTAAAGACTCTTTACAAGTACAACACCAAAAAAAAAAGGAAAATACGAATTATACTCCAAGTGTTACGAAATTACTAAATTAATATTCGATGAGACACGAAAGATTGGTAGCGCTTGATAATAGCCTCGTTTTCAATAGTTTTGAAGACATTTTTCTCAATGTAGCAAATCAAACTATCATTCATCCATTCATCTCCCATGCAATTCCGAAGTCTAGTCTTTATTATCTTCATTGCAGAGAAAGCTATTTCCACAGTAGCGGTTGCAACAGGTAAAAGTAAGACCAATTTTATAAGCAAGTACACCAAAGGATATATCACATCATTTTTCAACTCAACCAACTTCATAACTTCATAGCAAGTTCACCAATTCCCTTTACATCATTAAGTTCTTCACATGACCGCACATCCATAATATAAGTCTCAAGCTGACTTTCAAGTATCATAAGCTCTATTTGAGAAAAGTCATATGGATAAAACTGTGCAAGGCGTATCAATTTCTACTTATTATAAGCAGAAAAATCATCACTTGGATCGAGACATGCCATACAAATAAGCAACTCTGTAGTTACCTCATTGAAATGATTATTCAATTCACTGATTTGCAAATCAACAGCAGCTATGAAAGTATCAACACGATAGTGATAAAGATTTGTACCTTCTTCAGCATTACGTTTTCGCCTCCCTGGGGTTACAAACCTCGCACTCATGTCCAATACTTCAATTTCATGTTTTACACAAAATCGTGAAACCTCTTCCAACAAGCCTTCCCACCCATCATCTCTCAACTTCTGCAATTGTTGCTTTGTTATTCTTACCAAATTCGTTGCATTCACAATGTTTTTATCTTTCTTTTGCAATGCTTGTGAAAGTTCGTTCGTTATCCCCAAAATGATTTTCATCAAATGCATGTTAAAGGCAAAACCATAAGTTGGCACCGTCTTCAAAAGGCACAATGCTTCACCTCTCTGATCATAATCTGTAGCATCGTCAGAAACCTTATTAAGCACGTCTATCACTGAAGCAAACATAAGAATCAAATTCAATAATGCACCATAGTGTGATCCCCAACGGGTCTCTCATGTTCTTTTGATACCATGTTCCTGATTTAAACCCCAACCACTAGCAATATCACCATTTGCAAGAGCGTGAGCAAGTTTAATGGCTTCACTTTCTCGAAAAGCATCTCTTCGTTTGCATGAGACTCCCACAGTATTTACTACCTTAGTAACCAAATTAAAGAGTAATGAAATCTTATTGTGTTTCTTTGCAACGGCTACAAGAGTTAGCTAAAGTTGATGAGCAAAACAATGAATATAATAAGCAGTTTCATTCTCCCTTTGAATTAAGGTTTTTATACCATTGAATTCACCTTGCATATTGCTTGCTCCGTCATAGCCTTATCCACGAACTCTTGAAATACTCAATTCATGCATTGAAAACAAACCATCAATCGCGTTTTTCAGTGATAAGGCAGCGGTACTTTCAACATGGACAATACCAATAAAACATTCAGTGACACGTCCTTTTTTGTCCACATATCTCAAAACAACTCCCATTTGCTCTTTGACTGAGACATCACGACACTCGTCAACTAAAATGGAAAATAATTCAGTTTTAATGTCTCCAACAATTGCATCTCTTATTTCTCCAGCAATGGCACTAACAATTTCTTTCTGAACTTTTGGTGATGTCAATTTGAGATTCTGAGGCGTATTTGACAACGTGACTTTTTTCACACACTCATTGTGATTCGAAAAGAACTCTAAAAGTTCTGGAAAATTTTCCTGATTCTCATATTCGTTAGATTCATCATGTCCACAGAAAGATAAACCCTAACGTAAGAGCAACCGAATGACATCAATTGATCCAGTCAAGCGAGTACGGTATTGAACCTTACTTTCATCTGTTTGTTTAAACAAAACAACTTCAATACTTTGCTTCGGGTTATCAAAGGCTTGACACTTGCTTAAAGCAAGGTTGTGTGGACTATCGACTTCTCCAACATGTTTTTCGAATTTTTCCTTCTTTCTCCAATCGTTAAAATCATGACTGACAAAAGTACAACCACCCCCTTGCTCCCCATGAGCACTTCTAAATAAGTAGCAACATAAACAATATGCTTCATCTTTTGCTACACTATACTCCAACCAACTCGCATGACGGTCAAACCAAGAAGAAACAAAACGACGAGATTGTTTCCCGAATTGTGTAAATGGAAAATTATGGTTACGAGGTTGGCAAGGACCTTTCGACCAATACGCTCGTCAAACTTTATCTCGAATATTAGGACTATAATCCATAATATTCGGACGTAACCCAGGATCCGCAATAAGCTCATCAGAGTTGAACTCATCACGAATTCTACTTGAATGCCCAGAATCAACATCCCAACGCACAAAAGGAGCCTTGTCCGTTACTGTTAAAATTGAAGACTGTAGAATACTATCTTGATTAGGCTGCGAGGATTCTGCCAAATTTCCTTTCTTTCTAAAAAACCTTTCCATTCTGGAAAAAAAAATACACACACACACGAACACATTGGAATAAAATCTCAAGTTCTCAACACAAATTCACATAGTTAAATAACTGTACATATTATTATATTAACATATTACACTAAAATTAGCATATTAAACTAAAATTAACATGTTAACGTATTAAACTAAAATTAACATATTAAACTAAAACTAAAGTATTCTTTCAGAGAGTCACAACAACTGATGAGGAGTTATAATAAGCAATTGTAGCCACCAATGCAGGTGTTGGTCTAAACCTCCATGTGCCTGCATTAATTTGATAAGACGAGAGAAAAAAATAAGAAATTAGAGTATTGTCAAATAACAAAAAAAAAAAGTCTGAATATTGTCAAATAACAAAAAAAAAACTCTGAATATTGTCAAATAACAAAAAACTATGAGTATTGTTTATCATTGATACTTTGGGCGCATGAGTAGATGTGATTTTGAGAAGTAAATTTTTCATAAAATTATAATTAGTTTAGAAAATCAAATTTTACTTTGTTCTGAAAAATCAGTTAAAAGCTATGAAGGATCATGTACAAATAAAACTTTTTCAAAGTAGGACTAGTATGACAAGTCAAAATAATGTATGATTAATAGGATGTCTATAATAACGATTTATAGTCAAATACTTCGATAACTTTTTCAGTCAATCTTAATTATTCAAAGTTAACTAAAATCATGTAGACCCTTATCCAGTTATCCATTTATATTTTTGTCAAACAATTCAATATATCACATACATAATACATTATAAATTGCACAATATTTCTGGTTATACATTGCACAATATTTCTGGTTGAGTGATAACTGATAAATCACAAGGCACAATATATACATTGCACAAAATCAAAAAAGATCTTGTTTGAACTGAACATTTAAATTTTTTTTTTTTTTGGTGCAAGAACTGAACATTTAATGGGATAATGTCCAGTTGAATAACGTTTGACTGCATACGCCCATACATGATACATGACACATTAAAGACCCACCCAGTATACGACCCATACATGATACATGACACATTAAAGACCCACTCACGGACCTCTGGTTTGAACTGAACAGTTAAGACCCACAGGCCAGGGAGCCTCGTCAGTCGTCGCCGGTAGGGGATGAGGGGCCAGATCTGGTCAAAACCTTGGAGTAGCAATAGAAGAGCGGAGTGAGGGGCCAGATCTCATCGCCGCCGTTGAGGCGTCAGTGCGTCGCCTGATCTGGTGCGTCGGTGTGTCGTCGGTAGATCCTGATCTGGTCAGAATTGCCTCGTCAGTCGTCATAGCTCATGGCTTGCCTGAGCTTAGTCCACCGGGGTCAGTCATTCACGGTCACGGTAAGAGAGAGAGAGGGGGGTGACTGCCGAGTGTGCGTCTCTCGGTGAACGGGGTATCGGGCAACAGGATCTCGGGAACGGAGTCGCAGTGCGATTGCTGGAAAAAAAATCCCCAAAAGTCAGGGGGTGCTTCAGCCCCCCTTGTCACAACGTAAGTCCACCCATGTGTATGGGTTGTCGTATATGGGTCTTATGGCCTGAAAAGTAGCAGTTGTAAGGGACTGTGGTTCGGTTTACTTGTGTTGTACGTGAGGGGGCAGCCATGGTGGTTGCCGTGTGTATGGTGAGTGTGTGAAAATGTGTGTTTCGTGTGAGTTAGAGGGCTGTCAAAATAGCCTATATACATGTGTGCGCGATAGTGTAAGTATTTGTTGTGTGTATGGATTTAAGCTAATACAAAGGGGGGGACTATAACAGGTTATGGGTGTGTTGAAACCCATTTGAGAGTGTGTTCTATGTGTGGTTATGTGTATATATGTGTATGTAAGAGTATGCCGTGAGTGGCTGTGCTGGTGCTTGGGAAAAATAGTGAAGGTGAATGCATACATATATGTATTTTGTGGTTGTGTGTATTGGAATGAACCTACATAATTTGAGTGCATTTGTTAAACAAGCAAAAGGGAGACCCACTGCCGTGAGGCAGTGGGTGTGGAAGGTGATTGGGGCTGTAAGTGTTGTGTGTATATATGATGTGTTTATCACTGTATTATCACTTATTGCATTCTTCATATTGACATGAATTAGTGTATTGAAGAGTTATAAAGATGGTCTGTATCGAGGGTGATATAAGGATGGTCTGTTACTGTAGGGTGATGCTAGTACCTTAAGGGTCTAGCTAGTGTTCATATGCATATGTAACCACAGTGTTACTGAGCATCGTCTTTGTGGCTTTGCTAAGTGATTACCCAGCACTGCCTGTGTGGCTTTGCTAAGTGTTTCCCTGCACTGTCTGTGTGGCTTTGCAAACTTACTCATGTTCAATATCATCTGCATTGTTTTCAGTGTAATTGAAATTGTTTCTATCCATTTGATTTGAGGGATTGAGATGAATCTCTTCCCATATTGCCATTGAAATGAATTCTCCAAATCGTTTGTATTCTCTACTGAATTTTGAGCGACCTTACTGAGCTCTCCAAAGCTCACCCATTTTTATGTTCCCTTCTGCAGGTAATAACCATCAGTAGATTCTTGGATTAGCTAAAGCTTGATTACGGAGCTGGTTTAGATTTTATTTTCATTGTTTTGTTTACTTAAGCCCATGCAAGGGAAACCAGTGTGTAACTTACTTAGTTGAGTTCATTAATGTAGTATTTGCATTTAGGAGCAATGACTTGAACATTTCAGTTATTGTAGAAACTCTAATAGGGGTATTCTTAGTGCAATCGGGATGATTGAATAAGTAAGCATTGATCGATTGAGTGGCTAACGCTCCGAAAAGTTCCTGGATGTTACACCTCGAAACTCAACAATAACTCAAAACTTCTTTTCAAGTGACTAGGTACTTTTTTCAGATAAAAAAAGGCCTCTGGGAATTCTCCATTCGAAACCCTGAACCACTCCTTAAACTGAGCGCTAAGGTTCCTATTTCAAAAATGTATTGAACGGTGCCAGAATGCTGTGAAATTTTAGACTCTGAAGAATATCAATAAGATCATATCACTGTAAAATTTTCGACTAAAATTAATTTTGTTTACTATGTCAAATAATTCAAAAGCCTGTTTTCAAAAGAAAATAATTCCAGGCCCTTCACGTGTTTGTAAAACCCCAGAAAATTTTGAATTGAAGGTTTCACAAAAATAAGAGTTTTAGTTTTTCACTTTACCCAAATATGCTCAAAAATGGCTTAAAAGGTTTTGGACAATAGACTAAGCTATAATTCTAGAAACAGCATTTTTCAGCAAATCCTAGTTTTGTACATTGACCATTTTGAGGTGGAAACATAATGAATCTTAGAAAGTTCAAAGCTACAAATTTAAAGGCTTTCTAAGGTTTTTAGAAATATAAGAATCACGAAATTCCAATGAGTAATGAATTTTCTATAGCAAATCGAATTGGCTAATAGAAACAGCACATATCTGTACAGGCCAGTTTTGTTCAATGGTTATTTTGGAGTAGAAATACTATGAATCTCTAAAAAATCAAAACTACAAAGTTTAATAAGACTTTCTAAGGTTTCTATAAATATAAAGTTAAGGAAAAAAAACAATTAGTAATGAATTTTCTATGACAAATCGAATTGGCTGCCAAAAACCAAAAATTCTGGACTTTTACCATGAATTGACTTTAAGGCCATTTTTTTATATCAAAATGTAGATTCTAACAAACTTAAAACTAAAAGTTGAATTGGACAAAATAAGGTTTTCATAAAGTGTAAAAACATATCAATTAGAGTAGTAATGAAAGAGATATCGACAAAAATCTAACTCACTCTTATGCTGCTCTACAGCAGCCTTCTTCTCAAACACACCCACATCTTACCCTCTGAAACACACACAATACACACACAAACCCTAGCACTTACACATTAATATCCCTCTAAAACACACCCAAAACCACAATTTAAAACCCCCAAACGAATAGCTAAAATTAGAGAAAAGAGAATAGGGATTTACCTTGAAAATTCTTGCCCTAGGTGCTTCCTTCTCTCTCCCTTTCTCTGTTTGGTTTCATGTGAAAGAGGCTGACCAATTTTTTCGGTGACAGCTGGGAATTAAGCTAGCCTTTATATAATAACTCTAAAAAGGAGAATTTGCTTAAAAACTCCTTGAATTTTAATTATTTTTCTTTCCCAAGTTTACCCATAAATTTTAATATCACTAGAAGACCCCAAACTAATCGGATTAATAGTCGAAATTATGTATTCCGATAAACTAAAAAGAAAATACAAATGGAGTGTTACAGTACTATAGGCAATTTGTTTCCCAAATGAGGGGACGAATGCATAACAAATTCAATGTAATCAAAGGGGGGCAGGAGGGGAGGGAGCTGATAAATATCCAAGAGATGAGGGGCTGAAATTCCAGGAGGGAAGGGGGGAAACACGTGCAAGCAGTCATCGTCCAAAGAGGCATCCTACTCATTGCCGTCCCTTTCTTCACTAGCCGCAAGAGCAACATCGATATCTGGTTGGGATGCATTTCCTCCCAACATGAAAACATATATGACACTCTCCTTGGCAATTGTATATTAACACTTAACAAATAAAAGGTTGACATGTAATTTCTTTTTGATATGTTTCAAATAAATGTGAAGATACTTATACTTGATGCTAAGACATCTATCTTGCCACGGCTCCTATGAGGCAGACAATCATATCTGGGTCAAACTCTTCTTGCATGTTTGGTCTATGTGTGTGCACAGTAAATGATGCAAATGATCTCATCAAGGCACGCATGCATGTTTGTACCGCATACACGCATTTTCCTCATATTCATGACTTCAAATGTATCACATGACACCTTCAATGCCTCTTCAAGTACAAGACAATGGAGGAACGAATAAGGTAGTGTCCTTACTACAAAGTAACCAAGTTCAAGACAATGGAGAAATAGGTGTGTACTATTGGCAAGTTAAGTGGATATTACAAGTCAATCATCCTCGTCAGAAAACAGGCAAATATCTTCATCATCATCGACAACCTAATCTTACGATTTATCCTCTTCATCTTGAGACGTATATATCATCTTTGCCTTCAATAGTTTTGACATCTTCCTCTTGTTCATCCTCTTCAACAACTTCTCTAGATGCTCCGTTGGTTGAGGAAGAAGACCCACGTTCTTTTAATTCACTTTAACAGGTAACAAGAGGGTGTTTGATCATCTTGATTGGTAACTACCTCACTGTCATATACAATTGGCATTGTTTTTGGACTTGATAACAGTAAACCAACGAGATTTAGGATTTGAGACATTTTCTGTACAGAAATCTTGTGAAGCTTGACTAGCAAACCCAAATGGTTCATCTGATCTAAGCTTGACTTAATATTGACATCTATAGTATCTTGTGAGCTAATTATACGCATTTCTCTATGGCATGTTATATCAAATCAGGTATACTTGAACATCACCAACTGATTTTTGCTACCGAGATATGTCAGCACAATAATCTCATCAAGCTCTTAATAAAAATCCAAGAAATTTTCATTATAATTTTTGTTGTTGATCAACACTCCACTATTTTGGGTTTGTTTAGTTTAATTTGGTTAACATATTTTGTGTTAAACCTAAACTCATTGACAATAAAGCCTCTATGACAAGTAACTTGTTTACCAAGGTTGTAAGCTAATACTTTCAAGCAGGAGTTAACTATTTTGCCGTCCCATTGAACCTATTAAGGAAGACGTGAAAAGATAAAGATATATTAGCATACTACCTAATCACATTAGTATAATGAGCAAACAGGAGTCAACTAGTTTGTCGACCCATTGAACCTATTAAGGAAGCCGTGAAAAGATAAAGATATATTAGCATACTACCTAATCATAGTACTATAATGCACTTTGGCTTCACACTTACATGTTCTTTCAACCACTCAAAAAATTATGCTTAGGATTGTAGGTTAGGGTTTAGGGTTGTGGTTTATGGTTTAGGGTATACGGTCTACGGGTTACAGGTTATGGTTTAGGTTTTAGGATTTAGGGTTTGCATTAGAGTTTACGGTTTAGGGCTATTTAGGTTATTTAAGGCTTAGGGTTTAGTAGAGGGTTAACATTCAGAGTTTAGGATTTAGAGTTTAGTTTAGGATTTACAGTAGGGTTTAATTTTGTCCAAGCTGTATTTTGTCCACGGTGTAGGTTTTAGCTGATAATTGCTTTTAGTTAACCTTTTCAGATTTCGAATGTGTTGCATTTCAACTACATTTACGTTGATAACTACTTTTTATTAGTCATATTAGTTGAACATTATTTTTAATGGCTTTTAATTAGTCATTTGAGATTTTAACTAAAAATTATGTCGAACATGCATGTGTTATGTGCTCTCTCATGATAAGTTAAATAACTTAGAATTTGTTCCATCATTTAGAGCCGAAGATATAAGCTATTTATGCCATTGCATCTTAATAATCTCATACAAACTAAAACAATTGCATATTTATCCATAAGCAAAATATATACAACAAATTCAGTATAAAAGAAATATATATGCACAAGTTAATAATCAAAATCAGGTACAGAAAGGCAAAGAAAGCCGCAATAAAAGCCAGAGAAACAGCATGGCGGGGCCGCTGTGGTAGCGGTAGTGTTGTAGGGTGACTTGGGCCCCGATAGTGGCGCGGTGGGAAGGACAACTGGGTGACGGCAGCGTCGTTGTGGCACGCAGTGGGTATTTGCAGTAGAGCTCCTGCACTGTGGTGTGCGATGGGTGGCGACAATGGAGCTTCGGCGCTATGCCACGTGGTGGGTCTTCTTGGTCAGTGAGGGTGCGGGTGAGGTGGGGGTGTGCGAGGTAGGTACATGTGGTAAAATTTTATCGACGGATGTATCTGTGGCTAAAAATCTGTCACTAAAGACCATTTTAAAATTATCCTTGAAAAAAAACACCACGGAAATGGAAAGAATTTACAAATAAGAATTAGCGATGGATATTAATGTAGCTAATAGTCCGTCGGTAAAAAAGTCTGTCCAAAGATCTTTAGCGACGGAAATTTCTGTTGGTAAAGGTCTTTAGCGACGAATTTTTATCAATGGCAAAATTCGTCCGTAAAACGCACTTTGAGAGACAGATTTTGTTCCGTAGCTAAAAGATGTTTCTCTTATAGTGTTTGACGGCATATCCTGTGACCAGGTCAGATATATGGACTCCATATGGTAGATTGGAGGCACACCTTCTTAATGATCCTAGAATGGATCATCAAGATGTTATTGTGTGGACACTCGCAGGGGCAAGTTGGACACCCTTGGTATGCTTTCCGATTGCTGAGTAGCAATTGCCAGAGCATTACATGCAAAATGCATGGAGTTCAAGAATATCCGGTGCAAAGAGCTCCGAACATGAGCAGCAATAGAGCTTGAAAAAGTGCCAACGTTTTAAAAGGTAGATATGCCTCTGATGGTCAAAAACGAAATAGAGGAGTGGCATTTATGGCAAGAGGCTTTGGAGTTAATTGCAACAGATCCCGATGTTTGTACATACATAAATAACTATCTAGGATCGCATAGAACAATTACACAGAAAAATCCACCCTCTCAATCTTCGTCAAAAACGGTCTTACAATCCAAGGGGAGCAATCGACCAAGAGGAAGATTTAAATATTGCAAGTTTTAAATTCTTTTTCTTAAACGATTTTCGTTTATTGAACTTTCCATGTACTAAACACCTTTTCATGTTCTATGAGATCAATCTCACACAAGATATATGTTAAAGCTTAATGCAGAGTCATTGATTAAGTGAGGGTGCCCTTCTGAAGGTTATGCATAAGATAGAAATTGTCCAAGCTCGGATTATAGCGTTCCACTTGTGGGTTATGCATCAACTGCTGGGTCAGAACCTCAGAGTCAAGTGACCCAGTAGAGTCTACCGAGTGAAATTAGGGTGCCTAAAACATTGGAAGGTCACTCCTTAAAATTACTTGTTGAGTTCAAGAGGTATTGGTTGAAGGAACATTCTTTTGGACGGGAGCAGATTGACCCTACTGATTTCCCACTTGTATGTGATCATTACACATTGACATTCAAAGGGATCAACACTTTAACAGTGCCGATGAATGTTCGGAGGATGAGGTGGTGAATGCTTAAATTCAACTATTGAAGGTTTGAGAAGGCGAGTGGCTGCAGTATTTCAATTATTTCATGCCCAATTATTTCATATAAGCAATAGGTCCGGAGTACGAAAGGTTCAAAAAAGTATACAAAGTACGCCAGTACCAACCAGAAGACTTTGTTCTTGATTTTCTCCGACTAGACGGTCAACAGTTTGCCATATTCAAATTTGAGACTATCTTTATCCCAACATGGGAAAACAATCATCGAATGCTCCTTGCCGTTAGTATTGTAAGCAACCAAGTCTGGCTTCTTGATAGCAAATACACGACACACCCTACATCGCTGTTGAAGATCTATAACGACGAGCTCAAAAGTTTGGTGAGTTAGTGGTTAGATTTTTATGATTCTGGCAACGCTTCACACGCAAGTCATACTAAATATGAATTGTTGTCTATGCAAGGTATTATGCCTCTCCTTATATCGAAGGCATTGTATAATAGATATCCACAACTTAAGCAGTATAATATTTTTCATGTTAATGCACTCCGGAGATTGTGGAGTCTTCATGTTAATCTTCATCGACTTTATCTGCCAGAGGAAAAGTATATGGAGACAAATATGGGCTCAAGGCAATATCTTTAATTTTAGATACCGTTTAGCCTACCAACTTTGGTTGCGTATGTAAACCTAGGAAGCCTATTGCAATTAGTTTACCTAGAGATCTGCATGACATTGATTAGTAAATTATGACAACCAAGTAATTTATAATGATATTGCTTTGTGTTTGGCTATTATTCTTTCCACAAGAATCTCAAATTCCGCAGCAATGTAGTTCATAGGAATTTTATCTTTGATCTAAGTTAAATTTTCTGCTGAAATGTGAAGGAATATTTGGGCTCAGCGAGCTAAGATATATTGGTTAGATCAAGGTGACCAAAATACAAAACTTTTTCACACCTCTACCATCATTTTTCGGTGGTCAAACCAAATCATCTCCCTTAAAGATGATAATGGCCTAATAACATCCAATGAAGAAACCATCAGAGGCCGAATAGTTAATTATTTCACAAATTTGTTCTTCCCAGTTGACCCTTCTCTACCGAATGATAATTTAATCCAGTTGTTGCTGAATAGTTACTCATTTCATACCATCTCTATCAATCAAAAGTCGATTCTTTCTCAATCCTTCACTCCGAAGGAAATCAAGAAGGTTGTCTTTCAATTAGAGGAGATGAGATCACCAAAGCCTGATGGAATTCCTGCAATTGTCTATCAACGGTGTTGGTCATTCATGGGACCTCTCGTCACACGAGTTGTTCTATATTTCCTTAATTCCGGGCGAATACTTACTGGGGCTAATTGAACCTTGATCACTTTAATTCCTAAGAAAAATCCACCGGTATCGGCTGGTGATTTTCGTTCAATTAGCCTACGTAACATCATCTACAAAATCATTTCCAAAGTGCCTGTCACGAGAATGGCTCCAATCATGTTTGATGTAATATCACATTATTAGAATGTTTTTGTCTCGGGACGTAGCCTATAAATGATGAATAGCTTGCCCAAGAGCTTACTGATTGTGTTAGAAAAAAGAAAGAAAGGAAATGTTGTATTGATCACCCTTAAACTGACATGATTAAGGCTTTTGATAGGGTCAGTTGGGTTTCCTGCAGTGGGTGCTCCTGAGCTTTGGTTTTCGTTAGTTTTCAATGAACTTAATTTACCAATGTGTGACTTCGGTTTTCTATTTGATACTGGTCAATGGTGCTCCTACCCTTTCCTTTTAGCCGAGATGTGGTATACGGCAAGGTGATCTGTTATCACCTTTTTTGTTCTTCTGTGCTCTGAGATCCTATCGATGGGATTAGTTTCTGCGGCAAATCAAGGAAAATACAGGGCATTAAAGCTAGTAGGCGCTCTCATGTGGTCATGCACTTAATGTACCTACGTCTACATGGAAACTTGGTTCAAAATATTACTGAGGTTAGACAGATGTTGAAGACTTATTGCTTGATGTCTGGACAACTCATTAACTAGGAAAATTCTAGCCTTATGATCAGTCAGAATACTTCCTCTGAGATAAGGTGCCTGATACAGCAAGAGTTTGATTTTTAGGAAAAAAGTGAATTCGAAAAAATCTGGGAATTAACTTGGATATTGCTGTTAAAAAAAGGACATCTTTCGTGGTATAGGGCAGCAAGTGGAAGACAAATGTACACACTGGTTAGGGCTCTTGATCAATAAAGCGGGTCATGCTATGCTAATACGTTTGGTTCTCTATGCCCTTCTCGTGCACTACATGTCAGTGTATAAATTCTTAGTGTCTGTGTATAATCAGTTAGATCATTTTCTTGCATGATTTTGGTGGTCGTGAGATGCGACACAAAAATCTATACATTGCATATCCTGGCCTACCTTATGTCTGCCAAAGAAATTGGGCGGCTTGGGCTTTTAGGATTTTTAAAGTATTTAACCAGCCTCTGTTAGTTAAACAAGCATGAAGCATTTGGGATAATTTAGACAGTCTTTTAGCACGAGTCCTTAAAAGAAAATACTTCGCTCAAACTAGTTTCCTCATAGCTAGAAACCCTGGACAATGATCATAGATTTGGAGGAGTCTTTTGGTAGGTCAAAGAGCTCTTAAACATGGAATACAGTGGCAAATTGAAAATGGCTACTCTATTTCTGGCTTGATGGATTGGTAGTTGCCTCAAAAATTACCTGTTCAGTTACAATTTTCCGCACATAACAAAATGAGCACTGGCACATCTCAGCCTTATTCATCCATAATTCTAATTGTTGGAACTTACGAGTTTTGCTAAACACATTCCCTTCAGCTATAGTCTCTCTCATCTACATCTTGTGATTTTGCCATCAGGGTTACCAGATGTTGGTTTCTGGCCATATGCCAAGGGAGGTACCTTCTCAACTATAAGGCCTTATACACACCTGGCAAAGCAGGTTGCGCAGAACTTGTCCTTAGTTAATTCTTTGCCTTCTAATGTCTGGCGCAAACTCTGAAACTACCTATTCAAGAGAAGATCAAATTTTTTTATGGCGGTTTCTACATCAACTGCTTGCAGTCTTTGCGGCCCTACTTCAGAGGAAATGCAAGATCACTGGATTATGCCCGCTTTGTTTATTATATCCGAAAATTCAAAATCACCACTTCCATGAGTGTTGTTGTATTCAAAGTATTTGGCTCTTAAATTTTGGTCCAGGTGGAGCTCTTATCATTTCTTCAGTCAGAGATTGGATTATACACTGTTTTTCCAAGCCAATCTTTTTAAATAGTTCAAATCTGTATTACATCATAGGCATATTCGTTTTACTCTGGTCTATTTGTTGTGGGCGAAATGTTGTTATTTTCAGGGGGGAAGTTTTTTACAACAAGCATAGTGGCGCAAATTCAGAAGCTATATGTGCAATATCAGTGCCACTCCCTGATTCCAACAATGTTTTTAGAAAATAGAAACTAATATGCCTTTGAATAGTCAACGATGTCCAGTGCAATTTGAACATTTTTACTACCCATTAATTCCCCTGTTGTTTCAAATCACTACGATTGCTCTTTTCCACCAAACATTGTATTATGTGCCATCTCAATCACAAAGACTAGTCCCAGTTGTACTGATTCAGGATCTCTTGCTAGTTCTTCCACAAGTTCTCCAACTGCTTGCATTTTGGTATTGGAATGGTGATATTTAGCTCAACCTGGGTTTGCACCGGACTTATGCTAATGTTATTCTTGCCTAGTAAAATTAGTGCAATAATCGAGATTGTTTTATTAGTTATCGTATGGTTAGCCCAACATCTCTGCTTATGCATTTTTTTCTTGTTGCTCACTCAGATTTACTTGTGCAGATGCAAACACTCTAACTATAGACCGGAGGTGCATTCCATGCATATCGCCCAAGACACTGATTGTGTTTTGCGAATATCCTCAGCAATGACGTCTTTTGCTTACAACTCAGGTCAAGGTTTGAAGCAGGAATGTTTTGGTTGTGTTCAGCCTGCTCTACCTCCCTGAATTGCGTTATTGCTGTTACAATGCCTTAGTGGTGTTTTGTCCCTTGGCTTTCATTCTGTTTTCTACTACCCCCTTTCTAATGTAAAATTTTATAGAGCTTCTTGATGTAATCCTGGGCAGAGGCCAGTGTAAATATTTTCAGTTTGGTATACATTTCTCAATTCTCTCCAAAAAGAAGAAGAAGAAGAAGAAGAAGCATGTTACAATCAAATCACTCTCCTTTTTCTGAACGACGAACATTTTTGCCGTATACCCGGTACCACCCACTTTTCCCTCAATCTCTTTTGTTTGCCATCAACATCGACATCATGATGCATCATTAGGTTTGTGACTTCCGTGGCACTCGTCCTAAACAAAATTATGCGGTATACACTCGTCTCTGAGTAGTTTTTGTCCTAGTCCAAAACCAAATCCTTTTGCATATGCATTATAGAAAGATCCCGCCATATGTCCTACATACGACGTGCGAGAATGTTCTTCCATTACTAGCGACCATGAAAGTATATTATTAGATGCTTTACTTGAATTTATTCAATCCTAATCTTTCACAACTACATGTGAAATATTTCTACTTTGCTAAAAGTAAAACATTTATGCATGAACATTGAAAGAAACTTTACATTCCTGTAAATAACAAGAGCTAGCATGTGTATAAAATTTGTGGAGATAGAAATAAAAGTTTCATCATAGAAAATGATGTAAGATTTGTTGCAAAAAAAAAAGTAAATCAAAACCAAGGAACATCATATGGGTGTGTGTGTGTATCACAAATGACAAACTTCAACATGCTTTTTCACGACATTTGTACCAAAAAAGAAAAATATTACACAACATTTGTAACCAAAAAAAAAAGTTGAAGCAAGATCGAGCGACAAAACTCAGTAATGTATCAATAAATGAGCTTGGAGGGAGAGAGGTAAATAAGCTTGAAGGTGGAAAGGAAGATGAAGATGAAATGAAGAAAATAGGGTGTCAAGATGGAAAAATAAATGATTAATAGCATTTTTGTAAATATACTATGCGCCAGATAGTCTTGCACATTGTCGCTATTTACAATTATGCCATATGTGTTAGGGGAGGAGTCCATCACAACACATGATAGGAATGGGCTCCAGAACATGTATTACACCTATACGAGTTACCCACGAACGTATTCATTAACGATTGAAATGTGCAAACTCTGCTCATTCAATAAACTAGGTCTAGAGAGGTGTTAATATTCAGTTCGTTAAGTATACAAATAAACATGAACAAACTTTTAGTGAACCGAACGGCGAGAAAGTCGTGAATAGCTCGGTTTATTTACGGCCCTACCAAAAAATAGCGTACCCCCCCCCCCCCCCAAATCACTCTTACATGTTGTTTGCGAGTTTTTTTCAAGAGAGAAAAGAAAGGAAAGTGACTCGTTTACGAGCTTTTTTTAAGAAGAGAAAAGGGAAGAAAGTTTGAGCATCTTTTGTCTCTATATCTTTCCTCCTAAAATTGGGAAGAAAATGAGATTATGATGATTGAATTTTTAATGACTTTTAGGTCCTAGGGTTTCTTACAAAAACATATCATACCATTTATTACAAACAAACAGAAGAAGAAGTGGCAGAACTGGTGGCTAGCTTCATCTCCTGCAATCTCAGGTAAGAATCTCAATAAGCCGAGCGCTTTATTTGGTTGTCCACCCGAGAGGCGCAAACTCATGTTAGAAAAAAATGATGAGAGGTTCAAATTGTCGCTGATGAGATATTTGAGTATTAGAGTTGACTCATGACTGATTGTTATACATTTGATTTAACATTAATTAGATTTGGATGGTCGAATGTTTGTAGTCAACTCATGACTATTTTTTTGTATATTGTGGTATTAATCGGTGATGTAAGACTTATCACTTATTATGGTATAAACTTTATGTGATGTCCACGATGACCACTTACTTTCCCTCCTCTCAAAACTCACAAATTGCTATATTGACTTGTTGTTAGTGGTACTATTTTCTCGAGACTTTTCAAGACCATGTGATGGTAGCTTGATGTTACAACTCTCTCCCCGTTCACAATCCTTCAAGACCGTGCGGGTGTAGCATGTTGCTGCGAAGGCATCACTGGGTGTACAACAGAAGAGACCGACACCGGAGCATATTATTTGCCCTTTCCAGCAACCACATATGGATGCATAAAATTAGGAGAAGTATGACGATTAAAACTGTCGGAGATACAGATGATGGCAAATTATTGCTAATCAATGTGGACTTGAAACTGCATGAAACTGGCCACCTTAAGATAACAAAGAGGACGACACATTACTGCAGTACTATGTTCACTCTTTTCTCTTCACAGTCGTTTCTCTCTTGAAAGCAAACGAAATGTACAGTACTTCACAAAAAAGGAGATGCGACTGTCAAAAATATTTCACCCAGAAGCTTGAACCACGTACTCTTGAACACTATCTCGTGTTAGCCACCTGTACACGTGTTTCCAGAGTCTCCACCGTGGCATCTTAATACCTCACTGTCACATGGAAGAAAGAAGTGTTATTAACTTCTCATCGATCTGCGGCACCTTTAAAAATCTCTGGAAAGACCAGAATTTCCTTCAACTAGAAATGTCTTGAAGGGAGGGATGAAGAAAAAGTCGCAAGTTCTTTTACAAAGCTCCAACCAACCCTGCCGAATAAGTAACTTGCTTGACTTAAACTTTTGATGAAATCTGCTACAATTTGAACCTTAAGTGCCGATTACTCATAGAATTAAAGCGAGTTAAGTAGCACGGAGAAGCGCATCTAGCATGCCTGACAAAGAGGAATACCTACGAAGTTGAAAAGAAAAATACTTGTGAACAACAAAGAGACCCGCTATGCCTTATCGAATGACATGTTGGGGAACTATTAATTTCTGTCAATCGTGAAATGGAAGTTGAAGCAAATAGGAGATGATAGAAAATAGCGTCAGGATTAGAACATATACTGCACAGCCACTCACATGCTATTATTAACAGAAACTCTAGAGAAATGTACCAATATTGTGGTATAATAGAAATAATGGCTCAAACAGAGCTGAATGTCGATATCACAGACTTAGCTGATCTAGAAATGCATTGAAGTCAGTTGTATTGATCAAAAGAACACTAAATAAGCATTCCAA
Organism: Escallonia rubra; assembly: GCA_033065855.1. Taxonomy (NCBI): domain Eukaryota; kingdom Viridiplantae; phylum Streptophyta; class Magnoliopsida; order Escalloniales; family Escalloniaceae; genus Escallonia; species Escallonia rubra. The sequence goes on from JAVXUO010000470.1 coordinate 152,645, forward strand.
ATTCCAATGGAATAACACCATATGGTGTCTATTATCTTATCTAATTGCATTGGTCTAACACGCCAACTTGCCTATCCAAGGAATGAATAAAAAACAGAACAGAATGTAAGAGATTTTCCAAGTATAATCTGTCTAATGTATAGTATGAGGTCAGAAAGCAAGTAAGTAGGTGAATAATCTCAGCTTTACCCCAATCTCTAAAATTGACAAGCAACAAGAGCTAATACTCTGCCGGACAAATGTGGAAACAAATTAAAATCAGAACTCCTGCCTAAAGGACTCGACTGTTCCTTCAAGGTAGCTTCTGACGGTTTGAGAGATCAAACCAAGGAGTATTGCACTCACGTAGAAAGCAGAGTAAGATAAAAATCGCCTCAAAATCTGCTAAAGAATGTTTGACGGCCCACCTTCCGAATCAACTGGTTCTGAAAACGGATGGCACTTGAGTGCATAATCTATACCGTGCCTTTAGGGCAAGTATCAAGCCCGATTAGTACAAAGTTGCAGCAGCAGCTGCAGAACCTTTAGCACTAGCGCGACCAGGGCAGCAGTCGGTGCAAATTTCGATGGTAGTAGCAAGGTTTTTAAAATTTTTCCTCCCAGTAACAAAAACTAAATATTATAAATATAGCAGTCTCACTACGAACTCTTCTCCATCCTCTCCTCCATACCTACTATTGACCATCCATGCAAACCAACAACGAAACTGCAACTCTTAACTGCGATATTTTTCTATCGAAACATCATGCTATGGTCATAGCTTTAGCACACCAGCATTTATCATCGCAACATAATTTTTTCGACTCCTATACTTTCTGAAACATACAAATGCATGCCCTCTAAGGACATACACCTATTGCAGATTAGTGCAGACACATCTCAAGGAAAAGACCTGAACCTTTTATATATTACCGATGTAATAAGATGACTAGGAAAAATGACCTGAACCCCATTTCTGATATACATGCAATGTTAACACCGAAAAAATGAAGAAAATTACAATCATGTATTCCTGGAGATTTTTTGTTTTAGCAAAATATTGTATTCTGGAACCTCATTTTTCAAATATGCTGAAAGGGACATAACAGAAACAAGAACCCTAAAGAAAAGATTAGACTTAATACAGTGGTGCATTGCATATAAAAAATGCGTGCGGTTGAGAACGTCAAAAAACCTCAGCAACCGAGAACAACATTCGATATTAACTGTCTCAAACGAGGAAAGGGTAACAATATGAAGGCAGTCTCCACATAAGTGTTTGATACGTTATATATCAGCACATGCAGTAGTGATTACCTTTATTGCAGTGGTGATTACCTTCTGTTGGTGTTAATTATTGATGCAAGAGAGGTCATAGAACCTCCTTAGATGAATTTCAGCAGAGAGCTGGAAGTAGTAAAAGTTCTTACAAGGACTTCGTAGCTTAAGTAGCAATTTGAGCTTCAAATTTTATTTATCTGCAACCTTATTGGTCGTTGATTAATTGGGCCAAGCCCATCGTTGGGGAAATCCTGCATATGGTAGGAATCTCACAGCTCTTTGAGACATCACTTCAAGCTACAATGAGGACCTGCTTGAAATAAACAAAGGAGATGCAGTTGTGGTAATAACCCAAATTTGCCACTAACTCAACTAATCATGTTGTTTGACCAAGGCCATGTGACAATTCGACATAGGACCTTGTGATTTCATAATTTTATTTTTTAAAAGTAGCACCCTAATTTATCACACCCCAAAAACAGAATGCAAATCCGGGTTTGAGCTTTATCCTCGAGAGAAAAGGGAAGAAAGAAATCTGAAAAACCATAAATGTATGGAGATATCTGCCTAGTATATAAAACGGAGAAATCTATTTCGTATGGCTGCAGAGGGTTTAATTGAATTATACTAAAAATAACTTGAGATCTTACGTCAATGTGTGTGTGTGAGAGAGAGAGAGAGAGAGATCACTGTTGGAGAAGCAATGCCACCAACAAAAGAGGAAATGGACCTCCAGCTCGCCACAAGGAGTGAGAATCCAGGATAGTGAGCTTCAAGAAGATAGCAAAGCCGCTACTTTCGCATATTGAATTTGCACGGCATAGAACTTTTGAGAGGACTTGTTAAAATTGCTCTCGCTTAATCGTGCACGAGGACTTGTCATATCTTGCAAATGAATGTGTCTTCACCAACATAGCTGATATCTCAAATTAAATCAAGGCTAGATACTGTAATGGCAAGGGAAACCTGAAAACCATCCAATATCTGTTAATTATAGGCAATACATTAAACCGTGGTCCATTTCCCCTAACCATTCGAGGTCAATCACTGATCTCTGACCAGTCACGACCTTATTCTAGAGATTTTCTAATGGTCACCACCTTCATACAGTATAAGATCCATTAGTCCAAGATTCATAATGCACCTTAAACAGAGTCTTAGCGAATTGGAGTTGATCCCCTGGAGGGTCGAGGGTGTTAACTCAAACTTGACGAGTGTGTTGAGACGATGGTGAGAAGTATAATGGTCAGGCAGCCTATCAATTTTAGGAAACTTATAAAGTTCTTCTGTCAAACCCCAATCACCTACGGGGTGGAGATGATGGGGTCAGTCCATGGATTTGCCTTCCTTTTGCCGCAATTTAACATGAAAATCTGGCCAACATCATATTGCAAACGGGTTGAATAAAATGTATTCTGCAGAGTTCCACGTTTTGATGTCTTCATCAATGCAAAAACTCACCACAGCTCAAAATAAGAATATGCTTCCAATCATCAATAGCTCTGAATGTGCCAAGTCATGAAGGTGAAGGATTGAAAGAGTAGGTCAGTCCGGGCAGTATTTTGATATGTTTTATGTTGATCAAGGAACTTAAAAAGATAACCAAATAGAACACTCGTGATAGGTCTTGAATAAATTTGGAGCCATAATGACTAGCCAGACATAACTACAGTACATTCTAGCTAAACCTAAGTTCGATGCTCATTTCTACTACTACTACTAATTTGAAAACCAAAATATACTAATAACAACCCTGGGAATAAAGCCTAGCTATATCCACGTAGAACTCATAATAATCACCTAACTCTAATGAAAGAAATTGTCACAACGAAGCAGAGTTGTCTCAAAGTCTCATGCAATAATATTTTCCAAGAGACCTTGTGTCTGCGAGAAACCATTAACGCCATCTATTCGCAAGGACGGAGGACCCTTATGAGCATACAGTATACCATTAGCACTCTTTCTACAAATTTGACATTGACCACTTTCCAGGAATTTACCTATACTCCAATGGAACAGACCACTATCAGCACAGGACAATACAACAATCCAGTTTTATTCAAAAAGTGCAAAGCACAGAAAATGAGAGAGTCAGTTGCTCACCAGCTTTGGCTTGTGAAGCCAGGTTAGCGCATCTAATCTTCTCCAGCTGAACCTGCGACTCCACGAATAGCTTCATTCTATGACACTCCAAGTCCTTGGCAAAATGCATCCTCTGCTTTTCTATTTCCACCATCTGCCTCTGCTTGGCCCTCTCCACCCTCTCATAAATGTCCCCGAACCTCTGTATCGCCTCGGCCAGCCCCCCCAACGCCTCTCCCGCCTCCGTCGCCACCGCCGAGAAGTCCCGCCGGAAGTACAAACCCGCCGGTGCCTGACGTTTCGACCGGGGACCGACCGGGATAGGCGATGGCGGGAAGGGCAAGGCGGGTGGAATCCTCCGGTGAGGTATCACCGGCGGCGGGGAGGGTTCGACGGCGGCGCGGCCGATGAGCGAATTCAGGCGGGCGAAAAAGGGCCATGGAGAGTCTCGAAGTTTGGCCTTCGCGATCTTGTGCTTCTTTTTCAATGTGTCTATGCGGTTCTTGCACTGGGCGCCGTTGCTGCGGGCCTTGTGGACGGGGTTGACGGCGGAGGCCACGTCGCGCCGGTCCTCACGGCGGAGGCTGCCGCGGCCCGGCCCGGCACGGCGGGGGTCCCACGCGTCGACTAGCGTGTGCGTGGCGTCCTCGGACCAGCAGTCGTCGCTGGAAGGGAGCACGTGCAAGGGTGGTGGTGGCAGTTTCACGGAGACCCGAGAAGGTGTGGAGGTGGGAAGGTCGTCGTATTCGTCCATGGAATGCGGCGGTGGTGGCGGTGGTGGAGTTTGTGGGGTGAAGAAGAGTAGTGCCGGCTGTAAAACGGAGGGCTGGGGTACGGTCGGAGGAGTGTGTCAGAAAGAATGTTATGTGCGCCAACGAGGAGTTGCTTGGGGCCTGCCACGATCCGCCGCTCGAATGGGCCGGGTTAAAGCTTTTTGAAGCCGAACGGTGCAAAACTAATTAACGGACGAGTAACTGATGAGCGAAGAGAATAAAATCCTGACCCTACATTTATTTTTTATTTTTTAGATTTCTGTATTTTGTTAATTACATATGTTCTTTACGGTACGTAATATTTATCACCGATATAATAAAAAAAACATGAGGTGTATGTATTCTCTGTGTCAACAGTTGCTTTCACGCACACGTTGAGATAAAAATTTAGGTGTGAGAATATTCATTGCACACTTTCATTTGAAAAAATATTGGTCGTCGCTCTCGGTTGTAAGAATATTATATAACCTCTTGTATAGCGATAATTAATTATCGTTAAATATTTTTAATTGTGTCTTAAATAACGATGATTAATTAGAGTATTTGATATTTTCAGTGATTTTTTATTTAGCGACGCTAAAAAAGTACTACTGAAAATTGTCACTGAAAGTTTTGACTAAAAAAAATCACTAAAAATATTTAACGACTATTAATTATCGATATACGTGAGTTGTAAGTATCTTCCTACGATCAGGATAGCCGCAATTTGGTTGCTTGTTGTTAACTCATGTCTGCTTCTCTTTCTATAGCAACCAACCCATTAGTATTTAGAGCTAGATTGTGCATTTTATTCCTTAATGACACCAAAATCTTGCCCTCATCCCACTCTTGACAATAGCATGTCATTTTTTTTGTTTTATTTGTGTACACTGAAATTCATTCCAAAGTATGACATCTATTCACGAAAACGGGCATCCTCTTTAACAAGCACACAGTGCTCTTTTCTATATGGAGTGCTGCTGTGCTTTTCGGTATTTGGAATGCTACTGCTCCTCATTGATCACACTACTCTCTCTATATAAATATCTATTTTTCTTGGAGGACAAGGCATTGGGGGGGAGAGAATACACAACTCTATTCCATCATCAAGAATAGAGAAGAGTAGTGAAGATCAATACCAAAGGGTACGCATTTCCTTTCGCATCTTGACGTTCTTTCATCATCGGCATAAAGCTCTTGATAATCTATGACTTTCTTCGATTCCCATGAGTGCGAAACCCTATAATTCATATGTTTATGCTATTGTAAGATTCTAATGATATTGATTATGGGGTCAATATGAATGAAATAAATCTAACATGTGGTATCATAGCCACGTTAATCAATTGCATAAACATAGAACTTCCCCTTTATGATTCTTGTAACATTTGATGAATTATGGTTGATGTTAACGTAAAAAAAAAGGGATTGCTGCGCTAAAGGGGTGTCGATTGCCCAGAATTTTGGGCCTGTGGGATGGCCCATATTATTTGATGAAATATGTAGGCTAGATATAATTATTTTTTTTGGGCCGAAAAGTTGACCAGAGCATATATTACCAACTGCCCAATTGAATTTGGGCCTGAAACAGTAGGCCCGTGTGGCAGAATTTGCCTGTGTTAAATGGATCAGTACATTGGGCCTGTTAATTTTCAGAGTTAGGCCTTATGTTCTGTTAGCTCATTTGGGCCGAAAGGCCAGACATTAGGACTTGGGCTGAAGCTGTTTGACTGGTTAAAAGGGCCTGTTTGAGCCTCTTTAAAAGGGGATTTGTAACCAGCAATTGGGCCCTTTTTGGCCAAAAACTTTGGGCCTGTTTTGGCCTCTTTAAATGTTTTAATATTGGTTTATTTTTGGGATACTAATGAATTTAAAGTACCAATATTATTATTAATTTCAAGAATTAGTCTAAAATTACGAGATCATGTTAAAATCTTATGTTTCGTTTGGCATGTTTAGACTATAGTAATGTACTTGAAATAATTAGTAGTTCTTACTTATTTTAACAGTAAGCGGCCCAACGGAAGTTTATTGTCTTTTATAAGTTGAGATAATGATAAAACAACATCACGTTACGTTTATTAATAAAAAATAGGGTTAAATATACATAGGTACCCTGGAACTACCACAAAGTCTCACTTAAGGGTCCCAAAGTTTAATTTTTACACATAAGGGCATGTAACTCCAAATTTGCAATAAGTAAGTACATCCGTCCACATTCCTAACGATCCAGACTTTTCCGTCAGGGGCAATTTCGTCAACTAACTTTAGCTTTTCAAACCCTACAATTAGTAACTCCTCGCCGCCGTCCACTCCTCTCCATCCCCATACTCCTCCTCATCTGCTAATTTCACACATCACAATCAACCACCGACGGCGACACTCTCCGGCAGCATACTCAAGCGACAACGCCGACAACTACATCCTGCAAACCATGTCCTGCCCATGTCGCCGCCATCCACGACCAACATCGCATGCGACCACGACGTTAACTGTCCCTGCCACTGGTGGCCATCACCACGATCCACCATGCCGGCCTCCACCTCCCCAAGAAAAACCCCCCATGTTTCCACACTTTCGCCCACCGGCAGCGGCCCCTGTAATCGCTCTCCCCTTTACCCCGACCCACCCGCCGGCACCCACGTCCCCACGAATCCACAATCACAGCGGCACATCCACGGTCGCCGACCACCACCAATCCCGCGAGCCCAGTGGCCACCGGCGACATCATCCGAAGAATTAAATCAGATCTGCCACCCAAGACCACCCGCAACCACATCGGGCAACCCACGACCACCAACCGCCACAGATCCGCCACAGATCCTGATTACCAAATGGCCGCCGCCGCAACACCCTCCGACAACGACCATCCACTGCTCGACACCTCATTCCTCTCTGGCGTCCTCGCCGACCACCTCTCGCTAGCTGACTCTGAATTCAAACTAGGACCCATCATCGACACCGCGGCCTCTAAGAACTTCGAGATCGCAGCTCATCTCCCACGGCTACCCCCACGGCGAGGCCGATCCCACTGCCGGTTCTGAGAATTAATTTTAGGGTTCCAAATATTAATGGATTAGGGTTCCAAAAATCAAGGAATTTGACAATAAAAAATCAAATATGACTTCCCAAAAATGCCCCTGACAAAAAGGCCTAGATCGTTAAGAATGTGGACGGATGTACTTACTTATTGCAAATTTTGAGTTACAGACCCTTATGTGTAAAAATTAAACTTTTGGACCCTTAAGTGAGATTTTGTGGTAGTTTCAGGGTACCTACGTGTAATTAACCCTAAAATTATTAACTGGCCCAACGGAAGATTATTTTTTAATTTTTAAAGGGAAAGAAATGAAATAATAAGTTGCATGGGTCAAATTATGTTTCTGCCCAACAGTGATATAATTCGTGCTCATGTTGCTTCTAATGATTTCCAATTTGCTAAGGCTGGAAAAACACTTGTATGTTAATTACTGGCCCAACGGAAGGTTATAAGTAATATGTTAATTTTTCCTTTTAGGAAAAGTTTTGTGTATTTACCTTTTCCATACAAATAAGTTGTTTATCCCTCAATTTATTTTATTATGTTAAATGATGAACTAACTATTTTCATCATGTGGATTTTCAGTACTAATGTGCATGATTATTGTTATTATTTAGCGTATAATCCTGCTGCAATTACTAGTTATCTTTCATCTATTGAATCATTAAGCGGCACCAATTTTAGAAAATGGAAAGAGCATATTAGCATAATTCTTGGAGTTATGGATTTGGATTATGCTTTAAGGGTTGACACTTTGCTGCCCTTACGGATGAAAGCTCTACTGAGCAAAAGGTGACTTATGAAAAGTGGGAGCGTTTCAACCGCATATCTCTAATGATTATGAAAGGGTCCATTACGACTGCAATTCGCGAAGCTATTCTCGACTCAGATAATGCTAAGATGTACTTCGCTCATATTGAAGAGCAGTTTTAGGGCTCTTCCAAGGCACATGGTACTACTCTCATAACCAAAATGGTTACGCTCAAGTACAGTGGATCATGCGGTGTTCGTGAGCATATTTTACGGCTGAATGATATGGCTTCTCAATTAAAAGGCTTGGACATGAAAATCTCTAAAGGTTTTCTCGTGCACTTTATTATGACTTCCCTTCCTGCGTAGTTTGGTCCTTTTAAGATCAACTATAACACGCAGAAAGAGAAGTGAAAGATGAGCGATTTTATTTCCATGTGTGTCCAAGAAGAAGATAGGCTAAACTCTGAACAACCTGATGGTGCTCACGTTGCCATAACTAGTCCATCTAAAGAAAAAGGAAAAGGAAAGAAATTTGGCAAAGGTAGCATGCAAGGGAATAAGAGTGCTCTTATAACCAAGACTGACAAGGCAAGGTCTTCTGGTACCAAAGGTTTTTCTGGTCCCAGGTGTCACTTTTGTAAAGATAAAGGACATATGAGAAAAGAATGTCATAAATTCAGAGAGTGGTTGAAAAAGAAAGGTAATTTATCTATTTTGCGTTTGTTATGAGTCTTATACAATTAATGCTCCTTTAAATACATGGTGGGTTGACACAGGTGCAACTGTGCATATAACTAATTCATTGCAAGGATTCCCTTCCGTGAAGAAGTTAAACAAAGGAGACCGTAATGTGCTAGTAGGAAATAGAGAGAAAGCTCAAATTGAAGTTGTAGGAACTCTCCGTTTAGTTTTGGAGAGTGGCTTCAATTTGGATTTAGTTGATACTGTTTATGTTCCCAGCATGACTAGAAACCTTATTTCTGTTTCTAGACTTGACGCTTATGGATATTCGTTTAAGTTTGAGAATAAAGGCTTCTCTTTTTTTTTTTTACTCTAGAGTTATTGGTTCTGGTTTGTTGGAGGAGGGAAACCTTTACGAATTGCTTTTGAATGTTTTTTTTATTGAATCCTTGAAAAAGATTAACGTGAATGATGTAGTTGCTAAAACTTGTGGTAAGAGAAAATGAGAGAATGAAAATTCTGCTAAATTGTGGCATGAACGTCTAGGTCACATATCACGAGGCAGAATGGAACGCTTCATTAAGGATGAAATTCTTTATTCTTTAGATTTCTCGGATTTTGACGCATGTATTGAATGTATTAAAGGAAAATTTGTAAAAGATAATAAACACGGTGCCACTCGAAGTATGAGACTTTTAAAGGTTATCCACGTTGACATTTGTGGACCTTTCCCTTCACTGGGTATTGGTGGTCATAGATACTTTATCACCTTCATTGATGACTATTCTCGTTATGGATATGTTTACCTCATTCATGAAAAATCCGACTCACTTGCCATGATTAAGACTTACAAAGTCGAAGTTGAAAATCAACTCGACCTAAAGATTAAAGTTATAAGATCTGACAGAGTAGGAGAATATTATGGAAAATTCTCTAAAACGGGTCGTAATCCTAGTCCTTTTGCCTTGTATTTGGAAGAATGTGGCATCGTTGCTCAGTATACAATGCCAGGTACACCCCAGCAGAATGGTGTAGCTGAACGGCGAAATAGTACCCTCGTGAATATGGTACAAAGTATGATATGCCAAAGCACTCTACCATAATTTTTGTGGGTTGAAGCACTTAAAACAGCTGTGCATATTCTTAACAGGTTCCCAGTAAGTCTGTACCAAAAACACCTTTTGAATTGTGGACACATAGGAAACCAAGTTTAGAATATTTTCATGTGTGAGGCTGTTTAGCTGAAGCAAAAGTCTACAATCCACATATTAAGAAACTTGATCTCAAGACGATAAGTTGTCATTTTATAGGTTACCCTGAAAGGTCTAAAGGTTTCAGATTTTACTGTCCATCACATACCACTAAAATTGTTGAAATTAGGCATGCAGTATTTTTTGAAAATGCTGAGTATAGTGGGAGTAGTACACCAAGAATAATAAACCTTGAAGAAATTCAGGATCTTGTTTCTATTCCTGTTATCCAAAAGGTTGGTGCGCCATTACCTCATATAGAGGGTAACGATGCACTCGAGGTAGTACCTAATGATTTGCTCTCTATTATGGATCATGCTCCAATTCTTGCTAATGAGCAAGCTCTTCGAAGGTTAGGAAGAGAAAGACGGGCATCCATCTTTGATGACTATATTGTATACCTAGATGATGCTGACTATAATCTAAGCATAGGAAATGATCCTACATCCTTTACAGAAGCTATTTTGAGCGATCAATCAACTCAATGGCTTGAGGCCATGAAAGATGAGTTGGTGACAATGAAAATAAATAAAGTTTGGGACCTTGTTGACTTGCTTGAAGGGGCCAAAGCTGTAGGCTGCAAATGGGTCTACAAAACTAAGCTAGATCCTAAAGGTAATGTCAAAAGATACAAGGCTAGACTTATCGCTAAAGGTTTCACTCAAAATGAGGGGATAGATTATAATGAAATATATTTTCATGTGTCAAAAGAGTGTTCATTTCGAATAGTCATGGCTTTAGTAGCTCATTACGATTTAGAGCTGCATCAAATGGATGTAATGACTGCATTTCTTAATAGTGACTTGCATGAAAATGTCTATATGACGTAACTAGAAGGGTTTATGGTTGAAGGCAAGGAACATATGAAATGGCAGTTGAAGAAATCCATATACGGATTAAAGCAAGCCTCTTGACAATGGTATCTTAAGTTTCATGATGTGATTAATAAATTTGGCTTTAAAAAAAATACAGTGAACCAATGTACATACCTAAAGATCAGTGGGCGTAAGTTTATCATTCTAGTTATGTATGTAGATGATATCTTACTTGCTAGTAGTAATATGCATAAGTTGCATGAGACCAAAAATTTTCTGTCTAAGAATTTTGATATGAAAGATCTTTGAGAGGCCTCTTATGTTATAGGCATTGAGATTCACCAAAACAGGTCTCGTGGAATATTGGATTGTCCCAAAAAGCCTATATTGATAAAGTTCTGAAAAAGTTCAACATGCATAACTGTGCTCCCACTGTTGCCCCTGTTGTTCAGGGTGACAAATTTAGTTTGCTACAATGTCCTAAGAACCAACAGGAGCAAGACGAAATTGAGCGTATTCCCTATGCATCAACAATAGGGAGTCTTATGTATGCTCAAGTATGTACTCGCCCAGATATAGTGTATGTTGTTGGCATGCTTGGACGTTACCAAATAAACCTAAGAATGGGTCATTGGAAAGAAGCCAAGAAAGTCATGCGCTACTTACAAGGTACCAAGGATTTCATGCTTACCTATAGGAAGTAAGATAACCTTAAGGTTATTGGTTATTCTGATTCCGGTTATGCAAGGTGCATGGATACCCTGAAATCCACATCAGGTTATGTCTTCATGCTCATAGAAGGACCTGTTTCATGGAAGAGTGCTAAGCAGTAATTAGTGGCTTCTCACACCATGGAGGCAGAGTTTGTGGCGTGTTTTGAGGTTTCGTGTCATGCTGTATGGTTGAGGAACTTCATTATGGGACTTAAAGTGGTTGACACCATTTCGAGACCACTAAAGATATTCTGTGACAATCATGCTGTTGTTTTCTTTTCAAAGAACAACAAATCAAGTGGTGGAATGAAGCACATCGAGATTAAGTATCTTGTTGTGAGGGAAAGAATTCAGAATCAAATAGTGTCTATTCAGCATATCAGTACGATTGCTATGTTGGCGCCGGCGGATCCCATGAGGAAAGGCTTACCACCCAATCTCTTTTGAGAACATGTTGCTAGCATGGGTTTGATTTATAGCCTTTCTCTCAGATGATGGGTTTTTTATTTGAGACATTTATTTACATGATCACCTTTTGTTTTGGATTCTGAATATTATGATTATGGTTTGTTACTTCTCGTTAAAAGTGCACATTTGAAGTATTCTGAAACAAACACTCATGTAAGGATCACATGAACTTGTTCATAATGTTATTTACTATGGAACGGTATAGTTCATGCCTATTAAGCTATTTGACAGTCATTTTTTGGCAAAAGTTCTAAGATCGTAAACGGATAATGGTTATATGGCGTTGAGAAACATGGATACTATCTTCGATTCATTTTAGTATTTTTGTTAAATTTGGCCTTACTTAGGAGATGTTTTGTTCAATTTCGTTATTTCAAAACTTATGACGTTAACCTTAGTATAACCATTGGCCAAGTGGGAGAGTGTTGGAATTGATCGGTCCAATCCAATTAGGTGCCTAACGGGGTCATACTAATGTTGACTCTTTATTTGACTTGGACATTAATTAATTAAATTGGCTAAATAACTTTATGGGCCTATTTAATTTTATCATCCAATACAATAATAATTTATTGGGAATAAAAGACTTGAAACCAATAAAACAACCCTAGAGGGGGGGGGGGGGTGAATATGGTTCGGCTTGAACTACCCTCAAGCCTACATCCACCTCTTCAAGAAAGTCCCTTGCAAAAGCACTATAATCCACTAGCAACAATCTTCTTCCGGGTGAAGATGAAAACCCTTACAACACTTGGTGATATCCCCACACCAAGCACAAGCCTTGTATCCACAAAGCTCACCCAAGACTTGACAAACCCAAGCCTTGATCACAATCCTTTTACAAAAATTAATTGTGTACAAAGAAATCCTCTTGAAAGGAAATGAGTACAAATGAAGCTCTAGTACAATAGAGAGATGAGAGAATTGATGACTTGAATGATGTTTATTCTCAATCAAAGAATTGCTCACAAAGATGCTATATTTAACAATGTAAAATCATGAAGATGAAGAGAGAAAAGTTTAATCTATGAGCCTTGATATTTCTCTATCGAATGGAATGTGGTTTCCATGCTGTATGATGAAGCCCCAAATCATTTATACAGGGAGCAAATGAAATATAGCCGTTATAGGCATAATATGGACAAAACTGCCATTGCAGTCGACTGGGTTCCCCCTAAAATAGCTGTTGGAGTCTTGTCCTTGAAAATAGCCAAGGAGCTGAATTTTGACCAATACAATCGACTAGATTCAAATACAATCGACTGTATTACCCTACTGCCTATCGGCTGCCTCACGGAACCCCATTTCTTATTTTGGGCATAACTTTCTCTAGACAAATCGGATTGAGGTGCCGTTTTTTGCGTTGGAAAGCTAATGAAATTTTTTATCAAGATATGAAATATTATCACCAAAATATTTTTTAATAAAATCTGAGTAAGCTCCAAAGTTCACTCATTTTCAAGAACCGCACTTGTGTGAATGGTTATGAATTCATATGCAATGCACAAGGTGTCCTAAGGTTTTTTTAGGTCATAGTAATCAATCCAAGCATCAAACCAAGACTAGTTACATAATAGTAAAGATCAATTATAATCGTTAGTAACTTAGCCGATGCATTCTTTGTTGCTCTTCGACATTGGACTTGATGAAGCTTCTATAGCATGTCCACTATAACTTTTAATCTCATTTCGCTTTAATCCATCTATCCAACTTCTCAAACATGTCTTCATGAGTGTGCATGTATATGCCTACTAAGAATACACTCAAAGCACACATTAAAACATAATCAATGTGTAGTTATCATCAAAACAAGATGTAAGCCTAGGTTATCCAACTGTAGGGCTAACAAGGCTTATAGACCCTAACCTCTTAACTTTGATGGACAATTGAGAATTGGCAAGCTTTAGGGTTAATCCCACTACTCTCTATATATAAATATCTCTTTTTCTTGGAGCTAGGGCATTATAATGTTTGGCTACTCTTTTGCCTCCTAGTTTGATAAGAAAAAAAAAATACGTAACTCTATTCCATCATCGAGGATAGATAAGAGTAGTGAAGATCAATACTAAAGGGTACGTGTTCGCTTCCGCATCTTGGCGTTCTTTCATCATCGGAATAAAACTCTTGATAATCTATGGCTTCATTCGATTCCGGTGAGTTTGAAACCTTATTATTCTTATGTTTATGCTATTGTAAGATTCTAATGATCTTGGTTATGGGGTCAAGATGAATGAAATAAATCTAACAACACATGCGCATTTGATTGGGTTTTTAATACATTTTTGGAGGCTCACAAATTTAAGAAGCTTACTACGTTCTTTATAAATCATATTTAGCGATGGAAAATAGGACATGTTTTGTGGTGTCAAAGATATGAAATGGTTTGTGTACTTTTCATATTATGCAGCATGGTATTAAGTATTTTTCATAATTTGATAAAGGATGATTCATGCTTTTTGAGTGATTTTAAAGTTATTATGTTTGAATACGAAGATATGACAAAATTCAAAAAGACTTGGGGGAGCGTTGCTTAAAAAAAATTCATGAAAAAAATTGGTTGAAAAAAATTTATGCCTAAAAAGGAAAAGTCGGGTAGATTTTACATGAAGACAATGGTTAATTAGTGGTGCGACATAGTGAGAGCATAAATGCTAAGTTACAAAAGTCATTGAAATCCAAACTTAACACTTATTTTAAGCTATTTGCTATAGTTGTAAGCAAGAACATGTATCAAGTGGTAGAAGTGGAGTTCAATGTGAAAGAAACAGTACCTAGGTAAAGATTCTTGCTTGCCCTTTTTGAAGCAAGCGAGTAAATTTTACACTCCAAAGACATTTGAGTTATTTCAACAACAATGGAAAAAAATTATTACTAGCTCATGTAGCAAGTAACAGAGAAAAGGGTTGGTTGCATAACATTCCATTGTTTCTTGTGATGAGGACGAAGAGTATGTTGTGACACATGATAAGGGGATTGTACCCTTGTCGTGTAGTTGTACAAATCTAAAACTATTGCGATTCTTTGTGGTTGTGCATTCAAGTTTTTTGATGTACTAAACATTCGATAAATTCTTGAGGCACATATTATCAGGAGGAAGAGATGGTTGTGCATTAGAGGATGATGGTCAAATTGTTCATCAAAGTGAAGCTTAGGACATAAGTGGTCGATACAGGGAGCTTCGGCTTGATACGGCGAGATTGTTGCATAAGGCTTCTATATTGTGAGGAAATACAATGGGCCGAAAACCATTTGTCACAATCAGAGGCGCAACAACAATTCTTCTCATTGATAGAACAACTGAACTTGGCTTCTAGATTGTGAGAAAATACATTAGGCCCAAAAGTCCAAAGGAAAATGGATGTATATAGGCCCATAAGGCATAAATGAGATTCTCTCCATTATTGATAAAAATGGCATCATCTAAATTGACCAGAATTTGATTACTGGAGTTTTTGTGAATTATTTCACAAAACTCTTTTACAATAAATACTCCATGTCACTCCAATTGCCAATACTTTTCATATATCAATTTTTTAAGAACATCCTTATCAATGGAGCAAATTGGCCACTTTAATCGACCTTTCATATCTTCAGAGATTAAAACGGCCACTTTTCAACTCCCAGGACCAAAAGGTCCCTGGTTGGGATGGTTATCCAGCTGCCTTTTATCAAGAAAATTGGGACATTCTCAAGAAAGAGCTCACCCAAGTTTTCGCGTCCCTCTTTCCCTCTGGTTTCATGCTTAAAGAGACTAACAGTGCCTTTGTAGCATTAATCCTTGAGGTTGAAGGTCCATCTGAATGATTTCCGTCTTATCAGCCTTTCCTATACGTTGTTTAAAATTATTGCGACAGTTATGGTTCGTAGACTCAATGACATGTTTAGGTCCCTTATCTCACCGTATAAAAATGCTTTTACCCGTGGAAATTCCATCAATGATAATATGTAGATAACTCCAGAACTGCCAAACATTATCAAACTAAAGAAATCATGGAAGGTCGTTTATGGAGCACTTAAAATTGATATGAACAAAGCGTGTGTGACATAATCAAATGGGATTTCCTCGAGTGGGTCCTCCTTCATTTTGGTATCCAGACTAATTTTACGAGACTCATTATGCAGTGTTTCGATGGTCTCCTTAGCAATCTTGGTATGTGGTATACCATCAGCAAAGTTATTCTCAAATCCTGGACTCTGCCGAGGTGATCCTTTGTCACCCTATCTTTTTATTTTATTTTATGTGCAGAGGTCCTCTCGACAAATGTACCGCATGTCCAGCAACTAGAGTTGTTTTAGGGAATCAAATCTGGTCCTTCAGCATCGCTAATCACCCATCTCTTTTTCACAGATGATTTGTTTTATTCTTCGAAGTTAATGCCCTAGGATATGAACTCCTTAAGATCTTGTTTGATTCCTAGTGCAATGGCTCAGGCCAAAGATAAATCTTGGGCAAATCTTCCTTCAATATTAAGTCTCAGCGCCTTGGAGCACCTGACAGAACATGTCTCCTTGACCTTGGTATCCAGTCGGGTACTAAGCTTGGTACTTACCTCGACACGAGTGTGGATAATTATCAATCATGGGAAGGAATTTTTTAGCAACCCGATAACAAGAGTTTGTGACTTCTATGCTCGTTGGAAATGTTCCTTTCTTAACAAAACTGGAAGAACCGTGCTTATTAAAGCAGTCTTGTCATCCTTATTGATCTATCAAATACAAGTATTTAAATTTCATATATTTGTCTGTGATCAATTAAACTCAGTCTTTAGCAATTTCTGGAGGGCTAGATTCAAAGAAAGCAAGACCATATATTGGGAAAATTTTAATTGCTCTCCGCGGCCAAAAAATCTAGTGGTGGGCTAGGCTTCAAGGATTCACAGATGGTTAATGCAAAACTTCTAGCAAAAACCAGTTGGAAAACTCCTACTGATAGTGAAGCTCTTATCAGTAGAGTTTTTAGAGCTAAATACTACAAGCGCCGAAATTTCCTTGAAAGTTACAGTAAAGGAAATTTCTCTTGGACATGGAGTGGAATACTCCAGGGAAGGCAGATTATATAAAAGAACCTCATTGGCAAGTAGGTAATGGTCTTTAACATATAAATTAATCTGGAACTTTTATAATAATATGGGACGGCTTCTGGTTAGCTGAAACCCCGCCATTAATACTTACAGTTACAAAGCACATGAGACTTGACTCACTAGTTAGGTTCCGAATCTCTGTTCTGCAGACCTCTTATATAGGCCCCTCTTAAACCCACTTTTCCCAGAAGATATTACCCTTTCAAGTGAAGCAGTACATATATCAAATGCTAATTTACCATTGAGTACCAAGCATGAATCATACTTGATACTCAACGGTAATTATAAAATCAAGAACGCAAGCTTTGACGCGATTAAAAATGGAAAAATCTGAACTGGGCTTGGGTGGTTGAAAGATTGTAATGAGGGACAACAGACTGGTGGTGGTGGTGCGTACATAGGTGGTGCTGGTGGCGGTTTTAGCATTTGCTGAATTGGGTTAACAGGCGGTGGATGTGAGACTGGGTGATGGTGGCTACTAGTTTGGGACAGTGATGTGGCAAAGGCAGCACTCCAGTGAAGAGAAGAAGAAGAGCTTCTGTTCTCTGATCCAAACAAGTTTCCACGTAATCCAGCGCCCCATCTTCGTCGATATGCACCCCGATTAAGAAAAACAAGTTTCAAGAGAATAAGTCGTTAGCTTTAATTATAGGTGTGCCATACTAAAACACACACAACCAACTTAATATTTATTTTGGAACATGGAGCACTAAGAGGGGTACCAACTTTGATATAATTAGGAAATTACCACTGAGACTGTAATAATAACATTAGGTTTTTTTTTCTTTTTTCTGTTGGGTCTTTTCCCTACTTCATTTTCTTTCTTCCACGTCTCAATATTACTAACAAAAAATATATATATTATGGTTAGTTTACTTATTTACTTATTTATGCTTATACAATATTAATGTGTAAATGCACTGTTGTCGACATATAATATAGTTATCCAATTTTAAGTAAATACAACGATGTACTAGTTAAGCTTCTTTGCGTAAGATTAATACTTTTACATACACCATGGGTATTGTATAATTTGATAGTTATTTTCAGTCCCCTGGATTATACTTCCTGAATTGGCCCCTATCATTAAGTCTTGTTTGATACGTGTTTTAGACTCAACAAGATTTGGGGCTGAGCTAGTTCCAGGGCATTAGACTAGATAGCCGTCATCATTGTTATGCCAATCCAATTGATAGTTTGACCCTGAGACAGTTTGAAACTCGTAGCCCTAACGTCTCTCCGAACTGACCCAAACATGTGTCCCCATGATTTACAGGGCAAATCTGATGAATAAAGCCTGGATCCAGGTGATTGGGCTTAACATATTAACACCTAAAACTCCTAGCTGCTTCTGAAAAATTATAGCCAGACTAAGCGGCCAACAATAATCAGTGCATTTTTTTTTTTTTTGAGAAGTAACTATAGAAAAAGAATGCCTTAATATATGCTTTTTTTTGTAACGCCAAAAATACTCCAACCGTATGTATTATGTAACCAGACCATCTTGACTACTGACATTTGACCGCGTTTTGGACCCACTCTTCATTACACGTCAGTAAATATTCAATGGTCAAACTTCAATGACACTATCGCAGTCAACTCATAGCATGTCACGCGCTTCATGTGTCACGACTTAGCAAAACATTCATTAAAAAGGTGTTTTTCTTGTTATTATGCTTGCAAACTTTTGGCATTTGATATGCCAAACACCCTACCCAAAAAAAAAAAAATCGCCTCAGGGAGCTACGTGGTGGTTAGCCTCCTTTGAGGAGCCACCAATTGACCAACTTCCATTGGGAGCTGTCATCCCTAGCTACAGTTCCCCCATCCAAATTCCTTTTCACATTCCCTGTTTTCCCCAATTCTTTACCGACTTTGCTCATGCACTTTTACTCACCCCCCTTTTTCCGGCTGCCAGGTGTATCCCCCGACTTCACATAGCCACCTGTCAAGGGTCACCCCATAGGTAGCCATTGATTAACAGCCTCATGAGAGGGTCCCAACCTTCCTTGCCTCACTCCCACTCTCCTAAATACTAACCAACCTCCTACACTGTACTCTCTCCTAACATTATCCAAATACTTCCCAACTCCTAATTCTTTAAGCCATGTCGCTTACCAATCTACCTTGTACCAACATACCACTTGTTGGCACTCAAGTCACCCACTATGACACCAATATTACCTTAATGGATTCTATATAATCGTACTACTCATCTCACACACCTACCTACTTTCTCATCATTCACATTTGCATAGCTACATGAAGTAAGAGATTTCTAACACCATCCATTGGTACTATACCTACATATTACCTCACACTCATGACTACTCACCTTGGAACACGCTGGGTAAACATGTATAAATTACCACATTGAACCAAACTGATGCTCTATCCCTGGATATGTAGCTACTATGAACACTTGGACAATCCTGGGATTTTGCACCCCATGTCCCATGACATACTACAATGCCGAGTAATGAACATGTACCTAGACGTCCACCAGTCCCACCTATTCAGTAGTCATCCAACACGTGCCTTCGGCACTATTTCTAGCAGTCGCGCCCATGCACCAATAAATAACATGTGCCTTTTGCACTACGTCAAGTAGCCGCACTCATGCATCATCGACATGTTATATATGTGCCACCGACATTATGTCCAAGTTATAGCACCTATGTGTCTTCCTCCGTACTAGTCGTGCCTATGTGTCGTCCGTATACAATGTGCTCCCCCAACACTATGTTCACTGTCCATGTCCGGAGACATCCCAAGTGTCATCTCCTTGTACTTGTGCAGGCCACGCCAATGCGTCATCCCTGAATAGCATGCCCCTGACACCATACCTATCTCTATCATGCCCTTGTTGTACAACGTAATCCTGATACCACATCCATCATTTGTTTTATCCTCGTGTAACATGTCCCCATTACCACATCTCTCTCTGTCGCACCAATATGATGCCCCATCTCCATGCCCCTAAAACTGCATACTACTATCACGCACCAGTGTTGGTCCATCGCTTCAATATACTACGTGCACTTTGCCTTGGACGTAGAACATGTTTGACCTACTCTTCAAAGTGTGCAGTATTTTGAGGGGCTCTACTCGTAATGCTCAGAGATAAGGACTCTTCGCAACAAATTATGTTCATTCTCTGAGACACTATCTCCACTTTTGGTAACTCATGCGATACTAACCATGTCTGATATGTGACTTGTCATACTCACATTAAAGGTGGTCATCGTTATCCCCAAGTTTCATGGCCTTCAGGTCACTGTGATACAGAAACATGTCTCTGAAAGGTATGGCAACTAGTCCGCCAGAGAGTCATGTATCAGGCCTTCTCTATCAGTGTCACGTTTTCCATGTCTCTTGACGCCCCATAATGGGACTCAATAAGTGTATTGGTCCGTTAGTTGGATTGAGGGTATTCTCTAGCCACACCGGCGTTGCGTCAGCCAGTTTTCTTAGACAGACATGTTGAAGCTTTATGGGGGTAAGCCAAGTTAGTAATCTTGTTTGCTGGTTTTAAAGAACACTGACTTGTGGCGTAATCTACACAAGCTAGGTGGCACCTTCCAGAAGGCCACATGACGAAGAACTTTTAGTTTCCCATAACTAGTGATCTCAAGAACTCATTTTCCCAACATCTTAGCAAATTCACTTTGAGTAAAAGGGACAAATGGTCACTCAACTATGTCCCATTTTTTTACGAAAGTCAATTAACTTTTTTTTAGGTGCCTTTTTTGCCACTGTACTCACAAATTTATTCAATCAAGCCATTCTGTTAGTCAGGGTTACACTTTCTTTGTTAAATGGTCATGTGATGGGCACATGCCCCATCAAAGCAGGGACAAAACCGTCACTCCCCACCCAATCTCTCTCTCTCTCACACACACACACACAGACTTGCCATCATCACATCTGTGTGCTTGATTATCATCTCCCCTCAATCACCAATTTGCCCTTCAAAGACCTAATTCTATCGAATTCAAAATCCTTATTCATCTACTCGAAGCAAACATGAAGAGTTCACACACGCCACAGAGAGAGAATTAACGTAAGTTTTCTCGAGAAACCCACGAAAAAAGATTGAAACGAGAACCAAATTCCCATTAACGAGAGAAAATTGAGCCATAAAATTGCTTGCCCTAATGAAGCAGAGGCGTGCTTGTGTGAATTGCTTCCCATTAATGTAAAGCTCGTTGCTGGGCACATGAAAGTTGGCCCTTGCCAGAAATGACAGTCGCATTCCTCTTGTTTGTAGCGGCGATATTGTTGTGTGCCCCTCGTGCTTGGGCCATCAGACGACACACCTTGGACATGTACGACCGCACAATCCTACCATCCCCATGGACCCTCCGCTCGACAGTTCTAATCAATGGATATTCTGAGTCCCGCATTTTGCTACTCACTTCAATCGTCGCCGTGTACTCCACTCCTTGGGGGAAACCTCTCAACCGCAGCCAAAATGCTAATGCAACTCTCTCACAACCTCTCAAACGGCAACGTGCCGGTCTCCGTGATCTGCCAGAAATCCTCAAGCCTCAACTCGCGGTTCCTCCCTCGGCAGTCGATCCGGACCGGCCTGAGATTGTTGTGTGTGTGTGTGTGTTTTGTGCACAAAATCAAAACTTTTGTCGAAGAGTTTTTTGTGGGTGAACCATGGTTCACTGAGATTGTTGGCATGGAATCCAGGTTTACGTTTATGAAGTTCAGATGTGCAGGAGCTGGGGTCTGAAATGGGCAAGCAACGTATCTGAGCCGGGGTCTGAGAGAGAGGGAGGGATGGAGAGAGGGGGGAGAGGGAGAGGGAGAGAGAGATTGGGTGGAGAATGACGGTTTTGCCCCTGCTTTGATAAGGCATGTACACAGCATGTGACCATTTAACAGAGAAAGTGTAACCCCGGCTAACAAAATGGCTTGATTGAACAAATTTGTGAGTCCAATGACAAAATTGGCACAAAAAAAAGTTGAGTGACTTTCGTGAAAAATGAGTCATAGTTAAGTGACTATTTGTGCCTTTTACTCATTTACTTTCTCACTCTAAAACTTTAGAGCAAGAGAATTCTAGAGAGAGAAAGAACCTAAGCATGGGCCCCTAACGTTAAATTCATTGGACTTGTGACCATCAGCCATGTACTCAGCCCGCGCTTATGCTCATGTAGCACTGTCTTCCGACTCTATAAATGTTCCCTCGATTGCTAGTTTGGCTCATGGCCATCCTTATTTTGTCCCAAATCATCACACTTGGTATCTGACGCAAACTATATTTTTTTGGGTACGTCCATGAGTATTAGAACTCAATTCCGTAGCATCAAATCCCATCCACAATTAAGTTTAAGGTTGAATAAGATTATGTTTGCCAGTCTGGGATGAGTTCCAAATGATACTCAAAATATTCAAGTCATGTCATTCATAATAAGTCCACCCTTGCAATAAAAAATCTTTTCACTCCTAGATTTGTCAAGACAAACAACGTCATCTACTTAAATAAAGACTTCGCTTTTGCTTGTTGAAATCTTTTCTTTGTGCAAAACTGACATGCATCAGTACTTTGTTTACTTGCATTCGTAGATTTTTTTAAAAAAAATATTGGAGCTTTGCCATATTTATATTTGTTGTGCCGTGGGTGCATGTGACTTAAGAAAAACGTAATTTAGATTGATGAATCTTGGATGGCAAATGAGATAGAGAAAAATTAATTTTATTAAATGACACAAATCCTTTTAAATGATCTAGTATGGACCAACACAATGTATCTGAATTATTCTTGCATTCTATTTTGGCTAGTATTAAACAAAAAAGAGTTGTCCACTATACAATGCTTCCCTTATTGCGGACTTTAATTGTACGCAGTCTTTCACTTTTTTTGATGAGATTATATCCGATAATCTAACTTGTGATTAGTCACAATGAAACAATTTTACAGTAAAAAAATAATGAGTAAAATTATTATGTCCGATAATCTAACTTGTGACTAGTCACGATGAAACAATTTTAGGGTAAAAAAATAATGAGTAAAATTTTAGAGAAAGTAAAAGGACTGGCATATTGTGAAAAGATACGTACTTCTGTTATGGGACAAATGCATTTATCTCTAAAACTTTGGTGGTACAGTAGGAGGACATGTGGTTGGCTTGTCTTGGCTCTTCCTTCTGGGTTCTTCGTCTTGTAGGCCACAGCAGCATGTGCCAAGACAAAAATAAGACGACTCCAGTGAGTTGATAAGCAAGTACAGGCACAAACCTGCCCCCATTATCCCAATCCATCAAAGCTGAAAAGGAGCTGGAAAGCATTGGTTGACGGAAAATGAAATGGCAATCAACCAACTCATCATCGTGGTATAAGACACGCAGCGTACTAGTACTACGGCAGTGTACGTGGTACTCGGCTTTTAACACCATCACCCACCCACTGTCAAATTACAATTATATATATATATATATTTTTTTTTCTTTCTTTCTCAAAATGACACTAATCACCGTGATCGCTTTTCTTATAGCGGCAAAGAAAAGTATTTATATACAGATTCGATGAGCTCTTGAAATGGCATACGTTCGGTAACAGGTCACAAAATCTTGCCTTAGGATTCGTCAATCTTTCACACATTATTTATTGTTTCTTTAATCATATTTTGTTTCGAAAAATATGATAACGACGAGCGCTAGCTTTGCTTTGCTGCAGGTTCCGGTCAATCATCTTCAAAAGTAAATCATTTAGCACAAATGGGGGGTTAACTTGACGAAAAAATTATGACAATAATGGCAGCCTTCTTTTTCCTTTATTGGTTGAAATATATTCCTCTGCTTAAAACTTATTGTGATTGGTTGGAGTCTATTTTCAGTGGGCCAATTGGCTGTGCTGGCTCAAGTAATACATATCTGGAGTCAGTATGCCACATAAACAAAACGTGGCACCAGAAGATGGTGACAACACATCATGAACCGTCCAAGTTGACAACTGATCATTTATGGATGTCCTTGTCATTCCGAAATGAATTATGGACCCCAAAAATCTAATCCAAGCAGATAGGATCGATAAAGCTAATATCAATCAAGGTATCCTCACAATATCAGCATATCCCAGATATTGTTTCAGAACACTGTAGATACCATTAGATGACAAAACGTTTTCCTAATTAACATGAGGGTTCGGGTTCGGTTTGTACAATTTTACGCTTGTCAAATCCCGTTCATCTAGTTAAAAAGTATTATCAACGTTTCCGCAAGGAACGAAATGAGGCGTAAACGTGCAAATGAAAAGGGAAAGTTGGACATATTCTGGTAAGAATGTTAGCTTATTGCTGCCACATACATACCTGGTTAGCCCAGTTAGACAAAATTAAACCAGTGCACATTTTTATATCTTATTTAGGGCAGGGAATCTTGGAAAAGATTTCTACCGCACAAAAAGCCAAACAAGTTGAGGCATTATTATTCTGGTTTGGTATCAGAACAGTAATTACTTTATGCGATTCTCATATGGTTCTATTGAGGCATTTTTGGTGTTATCTTGGCCAGTCGTACTCAGTTGTTTACTGAATGTCATGGGTGGTGTTTGGATGCACCTCTTTTGTTATTATGCCCACTCATGATTATCTTATCTGTTAAAGGAGTGCTAAGAAAGGCATAATGAGCACATACCTAAAGCTGGTTCTAGAGCAGGTTGAAAAGCGGAGTAGAGCCGTTAAAGCTGGCTTTTATTATTATGTACAGAATAGCAAAAAAATATATTACAAACAATGAAAGTTGGGGCTAAATTCAAGCTTTAGTTACTCAGTCTGCACCAATGCTTTTGTTTTTGTTTTTGTTTTTTTTTTTTCCGGGTGCGACACAAATGACATTTCACCTCAAGTGTCAATATATCCGTAAGGATGCAACTATCCATTTCTCTACGTACGTTCACGCACCTTGAAACCCCTATAATAATCACCACCCGCGCTTCAACCCTGAAGACCTATCGACAACATGATCACCCCATCCCCATCCCGACCACTCAACCTCTAACAATTTAAGTATTCCACCATCAAACACCAGACCTAGGGTTTCACCAATAGCACAAAACATAAGACTAATACAAAGAAAATTAAGTTGAAACATATAGTAGCATCATTAACCATCGTCTATAGCATCGTCAATAGTCAAAAGTGTCGTTATGGCATGCATATAGTTCGAATGGATGTTGATATGGAAAAAATGAGTTATCGATCTAACTTTAAACGTTGCAAAGCTAGTTTGTTGGATCTTAAGATCCAAGGAAGAGCGTACGCTCCAACCTTGTGAATTTACAATACTATGTACTCTACAATTAGACGACCATCTCCCATCCTGTTAGCCTAACGATCCTTGGCAAACCCAGATCGATTATGTGAATTGCAATCGTGGAATCATATGGTCCTATGACCCGAATCAAAATCCTAACGACCATGCCCATCAAGCACGTACCCGAAAAAAGTGTCAAATAAATTAAATATTCCACATCAGCTACCTTATATAGAGGATACTCAATGAAGATGGAATCACTTTCATGTAGACCTTGTTCTTGAAGCTAATATAGCAAATCAAACTGTTGGCGCCTCCAAGAGAACAACCAGAGTACGTGTTATAGTCGATATACTGAATGACGTTCAAGAATCAACTGTCGACTTTAGGGCGATCATCTTATGCAACGAAGGAGAAGTCCCTTCACACACGTATGAAGTGTCAGCCTTCGAGCATTCATATATATTAAATGGACAAATACTAGGGGCACAACATAGTCCCGAAGAGCCCCTTAGGCATAGTCAGAAGAACATGGAAATTACCTAAAACTAGATAAAGGAGTTTCTGAGCAAACTGACCACAGATCAAAGTCAACAATCATGAGGTGCAAATCAAGAGTTTTTTAGGGTTTGTTAAATAGAGATGGAGAAGAAGAACTTCAATGGAAAAAAAAATCCTCGAGTAACTGGTTCCCTTCGGAGCATGTGTTGCGTGACTAAGAGGACTACCTCAATTCTGATTGCCCACATTACATATAGCGATTTTAAGCATTATGATGACGACAAATTCGTTGCAAAATACTTTGGAGGTAACAAATTGCGGGTAACTCTATCTAGTCCTCTGAGCCTTTGACAAGTCCTTATCTTTTCTGCACTTGAAATGTTCTTCATATCCCAATTCCTTTCTTCTTCGGAGGATCTATCTGTCCTCCTACAATTATACTCCTCTCACTATGTATACACCTACAATTGGTAACTGGGTAAGGCTGCATATCTAGAAGCGAGAGTTTAAGCACGTCTTTAGCATTACACTTTATCTAATGAGGAATCAGCACTCGAGGCGGATGGATGGGTATAATAGAGACATCGATTGATGAGCAGTCACGCCACCTAAATTAGAACAAGAAAATTATTACGGTACTATTTTGACTCTAACAAAACCGAGCATGCAGAGATTCGATCTCAAGCCGGCTCAAAACAACTGTCAGGCTAATGCCAGTTAATCACCAGACCAAATAAGAAATTAATTGAACACAAGTACATCACGATCCAAAAAAGCCACAGATTTGCGTTCCCAAAACGTTTCTGTTGTGAACCTATATCGATAACTTCATAAGTGGGCAACCATTATGTCATTACTAACCTCGTTACGACCCTTGCCAACTCACTCCATCCACCTAAAACTCATAACTGAATGTAACTCCACTCGATTGCATTCGCTATCTTCGGTCTTGCACCACCCGCCCGATCTTTATCCGCCTCTATTTCGTTTCCCACCACAACCTCCAATGCTCTCTACCTTTTCAATAAGAACGCAGAGGTGTGAATCACCAAAACCAAAATAAGAACAATTAAAATAAGAAAAGGAAAAGGAAAAGGAAATGGCAAGTACAAGATCATGCTGGCATGACAAAGAAAGGAGAGGGAAACGGAAATAAAGATGGAGCAAAGAAAATAGAGAAAGATGCTCCAGATATGGAAGGGTATATGGATAGGGATCCCCCACTTTATATCTCAAACCAACGAAGACAAGATCACACTCACGTGTTACGGAAAAACTCATCCTCTCAAGAGTCTTGGCACCAACTCATTTTTGGTCCTGAAATCACCCCTCGACAGCCCAACACATTTGCATCACATATCACGTGGCCCCCCTTCTTCTCCCCCCCCCCCCCCCCCAACCAACCCCATTTACCCACTTTGCCTTCCTTACGCCATTGTCCAAACGCACCCCAAAAAAGGCCAAAAACCCTCTCTCTCTCTCTCTCATCACCAACAGCTGATTTTCCTTTCCCCATGGCCGGAACTTCGTACGCCACCACCATAAACGACCTGCCGGACGTGATCCTGTCCACCATAATCTCCACAATCTCCGCCGTGCGTAGCCGCAACGCCGCCGCCCTGGTCTGCCGGAAATGGCTGTTTCTGGAGAGATCCACTCGCACCTCCCTCACCCTCCGCGGCAACGCCCGGGACCTCTTCATGATCCCGTCCTGCTTCCCGTCGGTGACCCACCTCGACCTGTCCCTCCTCTCCCCTTGGGGCCACCCCCTCCTCTCCTCCTCCTCCTCCGCCGCCGCCGACCACTCCCTCGTCGCCCACCGCCTCCACCTGTTCTTCCCGGCCGTCACCTCCCTCACAATCTACGCTCGAGGCCCATCAACGCTTCAACTCCTAGCCCTCCACTGGCCCCAGTTAAAGCAAGTCAAGCTCGTCCGTTGGCATCAAAGGCCCCAATTGCCATCTGGGTCAGATTTTACTCCTCTTTTTGACAACTGTCAAGGCCTCAATTCGCTCGATCTCTCGTCTTTCTATTGCTGGACGGAGGATATCTGTCCGGCACTGGAATCATACCCAGTTATCTCAGCTAAGCTTACTCACCTGAACCTGCTTAACCCATCTTTCTCGGAAGGTTTCAAGGCACAGGAACTTGGAGATATTACTAGAGCTTGTCCTAACCTTAAGGAGTTTCTTGTTGCCTGTATGTTTGATCCTAGGTACATTGGATTCGTGGGTGATGAAACGTTGCTGTCTATTGTTACTAATTGTCCAAAGCTGTGTGTGCTTCATCTGGCCGATACGGCCGCTATGGTGAGTGCAAGGAGTAATACAAATGGCGAAGGGTTCAGTCCTGAGGATGCGAGGATTACTATTGCAACACTGATCGAGGTATTTACTGGTCTTCCTTTGCTAGAAGAGCTTGTTTTAGATCTTTGTAATAATGTGAGAGAGAGTGGCCCTGCGTTGGAGGTACTCAACTCTAAATGTCCTAAACTGAGGTCGCTAAAACTGGGACATTTCCATGGGATTTGTATGCCGGTTGAGTTAAGGCTGGATGGCATTGCGCTCTGTCAGGGGCTTCGGTCTCTGTCGATCAGGGATGTGGCTGACCTGACCGATTTTGGGTTGATAGCCATAGGTAAAGGGTGTTCAAGGCTGACAAAGTTTGAAGTTCAGGGATGTAACAAGATCACGGTGAAGGGATTGCGGACGCTGGCTTCTTTGCTGCACCAAACGCTGGTTGATGTGAAGATTGCTTTCTGCAAGAATCTCGGGGCAACGTCATCGTTGAAAGCGTTGGAGCCAATCCAGCAAAGAATCCAGCAACTCCATATCGACTGTGTCTGGGAAAGTGAAGAACATTTCGAGAATCTGGATGGTGGCGAGTACAATTTTGATAATTACAAATTGGATGACGGTTGTGATTTGAGCAAGCTTGCCAATTTCACGAACTTTGATGGTGATGGCACTGACTGTGATGGCAGTTGTCCCAAGAAGAAGAAATGCAAGGTCTCCTATGATCTAAACTTTTCCGATATACTAGTCAATGGAAATGGTAATGGCTATGCCAATGGTAGTGAGCTATATGGCAAGACATGGGACAGGCTGAGATACCTCTCGCTATGGATTCCGGTTGGAGAGCTTTTGACTCCACTGGCGGCGGCAGGTCTCGAGGATTGCCCATATCTGGAGGAGATTTGTATTAAGGTGGAAGGAGATTGCAGGCACTTGTCAAAACCCTTGGAGCGTGACTTTGGGTTGAGCTCCCTTGTTTTGTACCCTTCGCTGTCAAAGATGCATTTGGACTGTGGAGACACCAACGGTTATGCATACACCGCACCATCTGGACAGATGGATCTAAGCCTTTGGGAGCGCTTTTATTTGATCGGCATTGGAGATTTAAGTCTCACAGAACTTGATTATTGGCCACCACAAGACAGGGATGTCAATCAAAGGAGTCTCTCCCAGCCAGCAGCTGGGTTGCTTCAACAATGTCTTATGCTACGGAAACTTTTTATCCACGGGACAGCGAATGAACACTTCATGACGTACCTTCTTAGAATCCCGCACTTAAGGGATGTTCAACTGAGGGGGGATTACTATCCTGCACCAGAGAATGATATGAGTACAGAGATGAGAGCGGACTCATGCAGTCGATTTGAAGATGCACTGAACAGGCGGATCTTTGATTGAAGCAAGAGAAACCTTGAAATGAGAGTAGCTAGAAAAGACATGGTTTTCTTCCAACCAGCTTTGTACGGAGCTATTTAACTGTAATCCGTTCCAAATTTGCAGCACTTCATTTGCATTATGTCTTACAAAGAGAAACGCAGTGCATCTTTTAACATGCAAGAAGTGATTTCTGAGAACAGGCACCGGTGGTCTAGTGGTAGAATAGTACCCTGCCACGGTACAGACCCGGATTCGATTCCCGGCTGGTGCATTCCCTATTTGTTTATCTTCACTCTCCCGTTTCCGGCAAATCCCTACCATTCACTGCTTAGCACCAAAAAAAAAAAAAGTGATTTCTGAGAGAGTAAACCAGAACTGGAATTTGCTTCTGATTGCACAAAAAGGAGTGCTTCTGATTGTCATTGAAACAGAAGATGTACCAAAGTACATGTTTCATATAATTGGATTGGAAAATTGTACTAAAAACCAACTTCAGCCGAGTTACATAGTAAACCTCTACTATTTTTTTTTCCCTATACAACAAACAGACTCCATTAGGATAGCAAGTACTCGCAGTCTAGCAAGCGGGTGAGAACGTCCTCACAGCTTGGACGGTCATGCGGTTCTGCCCAACAATCTGCAATCGAGAAATTAAGGAACGCATGAGCTTCTACATGTTTTGTCATACCAAAAACGTTAAAATCTGATTTTAAAAACCTGTAATTAGCCTGCCAAGGGGACCTTCAGGAATCTCCAACCGCGACCCCTCATTACCAACAGCATAAACAACCTTGACAAGGCGGGGAATAAACATCAAGCCCTCATTCTTAACGTAAAAACATGAAGTAAAATCTTCTTTTTTTCCAAAACAAAGGTATAAAGTACTACGAAAACAAAAGATTAGGCAGTAAAAAGTTAACGCAGAACCACGTGATAGCATACCCGCTGCTGTGGTACACCGTACCATGGCCTATTTAGAGTGTAGAGCTCCCATATTATAACCCCAAGGCTGAAAATGTCGCATTTCTCTGTGAAGGGTTCGTTACGAATAAGTTCAGGAGCCATCCATTCTGGAGTCCCCGCTGATGAGGAGTCTCTCAACGGACCATCTGTCATCATTCTTGAGAGCCCAAAATCGCAGATCTTAACCGTCCAGTGCTTATTCACAAGGCAATTAGCACTTTTCAGATCACAATGAACTAACTTCATCCGGTGTAAGCACATCAGCCCTCTTAGTTGCCAGCAAAAAAACAAAGAGAAAAGTCAGTTCACAGTTGTAAAATTCTTGCCAAGATGTTTATAGCTCTATATATACTAGCATAAGTATCCCGAAGAAATAAAATCATTAAATATTGTTTACAAGAATGGATATACGATATAGTGAGCAGTGATCTCAAATTTAAGTCCAACAGTTGCAAAAGAATACACTATGATGTGCATTTTCTTCCATCTAGGCTGAAGTGTTAAGTGGTGGATACTAATTAGAAGCAAAATCATGCTAACAAAAGAATAATGTTGACTGTTTTTGGTTCAAATTGACAACAAAGTTACAGCACATTTGTGAAATCCTATTTGTTTTTCATTTTTCCAAATATGATTTGTCAACCAAGAGTAAATATTGCATGATCCCCCGGAGCCATTGGTCTCAACAATTTAAAACCGTTGTATCAGAGGGAGGCACGAGGGTATTATAAATTTGCTACTTACAATCATGACTAAGTATACGGGGTGGGGTAGGCTTATATAATTAATGAACGGCTATCCCTGTAAATTCCTGTAGCATCCCATCTTACGATCTACAAAAATATTTTGATCAAGTAAAGTGTATCACAGTATGATACATGTAATTGTTCTTTGGGTTTCTTATGTAATATTTGTCTATTGTTCTAAACCCTTTAACTATTATTTTCTCTTGATAAAAGGCAATATTGCTATTTTAAAGTACTTTTCAAGGTATAAATAAGCAAATTGTGTTCCAACGTATTTTAGGTACTTTGGTAGTTCAAATTCAGACACAAATACTCTTTTTTATAACATATAGGGTTTATTTTCTTATTTTATTGTTTTCTTTTGTGAGTCATAAGTAAAAATTGGTTCCGTGTATATAAGTGTATTAATTAGGTAGAGTTTACCATGTTTAGCTTTATCTTCTAAATTTTATGTGGCTTATAAAAATTGGCTTCAATATTCAATTCAAATTAAATTAGCTATTAATTGACAATCCATTAAAAATATAATAGAGACATGTGCAACGAGAGAGTTTAAAATTTTCAAAATGACACCTAACAAATAGTATAAGCACTAAAAAAAGAGTGATCATTATATTAATTTAAGAGTACGATTTAAGTTGGAGTTCATGAGATAGCACGAAATGAAAAGAGAGCACTACACCAGACCGTCTTTTATAGTTCAAAGACCAACTCTTGTTTTATATATTTGTATTAATTTCATTTCTTTTATTTGAAAAGGTGTTAAGATGTTTGTTGAGTTTTTGTTAGCTTTCATTGTCTTGTACACGAGACTGTGTCCTCAATTTCAGAGCATTTTGGTCATGATAACAAAGCTCCACTTTTGTTTCTACAACCTATGTATATATTAGGGGTGCAAGTTGTTCTGGGACACCCGTGCCAACCCGTAAAAATATGGGCGTGGGTCTAGTATTATGGTGACTGTGATGGACATGGGCACAAAATTTTGAGCCGTAACAATATGGGCTGGACATGGACGAAGGTTTTTCGAAACCCGCCTAGCCCGTAGAACTTTTATACGATATATGAATTACATATATAAATTTTACGTTTACTGGTCTTTTTTTTTTTTTTTTAATCAATCTTTAAAATCCTCTTACCGAACGCGTTTAGAGACATTTGAAAGCTTCTATGTTTCTCCCTTGTTTCGTATTAAAGGATTAGACTTTGTAAGATTGTTTGGTAACCTTTGTCTTTTTATTTTTGTTTTTCCTTTATTTTAATTTGTCCTGAAACTTGTTTCCATGCTAATGACTAAATTTATTTTGAGACTTCACAATACGCTTCTTTATTATCATGATTAATTAGTAGACTTCGATGGCAAATGATATGCTTAAAAAATAAATAAACAAAAAATCATGATTAATTAGTAGACTTCGATAATATTAATACACGTTAAAGTTAAGTAAACAAAAACTAACATGAAACCATGGACAACCCCATGTCCAGCCCGTGCCCACCAAAATTTTGATGGGCTGAGCATGGACAAATATGATTTGACCCCGTAAATGGGCTAGGATGGGCACGGGCACTAGTTTTTGAGCGTGGACTGGGCATGGTCCAACAATTAGGCCCGTCCAGCCTGCCCAAGCTGTAGCCCTCCCTTCATCCTTGAATAATCGATCAATTTTCCTTTTTGGTTGTCCCAAAAAAATTAATCACTTTTTAAATCAGGAAAGATTCTGAAAGTGTGATTCTATATTTACCCTTTCTGTATATTTTAATTCTATTTCTCTCACACATTTAATCTTTCACCAATTCATTTTTTCTCTCCTGACCCACTTCCTCCTCTCTCTCTACATTTAATCTTCCACCAACCAATTTTCTCTCCCCTGACTCAATTCTTTCTACGCCTCTCTTTAGGGGTAAAATGGGACACACCATATATAACGTATATCCTTAATATGTGTGCCAAGTCAAAACTAATTAACTAAGCAATTATTTAGGGACGGAGAAAGTATTTTAATATTTAAATTCACATTGGTATTGATGACGGGGAATGGGTTACCTACTCCTAACGGTCAAAGCGAGCCCAATGCTTGGAATCCATATTATGCAAGGAGACATTGCTTTGATCTTCACCATAAAGTAAAATATTGTTTTTATCATTAAAGGAAAGGCTATTTTAACTTTCTAGTTTGCTATTCCACTCCAACATTTATACCACGCATGAGCCAATGTCATTAACATGTTTCCATTGGTGGAAAAATGCATCTCCCCATTACTAATGTACCGTTACAAATAGTATGTTCTTGCGTGTCCAACTTGTGGGGGCACTTTGCTACATAAAAAAAAAAAGTATCCATAGGTAAAATCTAGTGCAATTAGTCAATTGTTATTTCAGTATTTTCATTCAATCTCTTTAGTTGATCGTTATTATGATGCAGTAGTCATGATAATCAATTAGTGTGATTATAACTTTGAGAATAATAGGTTAAAATACAATATATCTATTATCTAAATAATAAAATTAGATATAGCTCATAGAAAGTTGGACTTCACCAAATTGGAGAGGACAAAAGATTCCATTTGGTGCAAAACCAGAGATGAACTTGTCTTTATTTATAATAATAATTATTATTATTATTGTTATACTGACTTCATGTAACATATACATCTCAAACAAGAAACCAGAATTGGACTTAGAAAATTATGATCATACAACTTATCTCAGTTACTTCATTATGAAAATTTGAAGAGATTCAAATTTCAAGTTTTAGGTCCCATAATCCTTCTCCTTTCTTTGATGGTTTCCTAGTTTGGGAAAGGGGGTGAGAGGCAAGTGGATAAATTTGGCCAAATAATATGATTTAGGACCACATAATGGAATATAGCCCTCCAAAGTCATAGCGCCCCACCAGCTCCGAATCAGTTTAAGTGAAAGGACATAATACAGTGTGTTTACAAAACCACATACACATTAATACACACACATCCAAATATTTCAGTGGGTTTCTAGTTGTCAAGAAGCATCAAGTGCAGCTAGAGCAATGTGCCACTGTCAACCAAACACTTTAATCATTGAAAGCTTTGCCAGGACAGCATCCATGCTGTTTTTCTCTGAAGCAGCAATACTCTTCCACATATAATTTATTTACCAAGCAGTACATATCACTCTGTTCATACTAACATATGGACATCAACACTTTCACAGGTACAAATTCGGGTCATTCAGGTTCCTTGAGCACAAAATCAAGTACAGCTCAAAAGAAACGGCAATTAGTCGCGGTTATGATGCTATTACCTCTTGAGGAGTTAAGGATGTGCAGCTCCTCCATAAGAGAAGTCTTCCACCGTCATTTGAGCAAGGTTGCAGTCAAAAACTAATTTGATCAAGACTGAGAGCCTAGTACAAGAGAGGATGAAAAGATGCAATAGAAAAGCTTGCCTTCCTCTTATTCGCTAGAATAAGGGTCCCCATGTGAAATGAGTGGCAGATAGTTTTAACTGAGACTTGAGGAGGCGTTATTTCTCTAAATGGAGAAGGTTTACTTTGATAAAGAGTACCTTACCAAGCCAACTGTTCTTTTCCCCAAGCTAAACTCAGTGATTTGAAGGTACTTGCTACACTTCTAATTCTTGTAGTTAAATGGAAATGGAACCTTAAATGAGGACCTCCTTGGAAATGGATTCAAAGGTACGAAAAGGATAGCAAGCAAGAGGGAGCCGCAGAAAGTGAGTCCTAGAACCTTACATGCTCAACAAGATGAAGACACGAGTACAACACATTCCTCTAGCACCGTGAGCATAGGAATCTTCAAACAGATACTTATTTCACTACAAAAATTCCAACTGTAGGGATAATCAAAATTACCATTTTGCTTTCGCCTCTGGTATATAGTGTATATTTCTTCTTTTCCTTCAGCATATACTGTGTTAATATCAGCTTGTACACCAGTAACACAACTACCAAACAGATTATTATACACTCAGAAAAAAAAACGAGAACAAATATTTGAAGATATGCAGGTGAAGATAATACCGTGAAGAAAGCCAGGCAAAATGCAAGTTTCAGCATAAGTTGAGGTGGCAATAATTGCTATTCTGTAGCGTATATTGTTTAAGCATTAAGATGAACACTAAAAATGGTACATAACAGATTAAACAGATAACCAACCTGCATATATCACGTAGCATTTTAAGTCTCCTCCGCCAACTGAGTTTTTTCTTCTGACCACTTAAGTGGATTAAGTAAAACAACGATCCCATCTCCATGTATTCAGTAACCATTGACAAGCGTGGAGGCTTTGTGCATGCACCAAGAAACAGAATAACTGAAAGAAATTGCATGAGTGGATCAGAAATACTAGCTAGAACCAGAATTTTCTGTCTAACTGTACGTGTCTGTATCCCTGATGCTTAAGAAGGAAATAAAGTTCTCATGCAAAAATCATATGGGCAAAGGCGGGTTGGTGCAGGGTCGGTGTGGTGGGTTAGGGGAAGTGGGCAAGGGTCTAATTGTTAACAGAAATAGTAAACACAGAACAACAAGAGTGATGAGAAGTACCATTTGGGTGCCGTAGACGGCTGCAGAAAAGAAGAGAGAGATCACAAAGGCAAAGTTAGAAAAGGTACAAAATTAATAAAAATATGATCACGAATGTGCCCGTAAGATCTACCTAAGGATAGATATTTCGTTGCAGAAATCCTCCATGTTTTCAGCAGTCAGATCTTGCTCCAGAAAAACTTTGATCGCAACATCAGTTCCATTCCATATTCCACGAAAAACTTCTCCAAAGAACCCTACAGGTCCAAAAAGATTATGTTACAAGTTATAACAACTAATTACAAAGTTGAAAAAGATAATAAGAATAATACCATGATTGCAACAGAACTGCAGGTACTTTGCAGCTATATGACAACAAATAACTACAACATCAGGGTTTCACGTTCATGGATGAGTTGAGTTAGTAAAACATTTTTAGCGACCTACAAGTATCACAAGATAAAAAGAACTTTTCTAGGCACAAGAACTCTCCCCTTTTAAATGCAAGGAAACATTACAAACCATGAGGAGCACTAAAATACAGCAGATCTATAAATTCTTCAAGAACAGCACGGTATCCTGAAAACTTGGTCAACTATATACAACCTAGACTGGACAAGTGACATCTGATTCCATCGTCATTAACTATGCCTTTGTCTTTAATCTGTCAAATCCCCAAACTGTCATTGGAACCCCTAGTAAGGTGGAGATAACTTTCAGGAACATTACAACATATATGCATCCCATATGGCACATTACATGAAGAGAGGGTATAAGTGGATGCTGCCGAGAAAGACTAAACTTGGCCATCCAAACTCCTAAAAAAGAGGAAGGGAGTTTTTGGGGGGGGGGGGGGGGGAACCTTTTCCTCTAATCGATCACAAATCACGCAGAACACTGGAAGAAACAGCAGTTTATCTATTCCATATAAGCACCAATGGGGTTTAAAAGGCAATACTTGTCTTTCCCTCGAATACCCCGTTTTACAACATAGCTTTTAGAATTGTAAGGGTCTCTTTGACCTCTGAAAAGTTTCAATTCCTTTTTTTACTTCTTTTATGCTTCCGCTCAAATAACAGTTTTAGTAACTATGTTTCACCTCAGCTTTTAAATTGCAAGGGTTTGTTTGACCTCTGAAAAGTTCCAATTCGTTTTCTAAATTACCCATGTTACTCCTTATCCCATGGTTTCCTTCCCCCACATATCCTCTTTTATAACAGTGTTTCATGTTCTCTTTGAAAATTAAACCTTCGAAAAGTTCCAATTCGTTAATTACTAACCCCTTTATTCTTTCCTCCACTTAACCTTTTCGGAAACAATGTTTCATCTGGTGATTTGACATTTGTAACATTCCAATTCTTTGCTTTTGAGGTTATATGCCAGGACTTTCTTGCCGCTAAATACATTGCTGTGTCTACATGTTTGACATTAGATTTAGTTACATAAGAGGGCATTTTTTATTTTGATAAGTTCCTGTTCACAAGATATTTTTCTTTTTTGGTCATAATCAACTGCCTATGTTCCAGCATAAACCTATGTGTTACTCAGTTGCACACCTATAAGTGAGACAACTCCTAGGGTTCAAACTTCAAAGAGTGCACAGAGGAGAGGAAGTAGAAGCACACGAGAAAAACAAACTACTAATATTCGTGAGCCTAAAGGATTATGATTATACATACAAGAATTAAGGTACACCTCATCAACCTACTTTTTTTTGTCCTCTTCCAATACCACCATCAATCACCACCAGCCCATCAAGGTTAGACCACGATCAACCCCTTGAAGGACCAGAAGAAGTTGTAAACATACACCTACACAAAGACATGGTAAAAGCACTCATCATCTTCGTCCCTATTTTCATGCATACAGACTTTCTTTCTTCTTATTCTCATGTCTCCTAACTGGAAGTATCTTTCTCCACCTATTTGTATTGATTCGATCATCTGATAGATTATTGACGTGCATGTACATCTGATAGATTATTGATGTGCATGTACATCTGCAGTGCGTCAAGCTTAATTGGGTGGCTCCGAAACTGGTGCATTTACATCTAATAGTGGGCAAATTTAAGCATATAATCTTGACCCAGTTCAATGTAGATACTAAAGCAAACATCTTTGTTTTGGTATACTTCAGCAATTTATGGAAATAGAGAGATAGAAGTACTAGCATTGAACGTTACCAATGGAACACCGAACATGCCCGAATGATGCATTATGTATAAATGAGGTTTTGTAGCAGTCAATTGTTGCAAAATGGTTGGTATAAAAGGCAATAAAAGAGTATTACCGATAATGTAGTCATTATTGAAACATATGCTCTACCAGGTCTCACTCAATTAACTTTACGAAAAAATATTTCAATCTGTCCATAGCCCCATCTTTGTACATAATGAGTGGCAAACTATGCCCTACTTTAGAGCTATATCTAGAAGCTTGAGAACTAGCCACTTAAAAATATAACTAGGCTTTGAAAATGCCATTTAGTATAAGTCGGTTTTTTTCTTCTTTTGTATATCACTAATATGCCAATAGCTATACTCAAACCCCATCATGCATTTAAACTGGGAAAGTAGATGTTGAGGGTGGTCCCAACTTGGTAGTAAATAATTAAGTGGTGGACAGTATCTAGCATAAGCAGTTTTCAACTTGATTAAGACATCTGATTCAGTTAATACAAACATTACAGGAAATATTATACCTCGGGTCATGATTCTGGGGTCAGAGTTCACTAATTTTCTATTTGATCTTTTTTGCGACAAAAAAACACCTAGCATAACTTCTAAAAGGAGAAAGTAGCTCATCCATGCCTGATGGATTTGAGTGTATGATCGAACTTTGTAAAATTTTCGACACATTAAGTAACCAATAAAGAAAATACTAACAGTTACACTGTGAAACAGTATTCTTTCTTATTCTTATCAAGCGGTACTTTTTTGAGTCAAGTTGTCATCTCAGAAGTAATAGAACAGTTTTTAGATGTTGGAGAATATAATTGTGAAATTATAGCACTTTTGACAAGTGTAGATGATCAAAATGGCACAGGTCTGTGCTTTAAGAAGGATTGCGTAACAAAATGGCTTACCTGTAGGGAAGGAGCGAGTAATGCCCTCCTGAGTTTTGATCTACATGAACTTGGTACGGTTACAAACCTCGTGTCTCATATCATTACGAGAATTCTAGACTTAACAGTTTTCTTGCCTTTTCTTTATGCTTCTTTTATACGAGTAGTAGTTTCCAACAAACTCACGTCAAGGAGTTTACAAAGACCGAGATTACCTCTATCTAAAAGGGTGAAAGAGAAACAAGAGAAGCAGAATCCTGGTCTAACAAGATTCATGTCGCATTATGTAATGGTGTAGTATGGTTAATACAGTATCTATCCTTGATGTTTATAAAGTCAAAAGAAACTAAGAGGAGCATAATTGGAGATGAAAAGCCGGTTGTGGTTTTTTGAAGGATAGTTCATATTGGTGGTGCCATGAAGTAATGAACTGATGGATACGTGGTCACATGACTCAAAACTCTAAATTTTTAAAAATCAAAAGGAACTTTTAGTGCTAGAGTAATGCTTGTAACAAAATTTCTGCGGTTCACTCTCCTGAATTTTAACAACCAATTCACTCTTGAAGGAACTTCTCTTCCGAAATAACTTTTTCTTCTAAGATATGGACTAAAGGAAAAGAGCTGCAATCTGCTTGAAGTGGTGGAAGGCTTCCCATGAGCCAAAGGGGGATTCAAACGACAATGAAAAAACACTGAAGTATAGAGGTTGACAGATAAATTTGAGGATGGTAGATACATAGACTGTTTAAGAAAACAAAGTTTTCCTCTTGTAAATGGATATGCAAACCAAACCATACAAAATGGTGACCGTCACATGAATAGAGTTCATTAAAAAAGAACTCTATATTGCAATAATTTGTAAAAATTACTACATATGTCTGTATATGTATTAAACATGTCTTGATGGAAGCGCCCACTGTAATGATTTCATTACAATGTAATAAACTCTTTCATATTTCACATTTAAATCGACCAAGCCTCGCAGCTTAGAGAATAATGAACTAATTAATTTTACCACACACTTTGTTTAAAGTTCAAATTTGGCTTTTGAGTTCTTTCCTGCTCAAGATTGCTCCTCTTTCTTAGATTTTTAATCACCAAAGGGCTCTTAACAAACATATAATATATAAAGATATGCAAATGTCCATGTAGGATGGGACTTCATAGGTGCGAAAAATATGAGAGGACTCTAAAAGTTGTCCATGCATTTTTACCTTTATAGTAAACACTGTTAGAAGCATTAATGAGTTCTTTTGATGAATATGTGTAGTAACACTATTCTATTGTATTTGCAACCAAATCAATTTACATGGTTTTCCTTGAAACCAGGCCTTATACTTATCTTTTGCTTTCTTAGCTATAAACTTGTGGCACAGCGTGTATATTTGTTTCCCTTTTACTTAGGTGGTTTTTCTTCTAAGCTCATAGAACTTTTTGATGGTTCCAAACTTACTTCCAACACATATAATTAGTTTTTCCAAACACGTATAATCACTTCTTTTGCCTTTAACATAGTCATGCAATTAATGTGTTCAGAGTCAAGAAGAGTAATATTTTTCATTTAGACTATTAGTTGCAACTTCTTCAGTTGAATATTTCAAAACGCCTTCTAAAAAAAAAACAAAATGACCTTATCACATGGATGTATATGTTGTTCTTAATAGAGGTCTTTGTGAAAATGGGGGATACTTTATATCATGAACGAGCTATAGACATAACAATGAACCCAAAACCTGTAATGTGTTTACGGGTAAGTCAATTGACATAGAACTTATTTGCAAGTTTTTATCAAGAATTGCGGGGATAATCACATGCATCCATATAAAAAGAATGCTACAGATAATTCAATAACGTAGATAACTATTATCATAAAACCTCTTTTAAAAGGATTCCAACACTAGATGCTTTACATGAAAATGAAGAGGATGAACTAGAGATCTTTTTAAGATAACTTTCAATTGCACTGAAGACGGTGATTTAGATAAAGGGATAACATCAGTTATATCCTTGTGTTTATGGTGCAATTACAGTCAAGGAATCAGTTTTCCCAATATGAGTATTAGATTCTAGGGGTGCAACTTGGACTGGGTACACCTGGGCAACCCGTGCCAGCCCGTAAAAATATGGCTGTGGGCTTACTTTTACAGATACCGAGGTGGACATGGGCACAAAATTAAAGGCCCGTCAAAAACATGGGAGCCCACTCAGCCCGTGGAAAATTCAGCCCATCCAACTTTTATATAACACAATTTTATGTGTACAGGATACATGTTTTTTTTCTTTAGCCTTTAAATCCTCTGAGCATATGGGATTGAAGACCTTTAAAGACTCCCTTTTTTCTGCTTTGTTTCTTATTACAGGAGTAGATTTCTTAAGATTGTTTCGAGACTTTTGTCTTTTTCTTTTATTTTCTCCAAAAACGTTGTTTCCATGCTTATACTAAATCCATTTTGAGACTTTTCATTATACTTTTCTTCATTATACTAATAACTAGACTTGGATGGTAATTGACACGCTTAAAAATTAAGTACACAAAAACACAGGATTAATTAGTAGACTTGGATGGTATTGATATGCTTTCAAATTAAGTAAACCAAACTGATTTGTAACCGTGGACAATCCTTGGGCAGCCCAAGCCCACCAAAACTTTCGTAGGCTAGGCGTGGACGGATATTATTCGGCCCGTAGATGGGCGGGGCTAGGCATAGTCCGCCCCTTGGGCCGGTCTAGCCCGCCCAAGTTGCAGCCCTATCAAATTCCCACTGTACTTTCCTTTACTCTTCAAAGACATATTAATCTGATAATATCTTCCACCCTAAAATCACTTCAATAACCGATCCACCACCCAGTAACGGCTATTCCTCGCCAATTTGCCACCGCCATAAAATTAGAAAACATCCAAACACCACCGAAAACTCCAAAACATACCAACAAAAAATAAAATAAAAGAACACACATGAAGCTGCAATCTTGAATTTCCGCACATTCTTTTTCCCCCCTTCTTTCATCACCACCACAACACCTCTGCCACAACCACTACCCAACCCCACCACCATACTCTCCACCATTCCCCATCAACCACTTCTTACAGCATCACCACCAATCTCTCCCCCTCCACCTCCCATCACCATCTCCGAATTGGGGGTTTTTGTTTTGGGCTAATTACACCTATGTCCCTAAATTTAGGGTGTAATTACAGTCAAGGACACAAAGTTTTAAAATGTAACATTCTGTGACCAAACACTTTTAAAATGTATCAGCCGTGTCCATCCGTCAGGGTTCCGTCCAAAAAGTGTACTTTTTTAATGATGTCAGCAATACGTATTTTTAAAATGACAATACTACCCCTTGTACTTTATATACAAAATATTTTAAAATTTTAAAATTAAGATTTCAAGCCTTAATTTCAACATTAGGGTTTTAAAAGCCTAAAATTAATTTGTTCTCTATCTTTGCACTCTACTCTCAATCCGCAATTTCTCAATCTGCAATTTCTCAAAGGGTTTCAATCTGCCAATTAGGGTTTCAAAACCCTAATTTGCAAAGCAAAGTCGCCTGCGCCTGACCATCAGAACAACGGCACCTTACTGATTGTCCAGATCTGCAAAGCAAAGATGCCAGTCACGGTGATGCCATCACCTTCCCTTATTTGACCTTCCCTAATTTGCAAAGCAAAGATGCCGTCACCATCACCACCGTGACTGGCCCTCTGTTACCATCAGAACAACGGCAAAGTAGCCGGTTGTCCAGATCTGCAACGTCCAAAATCGCAACGTGACGGACGCCATCACAACTGAGCAACGGCGAATATCTTTGCGGCAGGAGGTGCGGCGTTGCGGCAACGGGGAAGGGGGAGGGTGGATGCGGCGACGGGGAAAGGGGAGGGTGGAGGCGGCGACGGGGAAAGGGAAGGGGGAGGGTGGGTGAGGCGACAGGGAGGCCGACGGGCAGCGAAGGTGTTCTGCGGGGAGTTTGAGACAGAAATGGCCAATGGGGTTGAGGGCGTGGGGGGTCTTTTGGGGGGGGTACATTAATCTTCCTTTTTCTCTTTTTGTTTAAGATGAAATTAATGGCATTAAAAATAAATAAAGTTCCAACTTAGGGCAATAAAGTCTTTTCATTAAAACCGTTAGGGTTTTTAAGATTCCGTTTGGTCAACGGACATGAGTGTAATTTGCCCAAACTATTGTCCTTGTTTGTAATTACACCCTAACCTCAGGGATATAAGTGTAATTAGCCCTTTTTTTTTTGGGGGGGTGGGGGGGGTGGGGCGTGAATAGCAACCTGTCTCACTTGAAGGAATTCAGTGATCTCAAGCCTCAACTCTCTATTAGGAAATCTAGTTTCATCCTTGCTTTCCATATTTAGGCAAAAAATATAGATGTGTTCTTGACTTTTAAAAAGACAATCTAAGATGTTTTCGAACAAATAGAATTTGCTAATCTCAGATGTATTTCGGTGGAGGCAGTGGTGGGAGTGTTAAGGTGGAGGTGAAGTTGGTGTAGACGGAAAAGGTTGGGAGCAGCGGTGAGATTTTTCCACTGGAGGCCGCGGAGGTGTGGATGGAGATTGTGGGAGGTTGTTTTTTTTTTTTTTGGGGGGGGGGGGTTGGAGTGTTACGGTGGACGGGGCAGAGGAACGGACGAAGGAGTAGGGGGTTTGAATGTCGTGTTGTTGATCGGGGTGGTCTAACAGGTGTGAGATGGGGTTACGATTGGCC
Organism: Escallonia rubra; assembly: GCA_033065855.1. Classification (NCBI taxonomy): domain Eukaryota; kingdom Viridiplantae; phylum Streptophyta; class Magnoliopsida; order Escalloniales; family Escalloniaceae; genus Escallonia; species Escallonia rubra. Next base: position 195,998 of record JAVXUO010000470.1, read on the forward strand.
AGTGGTGGATTAAATGTGCTATACTGACATGGCTGACTTTTGTCCATTGGATCTTATTGATTGTCTGTATTTTGTTTGGCCATAGAACACAGATAATACTTCCTCAAATGCGAGTACTAGTGTAACTAATCCTTAAAGTCAGGGATATAAATGATACTATCCTTAGCTAAACGAATAATAATTAGGCTCCTTCAAGTATAAGCTTTGAATTACAAATACTCACTCTACTCCTCAACTCTACACAGTTTAATCCCACTATTTAGGGTATTACAATTTTGGGAGTAAATTAACTCGAAGGCCTAGCATCACTAGATTTGGACTTCGCAGACACCTAATTTACTGTCCATTTTTCTTGGAATCATTACGTTCTGCAATGCACAATACATTTTGCAGTTTAAAGCCTCATTCAATTTATTTTTTTTCCATGGTTCTCCACCTTAACTTATGTTGATAGTCTTGGGCAGGGAACTACTAATTACTCTTAGACAACTTGTGTGTTTGGAGGTTCTGTGTAGAGTATGAAGATGAAAGAAATACCTGAAAATATGGAAATGCTGAAGTTAAGTTTCAAAGTCTGTGTTAGCCCTGAATAACTTCAGCATTTATTTCGATGGTTCCTTCTTAGCAGATTTGTGTCATATGGATTCATCCAATGTATAATATTCTCGTTTGTGCTGATTCTGTTTGTGAATGGATTATCATGGTTTTTTCCTTCCTTATCTACATTAATATATATTTGCCTCGTGTGCCAAGTTTCGACAAGACTTACTTATGTGATCACCATTCATGCCTAGATAAGTTATTGCACGAAAGAAGTATTAAAAAAAGGACGAACTTATTCATAATCTCTCTATACAGCTAAATGTAACATTATCATGATGCACATTTACCAGTATCATACAGAACTACAAAGACTACAGTCTACAAGAAAGCTCCCTAGTTTGCCAGCCAACCCCTAAATGCAAAAAACTGTAACTTTATAGTCATCTGGATCCAAACATTTCTAATAACTTTTAAACGTGTACAGGATAAGCACTACTTACTCTTTTGATGAACTTGAAAAGATAAATATATAACTGTGAGATGCAAAAGTCTCAAACTAAGTATGCCATCTACAAAACACATGATGACGTCAGGAGCCTCACATAATAGAATTATCCATTTGACTATTTGGTTTAACCAAGGTCTGGAAAGGAAAGACGATTTGATTCCCTAAGTTTGATAAAAAAAACAAGATATAAGCAGAAAAACTCAAATCAGACAGCATGTTAGCAAACTACTTCAATTATGTCAGCAAACTGAAGCAGAAGAATAGCAAAAGTTTGAAAAGAAACAGCGATAAAAGTAGTTAAACCTGTTTGACACAGCTTATTTTGGCACTCTTGCAACTTTTGCAAAGGTGAAAATGTGTTTCGGCTGTTTGTTGCAGCTTTCTGGGTTGCTTTTCCAGCTTATGTATTACAAATTTTCAGAATGCCCTTCATTCTTTGCACTCTGCAGGTGTCGTGTGTTGGTGCTCTCTCTCTTTCTTCTTCCTTTTCTCAACATCATTTACTATGTCCAACTTATCCGATGGAGGACTTAGGTGACTCAAGTTGTATTCAACTTGAAATAGAATCCTCTTTCATTTAAGAAACACGAAGAATATATTTAGGTATTCTTTAGGGTCATCAAAATCTGTGGACAACGTAAATTTATATACATACCGTTAAGTAAGAGCTTGCTGGGTATTTTTGTCAATTCCAACTTAAAAAAAATCTGGCTCTATAAGTTGCAACAAATGTTTTGTAATAACTAACGAGAAAAATCCGCCTATATTACTTTTTATCAGCTGCTTACAAAAAAAAAAAAGCAAAAAGTAGCGACGTACGAGGCCTTAGAGCCAAACACTGCAGAAAGAACGTAATAATGCTTAACTATCCCAACACCGGTGCATGCAGAAACGAATTAATAGCAGAAACTCAAATCAGACAGCAAGTCAAAAAACTGCTTCACTGAAGTTAGCATACTAAAAACATCTGAAGCCAAACACTGCAGAAAGCACTTTGAGAATAAAACTCACCAATGCCAACACGAGTGCCAACAGTTAGTTCTGAGTAATCAATATTCCACTCTTGGAAAGGTAAAAGAGGCTTTTTCTCGAACATGGGTGATTCGAGAACTTTGTTCCAAGCTGAGACCATTTCATCAGTTACCCCACTTCTCTCAGAAGTTTGATTCCTAAATTCATGAGGAGATGAAGGTAACGACATGGCCTTTTGAGAATCCATGTGCTCCCTAGGGAGAGCATATAGCAAAGACCTTCCCCCAGATAATTCATCACGGTCTTCAATGCGTAAGTCAGATACCTGAATATAGTAAGGACTGAGTTAATAACATTTACTAAGATAAGTAAAGAAGGCGTGTACACTAGATTAACATGTACAAACGCATGACAGGAGGCAAAACAATAAGAAAGCCTGGCAACAAAAATCCTACAATACAAGAATTCCAAAAGATCAAAACGGTTATGGTAATATTTCATACATTTCTACTGAAGCACAATTCGTATAAATAAGCCAAGCTTAAAGTACCAGCCAGACTTAGCAACAAAATAAGACAAATTCAGCAAAATAGAAGTTTAAAGTACCACCTAAAACAATTTAAAATGTTTCTCAAATGAATTTGACCGCATGTAAACAGAATGATTTATAGCAGTAATATGCTATTGGGTCCTCCTCCGCCCTCTTCCCCTAATTTTTTGTTTTTTTTTCCGTAAGAATTATGATGAGCAGCTAATCGATATGCTCTTTTGGGAATGCGAGACGCTCCAAAAGCAGGATCTGACATTGCTACTGAGAAACATAAAGGAAGATGAAATTGAATAAAACACGTTGCTTCCTCAATCTAATCCAATCGATGAGATGTTAAGCACGGATTATCAGATCATTACCAGCAAATATACCAAATAAAATCAAACTCCTTACAAAACAACGACTAAGAAGATAAGAATTGCGAAACAATCACGTTAATAGCAAACGAAAAGAAAAAAAGAGAAGAGAAAATCAAAATTGCAGGGAAGTAAACAAAGCATCCAAAGAATTTGTAGGGAAGTGTATGTCCATCAAGTATGCAGCAGCAGAGTGCAACTGTACAAGATATGAGGGCAAGGTAGCTACTTTGTGATGTCCAAAAGAGTAACAATATGTAAGCATAGTTAGATGGCGAATCATCAAACGAACTAGTCTGATTTTTGCTATTATGTATATGCCGCATTCGGGGTATTTCTAACTGTCCCCCGAGTTTGGTAGGGAGTCAAATGTCAACATACGGCATTTACTATGCTCTATTAAGGGGTCTACTCTGAGTGTGAACTGTAGGGCATTTCAAAGGGTTGGCGTTTTCAACAGGTAAAATTTGGCCACGCACTATTCGTCAATAGCACAGCCATAGGAAGGGTAACTGGGGCGTCCCACCCATCCTTTCAGATTTACGTGGGGTCACACCTTTTTTCTTTTGGCCTTTCCATTTCTTTTTTGCTTTTTTCTGGGAGACGTTTAAGATATGATGTTTGGAGTAGATTAAAACAGAATAGTAAATACCCCCTCCATCACAAAAAAATTGATCATATTTCCATTTCGGGCTGTCCCAAAAAAATTGATGACTTTCAAATGAAGAAAGATTCTGTAGGTGTTTTTCCATGTTTACCCCTTTTTAATTATATTCTCTCTGCACAATTAATCTTCCACCAACCCATTTTCTCTCTCATGTTCCACTTTCTTTCTCCCCTCTCTCTTTCTCTCTCTTGGGATAGAATAGAAAACTCGTAAAATATAACTTATATCCTAAATAAGTGTGCAAGTCAAACGTGATCAAACAATTTGGAATGGAGGGAGTATTAACTTGCTTGCTTATATGTCTGGTACGTTCTAAGACAATAACTACGGAAATACACTTTTGAAGAACAATTTTCAGTTTCAAGACAAACTCATGAACTCAAACTAGTATGAAGGTAGAGATTAATACTACTTTTCTAAGGGAAGAGGATCACCTAAATAGAGCTAAATGACAACTTATAATTTTTGGGACCTATTGAAAGTTGTCAAAATTATAGGGGGCAAATTTATACTTTTGGAAAGCTGCCCCTTTGGTGCAGGCAGGGCATGTGCCCAGATTAAGTCCCAAATAGCCATCCCCAGCTAGAACGTAAACTTGGTGACTAATGCACTTATAGCAACAAATGAGGAATGAATTCAATGTCCTCCAAAATGAGATTGATGCATTCGCAAGTACATATGCAACAGCAAAAACTTTTTCAAGTTCAGAAGGTAGCAGGCACCCGATACACGTTTGTTCCATAACCTAGCGGCACAATAGCTCGTACGTCCTTTTGTGGCATGCAATCAATCTAGAAAAAAACCTCACTCAACCTCCGAACCTGAGATCAAATGTTCCGTCCAAGCACTAGCACAATTATATTCAGCTATGATGGTCACAAGACCACTTGCTTATGAGGAAACAAAGTTCAAACTAAAATCTACGAGTGCGACTTGGGCTAGGCAACCCGTAAAGATATGGGCATGGGCTCGCTTTTATAGAGATCGCGGTGGGCGTGGGCTCAAAATTTTGAGCCTGCCAAAAATATGGGCTAGGCATTGAGAAACCTTTTTAAAGTCCCACCGAGCCTTTGGAAAATCCAGTCCGCCCAACTCGTATACAATGTAATCTATGTATACAAACTTCATGTCTTCAAAACGTGAGTTATCTTTTTCTTTTTTCTTTTAAAGCATCTCATCGTCCATCACATAAATTTAATGTAATCTAACCACCCAAAGCCTTTAACAAAATCAAATACTAATTTTCCTGTCTTTTCTGAATTCTCATCTCAACCTACATAGCTATAAGACTGAAAGGTAAGTTCTCTGACGTCTCTTCTCTCCTCTCTCAAGCCCATTTATGTGCATCTCCCTCTCCAGTTTCCTCTTTTCATCGTATTGTAACATACGCACACAAACACCATGTCAAGCTTTTCAATTCTAGCGGCAAGTTGGAAATCAAGCATTAAACCACTTCGATTAATTCTGTGTGGTGGTGGCCCGCGCTGGCGGGTGGATTGATGGTAGTGATGGATTTTCATTGAGGTCAATAGGAGGGAGGAGGGGGAGGATGGGAAGTGAGGAAGATAGGGTAGGTGGATTGAAAGTGGTGGGGTCCGTATGGTGGTGATGTTTTGGCCATGGCGGTAGTGGTAGGTTCTCAATTTGTGGTTGGGGCAAGTCGACCTCTAGTGGTGGGGTTCACTACACTTTGCTTCGTGATCATCATGCCAAGTTAGTATTCTTGGATGGTCATTGATGCTCTTAAAATTAAAATAGACAAAAACTAATTCGCAACCATGGACAACACTTGGACAACCCGTGTCTAGCCAGCACCCACCAAAATTTTCATGAGCTGCCTAAGAGATATCCAGCCCGTAGTTGGCTGGACTTGGCTGGGCTGGGCATGAGCACGAGTTCTTTTAGAGTGAGCTAGGCATAGTCTGACCCTTGGGTCTGTCCAACCCCCCAAGTTGCAGCCCTACTAAGAACCTTTAGTGTGTCTTTGGATGGAGTAGTTTGAAAATCCTTTCATTTCGAAAATCCTTCATTCTAGAATCCCCTCATTTCGGATTCTTGGGATTTAAGAGTTCATTGTTTCGATAATACCGTTTTGTTGTAGGCATTTAAGTGTGTATTTTCATTTTCTTTTTACAGATAACACAATCTAAATACATGAGAGTTTACATTTACCACTTTATATAAGTAATTTTACCACATCTTTGTTATTAAAAAGTTTATAATTGTCACTAATATGTATTTTTAGCAACAAAATATCGGTGAAAAGTATATCAAGGGGGTGAAAATAGCTGTTTTGAATGTGAAGTACATGACATCTTAAGGAAAATACAAATAACAAAAGGAAAAAGGTAAAAAAAAACCATCTTTAACTTGTTTCACATAAGCTAGCGTTTATAAAAGAAAAACTTAAAACTCTCTTTCTTGTGGGGAAACAAAAATGAGATTGAAATGACAGTTACACATAAAATTTTGGGGAGCCCACAATCAATAAAACAAGGAAGACATTAATGGGGAAATTTGGCAAAAGACTAGTCTAGACTAGTAATTTCGACTGAGGATTTGAAGCCTCCAAATCCCCATTTCAAATCCCTCCTAAAACTTTGCAAATCCATTTTTTAACACATCCCAAATAAAGGATTCCATGAAAGGAATTTCAAATGCCTTGCCAAAGTGAAATCCCTAGTTGAAATACCTCATCCAAACACTCTTAAATAAATATACGCACTCCAAAAATTAACCAAGTCCCACGGCATCAGCTGCATATAAAATGTGAGGTCACAGTGGCTTGGTTGATTTATGGATGCATTTGCTATTTCCTAAGGACAAGCAAATATAACTTGATATATGATCTGTACAACTCGACAAAATGCACTTTCTGCAGTGTAGAATATCAAACTTATATCAAATTCGATGCTTTAATATAGTTTATGAGATTAGTAATCTTGTATACGTGACCTTGAATTTGCTCCAAAGCTACAAGGGTGTACGTAACCCATAATATTCCAACTGGGAATTTTATTTTTTCTCAAAGCAACTATAAACGAAGGGATATAGAAGACAGTATATCTTAGAGTCGTATGACCAACTTCCATAAAAGAAATGTAAGAGTGTGGCATATAGAAAAAGAAGTATCAGAAGTATTAAGCCCCTGTCCAAATGTCCCTTGTCCAAGTAAAGGACTGAGTGTTGCACATGAGTATGTGGCGCATTTTGAAGAGCTCATTTAACAGAACTTTTAGACTTGGATAAGATGTGGTAACACAATCGTGGGAAAGAAAAAAACCACAACCACAAGCCCACACCAGGGATTCAACAATGAATGATTAATCATGTCAATTAGTAGTGCAGTCAACAATCACCAGCATAAAAGAGTACGTACACTCTTTTGAAGATCTGGAACAGTGTTTCTGTCATCTGAAGAATAAGCATATGGCATACTATCCCCTTGTTCTCTCACGAGCCGATTCTGCTTCAGTGTTTCATTCATTGCTCGTACAGCCCTAAATTACACAGTTAGGGCAAAAAACCATCAGTAGAGTTAGTCTCCGCAGGAATAGCATGGACAATCATCGGGCATCTATATTTTTTACTCTACAAGAAACCAAAACTTCCGTTTTGCCAAATATTCCTGCTTCAGTTGATCGCTGAATTCTATTCTGATTAACTAAATTATTTACTATATGTAGGTTACTCCACACCTCCTAAAGTCAGATACACTTTTTCCTTAACACAATTATGCGGATGACCCTCGACAGATAAGTGTTGTAGTTTTCACCCTTCTATTATCTTGCACTGAGTTTTAGTTATTACTATTCAACCTTTATTGTTCGATTCCCCTAGCACATAGGGGTAGCTATCGTGGAAGAGAAACAAGAGGGAGGTTAGGCACCCAAATTAATTCATATAGTACAACCTAGTACAATGTAAAATGCCAAAACGGACCTAAATTCTAATCAGCACTTTCATAGAAGAGCATTTTGTTAAGTTATGAGTTGCTCTATAAGCTTAAGCTGTCTGAGAATAGACCTAACAATTTTTATCATGCTTTAACACCACCACCCAAACGTGTAAGCTCCCACTTGTACATGGAGAGACTACATGATCCACCGCCACCAAGTGCACAGACAATCGTAGTGACAAATCAACGCGAACTACTTGCGGCGTAATACAAGCGGGCAGAATGGACTGAACAATGTTTAAGTTACCATGAACAGCCATGAGCTCAGAAACCATGTCAAGCTGAAACCATTCTCTAGCAGCTTAAGCTTTTGGAGCAAGTGGTAACTTGAGCAATAAAGTATATCATGATTCAACAAATTTGTTAATGGTATCACTCGATCTTGTAAATTCAATATGTAATCTTAGTATGTGGACAAATAAGGTTGATTAGCTGGTAGCTGCTAGTGCTCACTCATCCCCCAATTGTGACCTAACCAACTCCTCCACAATTCAAAAATCGTCTTAAGGCGTAACCGACTTAATACCCCCAAGGCACAAAACCAAGTCGCACACCCCCTTAGCAACTGAAAAATAGAGATGAAGATAATTGACTGACTCCACATCCTCCTTGCATATGAAGAACCTATCTAAGGACACTTTCCTCCACTTGGATAAGTTATAGCCGGCTAACATGCACTCCTACCGCTTCCCTAACACAATCAAGTAAACAATCACGAAGTTGGCAAACTGGGAAATTCTAGAAGGGAATTATATTGAAGATCTACCATATTATCTAATCTTTATCATCAACAGATCTACTAAAAAAATCCAATTTTCAAATGATCTAACATCTAAAAATAACACAGATTACAAAGATAAAAAACATCAATAAGGCAAAAAAATTATCCAAAAGCTAAAACACAAAAGAGCCAAAATGAAAACTCGAGAACACGTCATGGCGTCTGCAGGAGTATCCAAAGTTAAGAATGATAATAAGTTTGATATTATTGCATAGGTTGCAAAGACCTGATGATGTGTGACAGAGTCTGACATACTTGAATAAGCTCAGAAGATCCCTGAACTTATTTAATGCATCGTGGCGGAGAAGAAAAACTTCAGGATCTTCATGATGGGTAGAAGATGGGAGAGAGGGATTTGATAATCACTAAACTGAGATCCATCACTCCTTTGTTTCTCAACTTAAACTTGTACTTATATGTGGAAGACCATGCCCATGCTAGGATTTTTTAATGAAAGTTTGGATGATGGAGGATCATTTCAAATGATATGTTCCTTTTGGATGCTTAATCGCACACTACTGCAGCAAATTGCATATGTAAACTAATAGAATGCTTTCTGGTCATTTATGAGGTTCCACGTGGAGCAAATTTTCTCCCACTATAAAAGCACATCATATATTAAGTTAAATTTGACTAATAAGACGCATTATTTCCTATACAGGATTGCGGGGATGTAACCCCACTCCCGAATTGATCTAACCCACTCCAAACTGGCACATTCGTGTGAGGCAGGATGGAGTGCATTGATTATTTTTGGAGTGGGATTATCAATTTCCACAAGATCAGACATATATCAGATAAAGGAAATAAACCAAATGCGAGCACTATTTTACAACTAGAACTGACAACAATAATCTCTACTTTCTACATTCATCAAAAAGGAATAATGGGAGAGGGGACAGAGGAAGATATATTTATATATATATATATATATATATATATATATATATATAGATATATATATATATATAGATATAGAATATATATATATATATATAGAGAGAGAGATCGCTACACTTTATCAGACATAGAAAAGGTAGATTGCAATCATAAGTTTCTTATATGAGGGTCCAAGCATCTCATCACCAGATCAAAAGGGAAATTTTGCTTAGACGATGTACCTATGGAAATTAAAGCTCAAGAGCAGCTACCTATACAACGCGCAAGTCTCCTTTCCTATGATTTTTCACTCGTTTAAACGGTGATGCATACACTATATACAAATTTCTGTCCCTATATAAGCATCGCCAGATAAAAGAGAAAGTATTTACAATATTGTTCTGAGGATTGGAAATACAGCTTTTTTTATTGGTCCAAGGTGGAAAATTTTCCATATTAATTACCAACGACTGGAGAGCTACTCACGTAACATTTCAAGGAATTTGGAAGTCACATCAATGACTACCAAATGAGGCACTAGCTACTTTAGGATGGCTTTAAGAGATGGGGGTTCCTGTCAAAATCAATGTTGTATCAACTTCACTGGCAAACACAGACCACAACATATCTGCACAATGCATGCATAGTGATCAAAGCAACAAGGACCAAGTTTCTTCATGGTACTTAAAGAGATCTTTGAACCACATACAGACAAAAGATACCATAGATTTATAAGGAAAGATGAGATGGGGGTTCCTGTCAAAATCAATGTTGTATCAACTTCACTGGCAAACACAGACCACAACATATTTGCACAATGCATACATAGTGATCAAAGCAACAAGGACCAAGTTTCTTTATGGTACTTAAAGAGATCTTTGAACCACATACAGACAAAAGATACCATAGATTTATAAGGAAAGATGAGTGGTACAAAGAGGAAAAACGAACAAGAAAATTGGAGATAGAATTGGATATTTGCCTAAATCTAGCTGGGATTGCAGAGAATCTGCTAGATTATGTTTTAACATGCCTTAATACAATTGGTTAGCAAAACAATCCACATTAAACCCAAAAAATAGCCTAAAGTCACATCCGATCAACATCAGCAACATGCATATAAATCAGATGTACATTTCATTAATGCAGTCGAAGACATTCAGGAGAAAAGGCAGGCAGAGAGAGAGAGTAGCAGGAAGAATCTCAGACCTGAGGAGTGACTTAGCACCATATTTACCATCTCGTTTCCTCTCTTTCCCAGCTGCTACTACTCCCCCCGTGCATCATATGCAGATCCCCAAAGTCTCTCTCTCTCTCAAAGGAAAGTTGAAGTGGCTTTCCACTTATCATCATTTTACTAGAATTTTAAGATAGGCCCTTGGACTCCACAATCTTAAGACAGACCTCAAAGGCATCTCAAAAATAGTGAGCTAAGAAAGACTGGATAGACTTAATGTAGGTCTGCTAGATGAAATCTGTCTGATACTGCCATTAGTTGGTTGCATGTGTCCAAACCAAAAAATTTCATTATACCACCTGTAGTGCTACTTTTACCATCTAACAACATTTTGTACACAACTTGTGGGTTATCTAACATTGATAATATCGGCTAAAAATTAAGACTAACGTAAACTATTCTTGGAAGAAAAAACAGAAGTAAGTTTCACAGTTAGTTACCATTTGCAGAAAATTGCATAATTATTTTCAGCTTTTCTCGTTATTGAATGACAAAAAGATTCTAATAAGAGAAAGTTAGTTCCCCATCACAATACCAATTCGATTAATCCAAAAGCATTCAGTAACTATATCCTGATGCAACCAATCATGACTAATTTTTTGCATTTAAATCACAAATGATGCTAGGGAGTGAAGTATGGGTTCCTTGGATATTGTCTAGCATTTTAAGCTCATTAGACTAAATACACCTGCATGAAGTACGAGCATCAAGTCTGGGGCAAGATTTGGATGGCGTAATTGATGTACTAGAGTCAAAGTCTTACTGGTTGTCTTCTCAATACCAGACATGTGTGCCCATGCATGCATAGAGCTCAGCGGGCTTCTAACAAACTTGATCCACCGATCTGCCCTGATCTAATCTAAAAAAATGACCATTACCACTTTACTGGACTATTATGTGTCTTGCACTTCTTTCAGCGAAATACAGAACTCTTCACTGGCGCTATTCTAACCTAAATGGAGTAGTTGAAGAACAAAAGCTGGCAAAAGTTCTCTTTTCCAGTGCAATAAATATCGGCAAACCACCTTTTATGTACAAATTACAAACTTGGAAGTGTAATTAACTTATTACAAACTTCTCATGCTAATATGAGGTACAGTTGTAGGCCCTCTTAAGGCATTATTCCTTCTAATTCTGCTGAGATTACGAGGTAGCAGTTAGCATCACCCACGATCTGGTTCAGCAAAGCCGATTGAGATTGATAGGCACTTAGTTGCACAAAGCGGGGGCGGGGGAGCGTAAGCACCTGGAAGAATCTAAGGTTGGGAGCGGCTTGAATTAATAAATGCGTAAAGAGTATTACCATTTGTTTAGTATAGTTTATGCGAGAGAGAGAGAGAGAGAGAGCACACTGATTGACAAGCTCTATTCTATAGAGGAGGGTAGCTAGCAACAACAGACAAGGAGGCTTTAAGGACTTGAAGGAAGAGAGAAACATGGAATTGAGTTGAATAGGGCTTGATTTTCAGGTACTCTCTCACTTGTTCCACGCATCTCCATGCATCTCTGTCCAGATGATGGGATCGAGTTCCCATATTAGCTTGGGACGAGATCCCATGGAGCTCCTAACTTGGGATCGCAAAAGCGAGTTTCAGAGAGAGAAACGTCACCATATTAGGAGTTTCCTGCTACTAAGGATAGGCACTTATTAATGTCGATAACGAAAGAAAACAAAGGGCAAAACCATGAACCAAAGGAAAGAAATTGCATACAGCAAAAATAAGAATGCAGGCGACATTATGGTGACGAACTATCTGATATAAACAGGATATTGAAAGCATAATGAATGCAAATATAATAGTGAAGCAAGGATCAACCTTACGATGTCATCACCAATCTCTGGAGTCATACTAATACTTCTTCTTCTCAGTCTACGTGGTTCCGATGTTGATGCTCCTTCTGATCTGTAGGCAGTAAGACCAATAACTGAGTACTCAACACATCATTGTGCTAATTTATCCAGGCACATACTTTGCCTTTCAGTTCTAAGTAGAAAAGAGGACAAAAAGTAGAGAATAAATAACCTAAAGGAAACTTGTAAACCATAAAACAAACCAAACAACACGATTCAGGGTCGTGTATTCAGAATAGGTTTCTGGGAAGAAGGAAAGAAACGACTACCAAAATGCTAGACTGCAACCTAAGCGAGGCCTAATTTCTTATTTAACAGACGAATACCCACAAGGGATCAATCAAAACACCTAAGCAAAGCCTAATTTCTTTTAAATACACAAATAGCCAAAAGGGGTCATTCGAAAAAACTAAAGTAGGCTTTGGTAGGTGATGCAGTCCAAAAGAGCACGTGGGCCAAGTTCCGAGATAGAGCTCCCAAACTGCAATGGAACCACTTTGGAAAATCACTGGCAGAGTTCCAGATGATCTATGGCCAATTAATTATACATCACTTCTCTTAATTTTGAAAATAAATCAGGTATTACTGTTGGTTTTTTGCTATGAATTCAGTTATCCACGACTCCACGTACTGAAACTCATCTCTAAGTTCAGGTGTGCAGATGACAGAATTGATGCAGAAAATCCCTTGATTTCAACAACTATAAGAATATTTCGTCTTTAGATTTTTCTATATAAGGCAATGTAATGGCCTTGATTTTAACGATATCCTAATCCCAGTTTTGATGAAAACTACACCCTAATTATTGTTGTTGACTTGAATTTAAGTTCTACTAAAGGTTTCATACATATTTTAGTCTCACACGAAGCATTCAATCTTGAGGATAGCATCCTAAACTCTGAAAAATGATCTTTCAAGATTGCGCTTCAAGAACAAGATGAAGACTATACTAGTGTAATGAAGTCAATTCCTATCCTATACCTAGTCTATTCATTAGGTTGATTGCATTAACGACAATGACCTAGACTGACTCTAGGAACCTCTCAATGCATTATATGACAAAATTATTCATACAAATGGAATAAAACATGACTTTGAATGAACTTTCAAGCAGAAAAATATGTAGGAACTGAAAGTTCTTTCGCTTGACCAAAAAGTGACCGAAAGCTATAAACATTTGGTAAATCTTTCAATCAACCGAAAGTTCAGAAAATATTTTGGACGTGAAATAATTTGCTTATGTTTTGGTTACCGAAACATTTTTGGTCAACCGAAAGTTAGTGCCAAAATATATAACAACTTTGTTATTGTTTTTGCAAACGGAAGTTTATACGTCAATTGAATTTTTGTTCAAAGGTCAAGACTTTCGGTTGGCATGGCGCATTTAATGCTCATCTACACAAACAGCCATATTTCCCTTTCAACATAAAAAGGTGAATTTTTGGCAGATTTTAATAATAACAAGCATTTATTGAAGCCAAGATCAAAGCATTTAATAAAGCTTACATGTCGTTACTCAACTCTCACACCTTTCATAGAGACCACTTATTGTAAGATCATTATTAGAGACCAATCAGTTTTCATTGAGAGTGAGCATTCGATTGTCATCAATGAACTCACCCTTCAATTAGTAGAGTTGCAATTTGTGCACATATCTGATTGAAAGACTTTCAAGAATCAAGTTGTAGAAAATATTTTTATCTTAAATCTATTGTAACCAAGCTTTGGGTTGTCAAGCTTTGAGCTTTGGACATTATCCAAGCTTAATAGTTGGTGTGTCGATAGCATCAAGGGTTGTTAGTGGTTAGGTCTTGACTCAAAGGTAGACCAATTCTAGGGGATTTTAGGGCTCTTGCACGGGACTTCCTTGAAGAGGTGGATGGAGGCTTGATTCGAGCCGAACCATTCAACTGATTTGTGTCAAGTATCACTAAACCCTCTCTTTTTATCATTGCTTTACTTGCCTTGTGAGATTGTTTAGCTTGATTCTGTTGTGATTTTAATTGATTGCAAATAGCTAAGTTTTTCTAGTGATTAAATCATTAATTAGCCATCGCAGCTCTTAAACCTAATTCAGACCCCCCCCCCCCCCCCCCCCCCTCCCTCTCTCTCCTTCCCAACATCAGGTGCCTGTCTCTAGTGTTCAATCATTGGTTGCAAAAGGGATAAGGATTATGTAGCTTGTTATGATTGGTGATGCATGTTCTCTTGGATGTGATGCTCAATAACCTTAGGGGTGATGCGTGAATTTATTTCCTCATAAATCTGATGATCCTTAACTCCTTAATCCCTTCTCAACAGTAAGCACCACATAATTTTTGCTTGCTGCTTCTGCATCAGCGTGTATTTGGGGACAATGTTACCAGTTCACTACTTACCAGCTTTCGTGCCTTTCTTTGTTTATCTGTAACTAAGTTATATTCCGCTAAGAAGGTAATTCACCAAAGAGTCGTATACTCAAGCAACTAACAACTCTAGCATCCTATGGCTAAACACATAGAAATACGTTTAATGAATTATATCATGATACCTAAAAGGCCACAAAAATCTTAGGAGAGAGAGAGAGAGAGAGAGATCCCATTAATATGCAGTTTAATAGCTCAGGAAATTATGAGATGTAAGGAAAAAAGACCTAGATGTTGAGATGACATCGGTATACTCCCTAAAGGATTTCCTATCACCGCTGAGCATAGATCGACCACGTGCTCGAAATGAAGGATGCTCTGGACTGCAAAAGGCAGATAAAATAAGATCTTAAAATAAATACAACATTGACTTTGAGAATAAAGCAGCTTCAAATATCAGTAACACATAAACACACTTATTCTAGGCATTATTCCTTTTTTTCAATACTTATATGTTGCATGAGAATTGATGTATGCATTCAGAAGTTTCCAGCAAACAAAAAACATTCAAGTGACCATGTTTTTTTAATTCGCCCTGACCCTTTTCAGACGTGCAGTGACAGGATGCCTGTTGAAGGTTTCCATTCTCAACAAAATTCAACATATTAGACTAATGTCACAGGTTGTCTGTGACAGCGGCAAACATGGGATTTTCCCATCAATGGGGCATTGACGAATCAAGTGGAGGAGAATGTCCCAGGATGGCTATGACTGCGGCAGACATGGTATCAGACTACCAAAGAAGTAATCTAATTTTGGGGGTGTACATGGAAAACAGCCCCCTAAAACATTTTCTCCATCTGGTCTCACAATCCCCAGTCACTCATAACCCCTAAGAAGCACGGCCTCAGGTGCAGGCGCAGATACGATTAGACACATTTATGTGGATACGGGTTTTCTGACGATTATAGGATACGGGTATGGCTAGAATACTTTTCCAATATTATACTGTTTGATATTTTGTAAAAATCCAAACATTGTATTAATAAACATTTAAGTTTTTTACAAGTACATCATGTGTTTATCAAGTACTTGTATCTCTTTTCATTTATTTCATGACTAGTATAAATTAGTAGTTCAAAAGAACAAAATCACTTTTGAATGTATATTACAAGTGCGCATACTTTATGTTCCAGCTACTACATATGTAGCATATATACCACCATAAAAATAAGACAGGCATTAATCCCATATCTCGGTCAAAGCCTTGACCCAAAATCCAAAAGAAAGAGATCTTGGCATCTTCCTCCTCCTCTTTCCATCAGGAGCCCCTACCCACCACCACCACCGACATTTACCGCCCCACCTGCGACAATTGACGGCTCTCTCTTGACCTTAAGTTGACCTTAGTGGAAAAGAACTGAGTATCACATACGCGGCCCCGAACTAAATTTTGAAATTCTTAATTGACCCCCTAAAGCGTCAAAAACCTGGAATGTATCCAAGACGTATCCTGAATTTAGAAAATCAATAAAAAAAAAACTCGGATACGTCAACAGCTGCACCCGTACCGGATCCCTCCCTGACACCCCTATGGCGGCCAAATCGCCATGTCCATGCTTCATAGCTCATAACCTAAGAAGCACGGGCACGAGTGCGGGTGTGGATACGGCATTTTTAAAAATTTTAGGATACGGGTGCGGCGGGGATACGGCATATTTTATAAATATTTTTTAATTATACATACTTAGTATTTAATTTTTAAACAATTTAAATCTTAATAATCATAATATATGTGAAAAGATATTAATATTCCAACCAAAGTAGTGAGTTTTTAAGTTTAATGGGTTATGTTGTAAATTTTAAAGCTTTCAACCAAATTAGTAAGAATTTGTTAAGTTTAATGGGTTGTTTTATAAATATTAAAATTGAAGAACTGAACATAACAAAGTTTTTATGTGGTATCACTGTTAATTTCTTTGAAATATTGGGGTTGGTTTATGTAATAACTTAACAATTAGGGTCCTTAAATAATATAACAAAACTATGTGTCAAAAAGTCAAAAGTAGAAAATCAAAACATAGAGAACATCGACACACACCATTGACACAGAGATCGACTCTTCTCCTTCTTCTCTGGCAGCAAGCGCACGGCGGACGGCGCACGCCGCACGCCGCAGTGGGTCGCCGGTAAGTCCCCTTCTCCTTCTCCTTCCTCTTCTTCTTCTTCTCCTTCTCCTTCATCTTCTTCTTCTCCTTCTTCTGCTGCTTCTACTTCTTCTCTCCAGTGTCTCCTCTCAGATAGCCGGTGGTCGCGGGAGTCTCTGATGGTCGCCGGTGGTGACAGATTTGAGCCGATACGCACCCGAGCCGCACCCAGGATTTAGGAAATTAAAAAAATTAAAAACAAAAGTTGGACACGCACCGGTGCCGCACCCGAGGCGCACCCACACCCGACGCGTATCCGGTGCCGGTGCTTCACCCTAAGTGCCGCACCGGTACTTCATAGCTCATAACCTATTTTTCTATTCCTTCAACCCTAACTTAACACCAAACAAATGCAATGAAACGCAAATTATTTTTCCCCTTTTAATTTTGAGAAGTAGAAACACAAACGAAATTGATTCCATATTGGCTTAGCCAACCATCTTGCTACACCTTCAAGACTGTTGAGAAACACGCTTTGAAGACTAGATTACCACCACTTTTTGGATGTGAAGCAAAGTCCAACCAAAATACCAAACAAGCTTTAGCTCTCGCTGAAAAGAGGTGATCCAGATGTCTGTCAAAACATAGATGGAAAAAACCATCTCACCATCAAGTATCTTAGGTTACGTTACGTGGACTCGCTACAAGTGTCCGTGTAAGATGCATGTCAAACTGTCGGATTTGTCTAATTTTTTAAAAACACAAGACAACGGGACACTGCATAATGTTCATATCTTTTATTACTTATGTTGAAATATGAGGAAGATCAGGCCATAAACCCGTATGATTTGCAAAATCATGTCAAGCCGGATGATTTGCAAATCACGTCAAGTCGATGATTCAATTTGGTTTTATTAGGAAAGTAGATCTGTTATTATTGTCTAATTCAATAAAATAGATCCCTTGATATAAGGGATTCGATTAGGTCTAGTTTAGAGGGATTTCATACCTTATTTGGTGGTATGATTTCCTATAAAGGCTGTGTAACTTATTCAGCATAGTGCAACG
The DNA here is from genome assembly GCA_033065855.1 of Escallonia rubra. Lineage (NCBI taxonomy): Eukaryota > Viridiplantae > Streptophyta > Magnoliopsida > Escalloniales > Escalloniaceae > Escallonia > Escallonia rubra. The sequence goes on from JAVXUO010000470.1 coordinate 213,861, forward strand.
GAGAATGAATTCAGTTTCTTCCATCTCTTTCTTCTCTGAAAAACTACATGGTATCAGAGCAGTCTTAAGTTTTTTCCCATGGTCAAAACGGCCGTGACTGGAGCATGGAGATCCTTGGATTCCTCTAAAGCAACAAGTTCAACACTTGGTGGGACACTCAGACCAACCATGGCTCAAGGAGGAGACCACCTCTCACAGCTTTCCTTCCAACTTACCTCCCATAAACTGACCGGAAAGAACTACCTCGAATGGGCCCAGTCCTTGAAGTTGGCGATTGATGGCATGGGCAAGCTTGGACATCTTACCGGAGACGTGAGACAACCAGCAGCAGGCGATCCTTCCCTGAAGGTGTGGCGATCCGAAAACTCCTTAATCATTGCGTGGTTGATCAACTCCATGGAGCCAACCATAGGTAAACCGTATCTCTTCCTCCCTACCGCAAAAGATGTTTGGGAAGCCGTGCGTGAGATTTACTCTGATGTTGAAAACTCTTCACAAATTTTCGATTTGAAAACTAAATTGTGGAAGTCTAAACAAGGAGAGCGTGAGGTTACTGTTTATTACAATGAGATAATTTCTCTATGGCAGGAATTAGATCAATGTTACAATGATGAGTGGGATTGTCCAAGTGACAGTGTAAAAGTCATGAAAAAGGAGGAGTGTGACCGAGTGTATCTATTTTTAGCGGGTCTCAATCGTGATTTTGATGAGGTTAGGTCTCGGATTCTTGGAAAAAAACCTTCGCCCTCCTTTCGTGAAGCCTTTTCTGAAATTAGGAGGGAGGAAACTAGACGGAAGGTTATGTTAACCAACCCGAACCCAGAACCTGCAGTAGATGTAGAGAATTCTGCTCTTGTTGTAAAGGGGAATGAATATGATAATGACAAGAGAAAAAGGCCTTGGTGTGATCATTGCAAAAAATCTTGACATACAAGGGAGACTTGTTGGAAGATTCATGGGAAGCCCCCAAACTGGAAGAAGAAAAATGGTTCTGATAACCGTGTCTTTCAAGTATCTCATGAAGGAAATCAGGGGCAACAAAGTACTCAAGAAGCGTCCCCATTTACAAAGGAACAGCTAGAGCACTTGTACACACTCTTTCAATCTCCACATTTTCGAGTAAACCCCTCTTGTTCTTTGGCTCAGAAAGGTAACTTTGTCTCTGCTCTTCTTAGCATCATTCCTAGTCAAAATAACTCTTGGATCATAGATTCGGGAGCATCAGATCATATGAAAAGTTGCTCCCATCTTTTCTTTACGTATACTCCTTGTGCAGGAAACAAAAAGATCAAGATTGCCGATGGGTCTCTCTCAGCAATTGTTGGGACTAGATCCATTGTGTTATCTCCATCTAAACTCTGCATAATTTTCTTCATGTTCCTAAACTCTCTTGTTCTTCATGTTCCTAAACTCTCTTGTAATCTTTTGTCCATTAGTAAATTAACTAATGATCTCAAGTGTCAAGCTAATTTTTATTCTTCTCGATGTGAGTTTCAGGAAATGGTCTTGGGGAGGATGATTGGCAGTGCTAGAGCAAGTGGCGGCCTCTATTTCTTTGAAGATGAGACTAACTCTGGAAAACATGTTCAGAGTACCTGTCTTAAATCTGTTTTTGATTCCAGTGATGTTATGCTTTGGCACTATAGATTAGGACATCCAAGTTTTTATTACCTAAAACACATGTTTCCTAGTCTATTTAAAAATAAAAGTCCATCTTCGTTTCAGTGTGAAAGTTGTGAATTGGCTAAGCATGATCGTTCATTTTTCCCTTCAAGGCCTTATCAAGCTTCAAAACCGTTTATGCTAATCCATAGTGACGTTTGGGGACCATCTAGGGTTTCAACAACTTTTGAAAAAAAATGGTTTGTTAGCTTTATTAATGATCATACACGTGTAAGTTGGGTGAACTTGTTAAGGGATAAATCTGAAGTGGAAAAGGTGTTCAAGATTTTCTACATAATGGTGGAGACACAATTTCAAGAAAACATTAAGGTGTTTAGAAGTGATAATGGTAGAGAATTTTTTAACAAAGTTTTAGGAGATTTCTTCTTGGAAAAGGGTATAGTACATCAAAGCTCTTGTAACGACACACCCCAACAAAATGGCATCGCTGAGCGAAAGAACAAACCTTTTTTGGAAGTTACTAGGGCGTTGTTGTTTACAAATAGGGTTCCTAAGTATCTTTGGGGTGAAGCTCTTTTAACTGCCACATATCTTATAAATCGTATACCTACAAAGGTTTTAGACTTTCAAACACCTCTAAGTGTTCTAAAAGCCAATTTTCCCACTTCTAGGTTGACTTCTGACTTACCGTTAAAAGTATTCAGTTGTAGTGCCTTTATTCATATACATGATCAAAATCCTGGGAAATTAGATCCTCGAGCAAGGAAATGTGTATTTGTAGGCTATGCTCCAACTCAAAAAGGATACAAATGTTATAATCCGTGTTCTAAAAAGATGTTTGTCACAATGGATGTCACATTTTTTTAGTCTAAACCGTTTTTTGACACTCATCTTCAGGGGGAGAATAAGGATGAAGATTCGGAGTTTTTTTATTCTCAACCCACAATATCACCCGAAAACATCACCATGGCTGATGGTAGACCTGGCAAACGGGTATACCCGCCGACCGGGTACGGGTAAAACCCGGTCGGGTCCGGGTAAAAACGGATCGGGTAATTTTTACCCTGATTTTTTCGGGTAGGGTTTTTAAGGAACCGTACCCTACCCTTGCGGGTAGGGTATTACCCGCGGGTAAATAATAAAAATTTTGATTTTTTTATTCACGCATATTGACTGAATTATTTTCCTTGAAATATTCATTCACCAATTTCTACAATTAAACGGGGTTATTATAATTAATCCTTCTTGTTGTAACACAACAATACAATTATCTCAACACTCAAATCCAACAGAACCATCTCAATTTCATCATAACAAGCACATATATATCTTCAAATTCCCCAAAAATTACCTAAAAGTAAGTACCTAAGTTTGAAGTAGTAAAATTCATACAAAAAATTAACAAAAATAATACAAGTAAATCAAACTGTTGGTTAACAAAAATAATCTTGCTAGCTCCACTGCTCCGGTTTGAGTTACCACACTCAAAGTCGATCAGAGACCACGACCAGAGCTTGCTTCTCTGTGCGGTGCTAGGCGTTAAGACCAAAGGTTGAAGAAAAGTTTATCAGATCTGCAGCGTGCTGTGGTAGATTTGCGGTGGGCTGTGGCATATCTGCGGTGGGCCGTGGTAGGTCTGGGGTAGAGTTGCGGCTAATTACCGGCGAGCGTGCGCCGGACAGTGAGGCGCCGTTGTTGTGGAGAATAGCGGACTAGATCTGAGAGAGAGACGGAGAGAACGAGGGTGAGAGAGAGAGACGACGAGAACGAGGTTGAGAGAGAGACGGAGAGACTTCAGAGGAAGTGGAGAGCGGCGGCAGAAGATGAGAGAAAGGGTGCAAATGACTGGAAAATGAAAACCCTAGTGCATTATATACTAAAAAGTTCGGGTAGCTCGGGTAACCCGTACCCGACCCGAATCGAACCGGAATTTACGGGTCGGTTCAGGTACGGGTCTATTTTCATCGGGTCTCTTATATATGTACCCGGGTTTTTGACCGGGTACGGGTAGACCCGCGGGTCCGGGTCATATTTTGCTAGGTCTAGCTGATGGTCCAAACTTTTTAATAAACACAGAACTCAGTGGTTTAAATAATGAAAACTTAGATCCCAAATCCAAAGGGCTATCTCATGATATTGATGGGAACAAAAATGGAGGAACAACAGGTACAAAAGAACTTTTTGTTTATTCGAGGAGGAAACAGATTCAAAGAAATGAGATCGATGCTGCACTGTCAAGATTCTGTACCGCAGACCATTCAAAACTCCATCGAAGCTACAGGTGATACTCATACTGAGCCTATTCATTTGAATTAACCTAGCTCTGAGTCATCTCAGTCCGAGTCTAGTATGTCTGACCTTGATAAACCCATTGCTCATCGTAAAGGTATCAGAAAGTGTGTCAAGTACCCAATGTCAAACTTCGGGTCCTATAAAAACCTGTCACCCATGTTTTCTGCATTTACCTCACATTTGTCTAGTGTGGAGATTCCAAAAACTGTACAGGATGCTTTACAGGTTCCTGGGTGGAAGGAGGCTATTCTTGAAGAAATGAGGGCCCTTAAGAAGAATGGGACATGGGAGGTAATGGTGCTGCCAAAGGAAAAGAAGACCGTTGGCTACAAATGGGTATCCACGACGAAATACAAATCAGATGGATCTCTTGAGCGGTACAAGGCACACATCTGGTGGCTAAGGGTTTCACACAAACAAATGGTATTGATTATCTAGAAACCTTTGCACCTGTGGCGAAATTGAATACAGTGAGAGTGCTACTGTCAATTGCAGCAAATCTGGACTGGCCCCTACAACAATTAGATGTGAAGAATGCATTTCTCAACGGTGACTGAGAAGAAGAAGTTTACATGGATCCACCTCCAGGTTTTGAGATGAAGTATGGACCAAAGGTATGTAAACTGAAAAAGTCTCTGTATGGACTGAAACAATCACCGAGAGCCTGGTTCGAACGGTTCACACAATTTTTCAAGAGACAAGGATATATTCAGGGACAGGCAGATCACACTATGTTCACAAGGCATTCGACTAATGGGAAGATAGCCATTCTCATAGTCTATGTTGATGATATCATTCTAACTGGGGATGACATAGCCTCCGCGTTTGATATCATTCTCATAGTCTATGTTGATGATATCATTCTAGCAGAGATGGAGCGGTTGAAACAGTGCCTAGCCTCCGAGTTTGAAATTAAAGACTTGGGATCACTCAAGTCTTTTCTCGGAATGGAGATAGCTCGATCAAGGAAAGGCATTGCAGTGTCACAAAGGAAGTACGTACTTGATCTACTTAAAGAGACCGGTATGAGTTGGTGTTGTCCTGTAGAAACACCAATTGATCCGAACCAGAAACTTGGAGACAACAAGGGAGATCCAGTAAATACATCTCGGTACCAGAAACTAGTTGGGAAGCTGATTTACTTGTCACATACAAGGCCTGGCATTGCATTTTCCGTAAGTCTAGTAAGTCAATTCATGCATTCTCCTCATGAAGAGCATCTTGAAGCAGTCTACCGCATCCTAAGATACTTAAAAAGTTCTCCAGGAAAAGGACTATTCTTCATAGAGAACGAACAACGAAATCTTGAAGCATACACAGATGCAGACTGGGCAGGATCAATTACAAATAGGAAGTCGACATCAGGATACTGCACTTTTGTATGGGGAAACCTAGTAACATGGAGAAGCAAGAAACAAATTGTGGTGGCTCGTAGTAGTGCCGAGGCAGAATATAGAGCGATGGCTCATGGGATTTGTGAGATGATGTGGCTAAAACGAGTTTTGTAAGAACTAACAAGACCGGTGACCATGCCTATGAAGTTGTACTGCGACAACAAGGCAGCCATTAACATCGCAAGTAATCCGGTTCAACATGACAGAACAAAGCATGTCGAGATTGACAGGCACTTCATAAAAGAGAAAATTGAGGCAGGAATTGTTTGTATGCCGTTTGTTCCGACATCACAACAAGTTGCACATATTCTCACAAAGGGACTGTTTACGCCTAACTATGAGTTTCTTATTGGCAAGTTGGGCATGATAGATATCTATGCACCAACTTGAGGGAGAGTGTTGAAATATGAAGAAGATCAGGCCATTGACCCGTATGATTTGCAAAATCATGTCAGGTCAATGATTCAGTTTGGTTTTATTAGGAAAGTAGATCTGTTATTATTGTCTAATTCTATAAAGGAGATCCCTTGATATAAGGGATTCGATTAGGTCTACTTTAGAGGGATTTCATACCTTATTAGGTGGTATGATTTCCTATGAAGGCTGTGTAACTTATTCAACATATTATAATGGAGAATGAATTCAGTTTCTTCCATCTCTTTCTTCTCTGAAAAACTACAACTTATTAGTTATTTCTAAGGTAAAAAGGTATTTTATGTGACGTACATGATTTTAATTGCAAACATGCCTCGTCTCAAGCCAAACAAATTAAATAAACACTATACGATAGTATTTGTAGTAGCATACCATATAAGATGTGTTGGACACATATCTCATACCCATGTCCAAGCGTTGAGTGTCCGAAACGGCTACTTCACGTATTCTAAAGAGTCCATGTAAAATAGATCTTAGGGCATAAAAAAGATGTAATTCACGATCTTAACTCAGAAGTGACGCAGGAAAAGACCAAATCGATTGACAAAAAAGAAAGTTGCCTTTCAGATGGTAACGTCCAGCAAAGCGTGACTGTTAGAGATGTCTTCCATAATATAGCACTTGCAATGAAAGACTTTTATCTCTAATAAGATTCATGATGAATGCTTCAAAAACTTTTACTTATACTGCCCTACTACAAGAAGAGACAATCGAAGCAATCAGAAGTGAGGTGAAAGCCGGTACTCCTATCTTATTAAGTGTATTTGTATTTACCTTGAAAGCCAAGGAAGTGGGTTCGCAACAGACGTGGATGTGCCACACAGAGTGCAGTCCTAGTCAGATGTCAAGTATATTGATGTGGGACAGCGCAATGACGGAACAAGGGCAAAAACCAAGGCTTCCAAACAGAGCCTAAGGAGTGTCAGTTAATCGAGGGTGAAGGCGCAAGGTGAATACATGACAACAGTCACAGTCCAATACTTAGGTCTGGAGTCAAGGTCCAACATCGGGGTCCTATATGCTTCTCTATCTAGAATTCTCTAGCTCTAGAATTCTAGAGTGAGAAAGTCAAATGAGTTCTAAAGTTTCGAAGTCTTGAAAATGAATTCTCAAATCCTCTATTTATAGGAACTGAGATGGTGATGTCATCAAACGACACGTGGCGCTCCTTGGGAGTGACACCTCAAGGGGGGGGAGACAAATGTTGGTATTCCGTGGACTGTCAGATCACATATTCACCCGGTCTGCTCCGCACATCTTTGCTCTGTCTGTTTGGAAAGAATGGCTCACATAGCGCCGGTGTAACCAGAGAACCCCTTGATCTAGCAACTAGTCCAAAGCCCTCGCAAAGTCTCACAATGGCGTCAGGAGACGAAGAGGACCTAATAGTGGTGAGGGAGGGTCCCTACACCTGACTGTCAGGCAGACTAGGTGTGATGCCCTCCAAAGACCATCTCTAGTCTCAGAGTGACCGGGGGTCATAGTCCCTAAGGGTGCCTATGAAGAGCCCCCAGTGCCGAAGCACGTAGACTAATCACGCAACCCTGGTGGGACATAGTGTCACAGAGGAGTCGCCTATCCCGTGGGTGAGTCCTCATACCGAAGCACTTGGAGCGCGCCAAGATTGTGTCCCGAAGGAGTTAGATAGTGCCCTGGAGGAGTTGCATACTTGGCGGGAGGGGAGTCCTCATGCCAGAGTACTTGGAGCTCCCTGACGAAGACAGTTTCCCGGAAGAGTCACCTATACCCGCGGGTGAGTCCTTAGGCCAGACAGAGCACTCGGAGAGCGTCAAAGTAGTGTCTCGGAGGAGTCGCTTACCCAACGGGCCGAGTTAGTGTCCTGGAGGAGTCGTTCACGCGGCGGGAGGGAAGTCCACAAACTGGAGCACTTAGAGCTTCTTGAGGTAGTGTCCCAAAGGAGTTGCCTACCGTGAGGAATGCTGCACACTCCGGAGAGTGGGTCGAAGCATGTTCCATGATCAAGGTAATGTGCAGATGGTGTGGTGAAGGGATGGACCAACATCAGGGGGGTGACGATGTAACAGGGTGCCGGTGGGCTCGACTATTTAAGTGGCACAGCGAATGGGCGCGGCGGGATATATACGGTGCTAGGGGCACGCTTAAAGTCCACGGTGCAGGGGCACATGACACGGAGATAGCGCATGGGTGCAACCGACAGAAGGAGTGTCAGGGGCACGTATGACAATGGGGCAGCACTTACGCGGCGACGGGTGTTATGGAGACGAGCATCATGCCAAGGGCACGTTACGCGAAGGCGGCGCTCGAGCGTGACGATGGGCGTCGCAGAGATAGGCGTCGTGCCGGGGGCACGTGACTCGGAGATGGTGCTCGAGGTTAGGGATGGGTGTCACAGAGATGGGTGTCGTTCCAGCGCACGTGACACAACGACGGGCGCTCGGGCACAACGACGGGTGTCGGGAAGATGGGCATTGTGACGAGATCACAAAACACCGAGACGTCGCTCGGTTGCGGCGATGGGTGTCACGGAGAGGGGCGTCATGTTAGCGGGACGTGATGCAGAGACAGCATCCGGGCACGGCGAAGGGTATCGCAGAGATGAGCGTCGGGTCGGGGACACGTGATGCGGAGACGACGCTTGGGCGCTGTTGGGCATCGTCGTGCCACGAGTGTCGTGTCGGGGTCACGCAACGCGAAGATAGGGAAGATGGGCAGTTGTGCAGGGGACACGTGACGCGGAGACAACTTCGTGACGCGGTTGGGCGTCATTAGGCGACGGGCGTCATCAGGCATGTAGCTCCCGAGGGGAGGAGAGAACATAGGGTGAGGAGAGGAGTCCCCAAGGGCGAAGTAAGGGAGCCCCCAAGAAAGGGGAGCTTAGGCCAACCCCTTGGGAGAAGGCTAAAGGCCGACTTCCTTGGGGAAGGCTGAAGGCCAACCCCCTAAGGGACGGCGCACCGTCGATTCTGACACTTTGAATATTTTTTAGGCACGACATGTGACGTCGATTCCAACACTTCGAATATTTTTGAAGCGCGGCAGGTGACGTCGATTCCAACACTTGGAATATTTTTGAGGCGCGACATGTGACGTCAATTCCAAACCTCTGGAAAAAATGTCATGCCCGTAACCCAACAGATAAAGTACATTACATAGTTCGTGTGAGGTAATTACATTGAAAAGCAGGCTCAACAGATTTTTTCTTCCATTTGAACTCACTTAGACTATTTTTGTGTCAGTGGCACGACACATGACTTGACCATGCGCCTTAGGTTGACCGGGTTGATGCGTTGAACTTTGACCGTTGGATATTCGTTGACGTGTTGCGAGAGCGGGGCCCAAGAGTTATCCAAATGTGCGTAGCCAGGATGGGCTAGCAACAACCTTAAACTTAAAAAGAAAATTCCTCACCAATCTTCCGAGAACCAAAGCCTTCTTTAGAGGAATGATTCAATTTCTCAACACCTCTTACTTATCCAATTTCAGAATTTTGAACATCAACTTCTCAGCCTTGATGTCCATTCTTCAGTTCGACCCTGCTAATCACTTTGATATAGAGACTTTTAGATCCCGATCCCTATAATGATAACGAAATACACCTTCGGAGCAAGAGCAATTTTTTGTCATTCAATAATGACATGACTGTTGCACATATATGAGCCATCATAATCCTTTAAAGTCTTCATGGTGCAAATTGGTCTTGCACAATTATTACGGAACAGCAGCTCCAAGAGGCATATATAGAAACCTGATGCCGCTCAACTCTCCAAGTATCTAATTATCCACTCCATATCGCAGCTTCTTTGCATAAGAACCTACTAAGAATGGTGTGGAAGACAATGTATCGCTCACACAGGCACAAAGCAACCACTATTGCAAGCTGTAATCATGTCCGCAAGGCTTTGATAATCCCAAAATACAACCTTAAATAGCATGCAATCTGGTTACCAAAGCCATGTGGACTTGCAGGATATCTAACCAAACATAGGAAGGCCTTCATAAAGCACAGATCAAAAGGATCTTCGGTAGCTAAAGTCACGGACAAAGTATGGGAGACAGGATTAGAAATGTTGCTAGTAGTAAACAGCTGCAACCCGAATTAAAACATTGAGTTTCAACTTAACATGATCTACTACTTCATATAAAAATGGCAGTCCATAACAAATCAGCATTGAGAAAAACCTTGAACTAGCAGTCCTTTGTTCAGCAATAGCCTTCCTCCGGCTCCTTCGCCAAAATGAAGTAGCAATGTTGGGCTCACTATGTGATAAACTGGAAAAGTGAAAAAGATACAATCGTTAGAAAAGATAGACTTCATAAGTTTGGAACCAGACACAAAGTAAAGAGCAAAAGCAGAAGAACATATCAAAAGATTAAAGGTTATTTAAAAAAACATTGTTCAGGTTCCCAAGTACAATTTGTCAAGATGAGCAACTAATATCACCTCATTTTTCTGTCAATGGAACTGGATGATCGCAGCATCATATTCCGTAATGAAGGCCCCGGCACATTTAAAGACGCTTCTAGTCTCCGTTGGTACAGAAGGCTGTCATCTTTCTCAGTACTGCAGAATGTCAAAGAGCAGTAAACTACCAAACCAACTTAATAAGAAGGCATTACCAAATGTATCCAATCACCAAAGAAAAAGAATAGGAATCAATGTACGCTTTTTGCAGTAACCATCAAAGTAAATATCAATACGTTAGTTCACAAGATGTAGCTTAGACTAGTCAGACTATATCTGCTAACCTCTCGGGATCTACTCTATCTGAGAACCCATAAAGAGGACTGTTCGGTTCTAGTGGCGAATCACACGAGTCATTTTCTGCAGAATCACTCTCACCAGCTGCAGATATGTGGGTCATGAAAATCGCCTTGGTAGATCTCGGAAGCAATTGCCCAGGGAACCGCATAAGATCAACCAATAATTCGGTAGAATTCAACACAACTATTACAGACATATGCTTATATGAGTCTATACACTCGGAAGCGCCTTCACTGGGTAAACCCTGAAAGTTGAGAAAGAAAAAGGCATAGCTTCAGAAGTCAATACAGTGAGCGTGATCAGTCACGAGGTAAATGTAATCCACTCAGTTGAAACTTTTGCAAAAACCATTTCAGTAAACCTGTCAAAGTGAAAGTAATCAATAAGTAAAAGTAAACCATTCTGAATATCGACAAAGCTTACCACCATCAGCCTACTTTCTAGACCTACGGTATCCGCAAGGACCTTGAATAGTATTGCTCGAGGACGGCATGAACCATTCTTTATTTGCCCCAGCATCTGAACACCTCTATTTTCAGATGCATGATATGTTTCCTCAAGTGCTGCTTTTGCTGGACTTAGTTCCAAATTTGGCCGTTTATAAACATCGGACACCTGTCAGGAAAGAAGATAAGGCAATCTATCAATCATGGAACAGAACACACCAAGATCAAAAACCAAATTAGCTTATTGCAAAATAAAGAATAGGACACAGTAAGATTTATGCTGAGAGTAGAATAGTCAAGAATAATTTTCCTGTATTTGATATTCATGACACCGATCTGAATTGTATTGTCTAGGAATGAGAGAGCTAGCTCTTTCGTTCTAACTGTACAGTCACTCTTGCTCTTCCTTATTAGGCTGTATTTAGGTTGGTGAGCAATACCAATGCGTTTGCTTGATTAAATATCCGGAGTTTAATGATTCTCGGTCAATATTGGATTTGGACCCTCCTACTATGCATTTATCTTTCCATGGCCTGCTCGAGTTGTTTTACAGCTTTGATTTCTAGTATTTTTGGCCCAGCTCAAGTATATGATTGTTCACTGATAGCTTTTGGACCTCCAATCAGGTTTTCGCTTGAACTTCGGCCATTAACTATGAGGTTTGTCAATCTGAAGCCCTTCCTTCCCCTTTTCAATAGCTAAACTGTTAAAACTGCAAGAAAGGAGCCAGTAAAGGAATGCAACCACGTACACGAAGGGTATACCACTGATCAACTATAAAAGATTTAAACTCCCCCAAAAATAAGCAAAGATGTCTCAGAAAAGCCTTTCGCTCATGCTTTGACCACAAAACGAAGTGTTCACACTGAGGACTTTATCTGAGCTCTATGGCCTCAAAAGCCTTGTCGTTGCATTCCCTCCACAGGCACCAAAAGATGCACATGGGTGTCACCTCCCATTTACTCTCATAAAGTATCCATCGCTGCAGCAGCTGCACCACATATTCTGGCACAACCAAAGAAATTCCAAAAAGAGAACAAAAGTCGAAATTTCCCTAGAAAACGAACAATGAAGCAGCAGGCTTTCCCCATCCGAGCAATTAACGCAGTCTACATTTGTTAATTTTTTATTGGAGGTATGGTTTCATCATATCATGCTTGACTTGCTATATTGGCGGCAGTGTCCTCCGTTTTTTCTTTGAGATCAATCCCAATTCTAGCATGAACCCAATATATGGTGAAGGAAATCATACGAAGAATGATGTGGTTGTTCAGGATAATCCGCTTCAAATTTGCCCTGTCAAATTGGAAGGGAGAAATTGATAGAATGTTCGTGGTCTAATTAGCAGTCCACTGAGTAAATTCTTGGCGAGACAAAGAGGCCAGAGAAATCAGGATCTCTTCAAAGGTGACTACCAAAGATTACATACTCATAACTTTGGTAACTTTAAGCTGTGCAGCCCAAAATTGCCTTTTTGACACCTATTCCAGGACACTGCACAGCAGATTTTAAACAGTTGTCAATTTAATTGAACGGCAATGACAGGTTTTATGAACTCTGGAAAGAGGAATGACGTTCATAAAACCAAGCAAAGAAAGATGGCTATTGCAGATGTTATGCACAACTTAGAAATCTATGGCAGGAGCTTGAGTCAGACGGCTATAATCAGGAAACTCAGGCAAATTGTCCTAGTAATGCTAGGAAGCTTCAGAAAGTAATGGACAAGGAGATAGGCCTGTCAATGCATGGGATTTTAATCCGGATGTGATCCAAGTGTCATCTGTGTTAGGTGGATATGGTAAATAACTTCATTACTGATCACGGCATCAACCAAGCCACACCAAAAAAGGAAAACAATCAGCTCCAAAGACTCATTGCTACATCAAAATGAAGAAGCAGATGATTAATAGACTCCGCATCTCACTAGCACATATACATCTGCACATGATGATCATGTTCTGCCTCATCAAGTTATCAACGGTCAATATGGAACCACAAACTGTAGTCCAAACAAAAAAGGCCAGCTTGGGGGAGCATGCACACGCCAAATACCCCTCCACGGAAACCACTATGTCACCCTTCCCATCAAGACACGGTAGAAACAATGATCAGAGAAACTTCCATTCTTGGCTTGTGTCCAATGAGGACTATCCATCCCAAAAGAAGGAAAATTTGTCTCGGCAAGCACCCCAAAAATCTATCTGCAATTCTAACTTTCAATCATAAAAGTCCCTTCGAAGATGTGGATTTGAAGCCAAATGTCCGTTCGAGGATAATCTTTTCGCCACTCTATTCACGACCAATCTGTACTAATGCAGAAAAGAAACTCTTAGTGGTCTATGAAGCATGAACACCTCTTATGGGTTGAGGTACCATGTATGACACTTGCCCAAGCCCGGACACCTCACCGACACCTCCGGACATGTGATGGACACCTCTCGGAGGTGCCATACTATTTATTGTTTTCAATAATTATCAGACACGTTGTTGGACACTTCAAAGAAAACATTCAGACACGTATGGGGCTGAAATGTCATATATAGAACTTACAACAGGGGTTGGGATAAATTATTTAAGAAACATTTTTTTAGGAATCAAAAGTTAGCCAAACCGTAACTTAGTGACAAATTGTATATCCCTTCCTTCATTCTCATTGGTTGCTAATCGAGATGGAGACGAAGACGAAGGAGAAGGGGAATTTTGCCTGCTTCTTTCTCTCTAATTTCGTTATCATCTCTCTCTTTCTAAAGGATTGTTGCTTCTATTCCTTATTTCTGATCTTTTTTCTTTCTTCCCTGTTGTTTCCTTTCTCTCCCTATCCTTTCTTTTGCAACTAAGAAGGAACCAACTTTGTAACTTCGTTCCAAACAATTTCTTCAATTGTTACATTATCTCCTTTCGTCACCATCATAAAAAAAAATCAGCTTTGTCCCACGTTCATCAACATTCAGTGTCCGACACTGAACTACCAAGGTAGTGGTACCTCCCCGCAACAAACATCCACCCAAAATTTTGTTCGAGCTCCATTCCCCACGAAAAAGGAAATATTCTGCACAAACTCCATCCACCGCTAGCCATGTTCTTCCAAACACCTACACATCATGAAAACTAGAAGGGCGGGAAATCTACCCAAAGGATTCCTTTCCAAACCTACAGTCCACCGCTTTCCACCGTAAAGAACTTTCCTCCTTAAAAAACCACCACGACCACTTCACCCAACAGGGCTAGATCTTATACCCTTGGATCCTTTAACCCCAACCCACCTTTATCGATTGGAGTGCACACAAGCTCCCAATTCACCAAGGTGATATTTAGAAGAATCATGATTCCCCTTCCAGAGAGGTCTCTCCTAAGCTTACCAGTACTCTTTAGGACAGAAACTGGAATCATAAACAATGACACGAAGTAAATCGGCTAGAAAGAGTACTTCTAATAAGCGAAAAACGACCTCCTTTACGAAGATAGTACCTCTTCCATCCTGCCAATCTAGATTCACAACGAGCAATGATAGGATCCCAAACTAAGGAAAACAATGCACCTTACACCTAAAATAAAACCCAGCTTCATCACATTACTCACTTCCCCAACGACTAATAACTCACTATACTCAAATTAGTTTTAAGCCCAAATACTGCTTCAGAACACAAACGCACCCTCAAGTACCTCAAATGCAGCCCAGGCGACAATCCTGCATAAAGCTCCAAAGCTATTGAGAAAAGAAAGGGCGAGATGCAGGGGCGAATCTAGGATCTCTTCTTAAGTGGGCCAAAGTATATATCTAACATAATACTCCCTCTGTCCTACATATATCGATCACATTTGACTTGACACGCATATTAAGGATGTAGGTTATATATTTTGTGTTTCCCATTTTACCCTTTAGAGAGAGAGGAGAAGAGAGTGGGCCAGGAGAAAGAAAATTGGTTGGTGGAGTATTAAATGTGGAGAGAAATAGAATAAAAAAAAGTATAAGAAAGAGCGCCAGGAGAGAGAAAATGAGTTGGTGGAAAATTAAATGTAGGGAGAGATAGAATAAAAAAAAGTGTAGAAAGGGTAAATATGGAAAGAAAAAAAAACCTACAAAATATTTCTTAATTTGGAAAGTGAGCAATTTTTGTGAGACGGCCCAAAAAGAAAATATGATCAATTTATGTAGGATGGAGGGAGTAGCTCAAATCTTTTAGAGATCATTAAGATTAGCAAAAATGTTCACGAGTTGTACCGTATTATTGCGTCAAATTAAAAAAAAAAATATATATATATATATATATATATATATGACAAAAATGAACCAAATTGCTACGGCATACAAACAGAACTTAAATCGGTTAACAATGCATAGAGAAAATGCATTAATTTGCCAAATATATGCACTAAAAAAAGAATCTAGTAGTTATTATGGCATAAAAACAAAAAGTTAAATTCGTTAACATTGCATAGAACATGAAACAAGCATTTGCATTCAAGTTTGACCTTAATTAGGTAAAGTCAGATTAAGAGATAAGAGGAGCCACCTTGATTTAGATTTAGTCTACAAATGTAAATTATTGGTATATAACTCCTTTTACATACAATAAACGACTTTCAAGGGCAAATTGCATGAGGCATGGAATTAATTAGGCCAATCATATGAGGTCCACGATTTTTGGGGGAGGCCATGGCCCCCACTTGCCAACCCCTACATTCGCCCAGGGCAAGATGGGATCCCCTTGCCTAATACCTCTCGAATTAGTGAAAAACCCAAAGGGAGTACCATTAACCATCATTGAAGAACGAATTGATGAAATGAAAGCTCCTGTCCAACTCCTCCACCGCTCACCAAAACCCATATGCAACAACATAGACATAAAAAATTTCCAATATAAATGATCATAAGCCTTCTCAATATCCAACTTACACACTTTTCAGTTTCTTGCTTATGCAACCAATTCTTCAAACACTCATTAGCTATAAGTGTTGCACTGCCTCCCACAAAAGCATTATGTGAGTCTGAAAAAACATAGATCAACACATCTCACTTAATCTAATACACAAGTATTTAGCCAATAGTTTTTACATGCTACCTACCAAAATAATTGGCCTAACGTCTCGAATATCCTCGGCTCCACCACATTCTGGAACTAGAGTGATAAAAGATGCATTAAGGCTCCTTATAAAACAGCCTGACTCATCGAATTCCACAAACACTGCCGTCATATCCTCCCTAATTACCTGCCAACATTGCTCGACAAAAGCCATAGTGAAACCATCTGACCTTGGAGCATTATCATCGTTACGCACTGCCAAAGCCTCTAACATCTCTTCCTCTACAAAGGGTCTTTCCGGCCATAGTCTATCCTTTTCTCAAATTGACAAAAACTGAGTAACCAATGACGCTCGGTCTCCACGCTTGTACAAACTTTCATAGACCTTATGCCCTCTCTGATATCCACATCCTCTGTCAAAGTGTTCCTCTCAAAAATTGCCATACCAAGATGATTGCTCCTTCTATGAGCATTTGCCACCTGATAAAAGAAATTTGTATTGCATCTCCCTCTCACAACCACAACGCTCCCGGTTTAATTCTCCACCATATCTCCTCGTCTAATAGCACACGGCCCAGATGCAACTTCTTAGCCTCTTTGGCGATCTTTTCTTCAGCTGAAACTAATCCTACACTTTCCTTGCCATCCAAATCTTTAATAGCCTCCATCGCACATGCAATTTTTGATTTGCAACTTCCCAAGAATTTCTTTGTTCCACCTTCTAAGGTCTTCCCAGTGTTATTAAAGGCGCAGGCGCACCTAAGGCGCAAAAGGTCCCTGGAGCCTAGGCGCAAGGAGCAAGGCGCAGGCGCAAGCCGTTTCGAAGCAAGGCGCAATATTAAAATATATAAAAATAAATAAATAAAAGTGCATTAAATAAAAAAATTAAGTAAAAAAAAATTAGAACATGACAATTAACAAACTTCTAAACATTAGAGAAAGTTTCAAATACCAACATTCTAATTTAACAAGCTTCCAACAATAAAAATAAATTCTGCTTTTAAAAATAAGATCGATCTCAATGGGAATGGGCATAATATAGGGACTAAAAATTCAAATCTTTTCTCAAGACTGAGCTTTGGCCTTATGAACAATATAAAGTGAAGCTAACAAATCAGTTAGGTCTCCTAATTTAGCCATGTCATGTGTGCTATGTCTTCAACAGCTTTCACAGAAAGGTTAACGTAGTTGGTGAGCATTTAGCGATAAAAAGTGTTTTATCGCTAACAAATTAGTTAGGTTTTATATTTTAGTCTTAAAAAAAGTGTTTTGACTTGGTAAAGACAAAAAGGGTAAAAATATTAAAAAAGAAATCAACAGTCCACGTGAAGACAAGAAGCCAAATTGAACAGTTACACATCGTGTGCCTAGCTTTGCGCCTCCCGCCCCGCTATGCTTCTAGCGCCTGGGCGCACAAGGCGCTGCGCCTAGGCCTAGGCAAGGCGCGCTTTGTGCGCCTAGCTGCGCCTTGCGCCTAGGCGCGCCTTTTATAACACTGGATCTTCCTTACAGAAATTTCAACTTATGAGCCAAACACCAACTAGGCCGACCTTCGAAAAGATAACTTCCCCCAAACTTTGAACCTGCGCTACAAAACCCTCCTTAAGCCACATGTTTTCAAACCGAAACGGTCTCCCACTATTAAAAACACCACCACGAAGGAAAATTGAGCAATGATCTGACTCTGGCAGCGGCAAGCAAGACCAGCAAACATTGGGAAAAGCCTCGTCTCAATCTGCCCACACCAGAAATCTGTCAAGGCAAGACATGGTTGTAGAATCCCATTGTTAAACCACATAAAAGTACCTCCCTGCAACCGAAGATCAATCAGCTCCATATTCAATATAAAATCTGAAAAATCTCTCACATACACACGAGCACAATTCCTTCTTTCATGCACGTATCTAACTCTATTAAAATGACCCGCAATACACCATGGAACTCACCGCACCCCTTGACGCCAGCAAACTCCTACCATAACTCCCACCATAAGAAGCCCTTCACAGGTTCATACACACCCGAAGAGCACCACTGGAATCCGTTCTCCACATTTCGAAAGTGACAGGACAAAGGAAAAAAAAACCTGAAGCATATCCACCCTATCCACCACCCTTTTGTCCCACATAGTAAGAATACCACCAGAAGCACCCACGGCATCAAGTGTAGCCCACTCCGTCCAGCAATTCTCACCTTAGCTCAGAATAATAGCCCCTGAAATGTCCTCTTAATCACTGGCTTCAATTTGCTAACAACAGCTTTAATCTTCACTCTCTTCACAGCCTCATTCAAGCCTTGGAGGTTCCACGACAAACATACAGCCTCATACTATCGTCTAGAATAGAAAGAACTGTTCTCCCCCTGTCCATTCAAACCCTTACACCGCTCCTACCATGTCTCCATCATAATCAATACAAACACCTATCTCCTCAACTCCCTTGACAAAGATGGACATTTTGAACTACCACCTCGTAGCTTCCTGACCAACTTCTCAAACTAAGAAAAAGCCTCCTCTCATTCCCTTCAAAATGAACACTCAAAAGTTCCCCATATCCAGCCAATGTCTCCAAAAGCCATTCGTTGACGTCGACCCTCATCCTCTCCTTCGGGTCAAAATTCCCAATTCCATCATTTTCTAAAAATACTGAACCATGTTCTTTGCATGCACCACCACTGCTACCATCGTTTTCAAAGAACCTTCTAGAATCATCCCACGGGTCCACATAAGCGATAGGACAACAATGGCCATCCTTGGACACGTCGATAGATTATCTTCTGGCCCATTAACCTCATTATAGCACACCAATTCCGTAGCAACATGACCCTTATCAGCTCGGCCCAACAACAAAAGCTCACTACCTGATCCTTCCATCCCAAATGCCACACCTTTTCTGGAATTTTGCTCTAAACCGTCATCAATCTTGTTTTTTACTCTCCACAACTTACGCATACCTTTTCACAGAGAAGTACTATCATATTCGGGATATTTCTACGATAAACATTGTCCCACCTTTTACTCGGAACCTGAATAATCATTGACTTCTTGACATTGCACCCCACCGCCTTCGAACTTGGTTCACCATGCTTCCACGTACTCGCCACCGCTGAAGTCTTTCCACGACGAGTTGTTGTCACTGCCACACCTTCAGATTTGCCCTTACAATAAACAGTAAAATCCATCAGCAGCTCCCTTGAGACCATTCTTTGTACCTTCCCTCAGTTCCTGAATTAACTCAGATGTCTTATGCTATGCCGTTGTGTTGGAAAGCCAGGAAATGCTCACCCACTGAGTTGGACGACTATTAGCCCGTACCTGCCCAAACTCTGAAGACCCAGCCTTCAAGAAAGACCCACTACGAACAGAATCCTTAACCCCAGGTCGCATACTGAATCTGGAAATACAAGTACGATTGGGCCTTTTAAGGCCTTGGTACTTGTACTTCCAGATTCCTCATAAATATGAACAGTCGAACAGAATCTGATGGTATTATTCCTCATAAACACGAAAAATGTGAAACCTTCTGTAACTTTACCTTCTTTGTAAGGCAAAGTCAAGGTTCAGCCAAGTATGCATCAATAAGAATAGCAACTTGAAAAACCATGCATATTATTTTCTCAACCTTTGCATAGCCCTATATGGTTATTCTATTATATATCACATAAAAATCCAGCTTTAGTGACTTAAAAAGGCTGTTTAGGTGCCCACACGATATATTGCGCTATGTTACATGGACTCTTCAAAATGGGTGAAGTACCCGTGTCGGAAACTTGACACTTGGACATGGTATGGGATATGTGTCTGACACATCTCATAGGATAATGCCACCAAGAACACTACTTTATAGTATTTCTTTTAAACTGTTATTATTGCTTTGAGATGGTAATAGTTTTAAATGAAGACAATATGCACCACATAAAGCACCACGTTAACTAAGGAATAACTAAAGGATAACAAGAGATAGGATTACTTTGCCGTGTCCCGATGTCTTGGGTTTTAGAATAGACGAATAGACGAATCTGACACTTGGACACCTATCCGACTCCGACACTCGTAACGAGCCTGTGTAACATAGATATTCGGTAAAGGCATGTTGGGCCTACTATCAAAATAATTGCTAGACGTGTCAACAAAGAATCATATGGCTTTTAACTTTTGACGTGATATAGCCTAAAATTGCAGGAAAAACATATTCCAAAGTTGATTAGGTCAATAAATAATGCATAAAGACAAAACTACAGAAGTATAATATAGCAAGAATGGTAATACACTACAGGGGATGGATACCTCTGGGAGCAAATATAACAACTGGGAACTACAATGTGAAAACCAAGAATTTAGGGATAAAGCTATGCGTACAGACAATTTAAGAGTGCAAAAGTACATAAATAGCAATCATATATATAAAGATAAAGTCATGTATTCATTTATACTAGCTGATACACCTTTTGTAGTGATTTATTGTGTAAAATTCTTCCGACTATCCAGAAGGCTGTTGAGAAAATGGTAACATCAAAAATCAAATATACTGTATTACATAGGTAGTTAAATCAATCAATCAGAAATACTTGTGATATTATTCCTCATACATATGGAACTTTCTGAAACTTTACCTTCTTATAGGAAAGTCAAGATTCACTGAGATAAGCATTAATAAAAATTATAACTTGAAAAATCATATTATTTTCACAAGCCTTACAAAGCCCTACATGATTATTCTGAACTATATATCATATTTAAAATCCAGCATTGGGTTTTGGAAAAAAATTGCTAGCTGCTACAGCTCTTCGAATAGCTTGTCGAAAAATTATTAGGTGCATCTTCTAACTAGGAACAGAATGGCAACCTTCCCCAATGTCCCTGGGTATTAAACACCGAGTGCCAAGTGATATAGCAATACTTGGATGGAGTTCATAACTTCTTATTAAGAGACTGAGCTCGAAGAGAAGCGATACTTGTAACAAGCTGGACATGTTTAATAACTACACTCCAGCTTGATGCGGGCGTCAGAAGAGAAGGGTTGGCTACTTTGTGACAAGGTACAACCCTACTTACATATAAAAACGCATTCTCGTCATAGTGTTGAAGAGAATAGACAGTCTAGTTCCCATACTCCTCTCTGGTTAGCATAAACAAGTTGATAGAGTGCATATTCACACCAAACAATTTTCATGTCAGAAACTCAGTGAGTTGGGGCCCTAACCGAGTGGGGATCCCTCAAACCCCGAATAACAGTATAGATTCTCTCTCAGGCTCACAATAACATAACCCATCGCCCCTTTACTATGCTGCAAAGCGAAGAATCCCTAAATATGTCTAGTAAGCAAAAGCTGAACCATATCAGCATAAACTGTACCATCCCTCCCTAAACCTACTCCTCCAAATAACCTCCTACCCCTCCTCTTCCCCCTTATCTGACCACCAAAAAAAACTTTATAATTTGGGAGCCATTCTCCTATATCAGGTGTGGGACTCTATAACAGATTACAAAAATTACGGGTATTATACTCAAAATGACGGAGCAAATAATTACCAGTCAATGTATTTTTATAACAAGTATTTTAGATATTTAAGATACGCCAATGAATAGTTTCACATTAGAATTGTCGATGACGTAGGGGGTGTACGTTTACAGTTTTCGTTTTGTGTATTTGTATTGTGTTTTCGTTTTCAATATTTTCGTATCCAATCACAAAATATGGTTTGTGTACTTTTATTATTTTCACCACTTTTGTGTATCTACTTTTTTCAGTTGTTTTTGTATGTTTACCATTTTCATTTCCGTTTTCATTACTGTTACGACCATTTTTTTCCGGTATTACCCTTACTGTAGGGATGATAATTTGATATTATACCCTTTATCCTCCAAAATAAACATCCTGCCCCACTTGTCAGACCTCTTTCACACCACCCAACCATCTTCTCCACCGTTCCAAACACACCTGCCATCTCTCTCTACGCAAACAACTTCCTGCTTCTCCTCCTTCCACTGACGACCTGCTTGACTTCCCCAAGGAGGACGAGGTAATGGCCGACGCCTTCTTCGGCAATCTCGCCGTGGATTCCGGCGAGATCTCACCGGTCACCGCTGTCAACAACTTCAATTCCTCCATCTCCGGTAGCGAGCACCAGTTTTTTCTTTTTCTCCAAAACCCACTTCCTACAAATCTGCCCCTCTATGATCTTCCCTTCCCTTTCCCTTGCATCTGTCAATTTCTGGAATCTTTCATGGTGATTAGTCATTACGGTGGGGTGAAGAAAAAGCATAGAAAGGAGGATCTATCATGAATCTTTCATGGTGATTAGATGCATGAATTTTTAAATTGCATCTCTATTGTCTCCACCCACGACCCACGGCTGCCATTACCAGCCCACCAACCTTCTGCCCCATATATTCCAGTCATAACCACCTTCCTAGATCAGCAACCAGCCCACCAACCTTTCTACCCTCTGTACTGCAATCAACCCAAATGAAACGAGCACACTTTTTCACCAACGGTCATCCTTAAGAATAGCGATGATTAAACCTGTGATTAGTGTGGCCATTTGATAATGATCTTGAGATTGTCTGGTAGGAGACGTTGATGAGGATGCCGGCGTGGCTGTAATACCTGATCGACTGTGGGGTGAACAAAAGGATAGAAAGGGAGAGAGAGAGAGAGAGAGGTCTGACAAGTTGCAGACTTGGGAAGAAAATGGGTGAACAGTGACAGGAGAAATTGTTTTCTCTGACACCTAAGAAGCACGGACACGGGTGCGGGTGCGGATACGACACGGGTGCGGATACGCGGATACGGCATTTTTAAAAATTTTAGGATACGGGTGCGGCGGGGATACGGCATATTTTATAAATATTTTTTTAATTATATATACTTAGTATTTAATTTTTAAACAATTTAAATCTTAGTAATCATAATATATGTGTTTGATATATGTAAAAAGATATTAATATTCCAACCAAAGTAGTGAGTTTTTAAGTTTAATGGATTCTTTTGTAAATTTTAAAGCTTTCAACCAAATTAGTAAGAATTCGTTAAGTTTAATGGGTTATTTTATAAATATTAAAATTATAGAACTCAACATAATAAAGTTTTTATGTGGTATCACTTCTATTTCTTTAAATTACTGGGGTTGGTTTATGTAATAACTTAACAATTGGGGTCCTTAAAATAATATAACAAAACTAATGTCAACAAGACAACAACTCAAAAGTCAAAAGATAAGAGACAACACATCGTCACCGATCGACTCTGGGGAAGACGGCGCCCGCCGCTCGCCGCAGTGGGTCGCCAGGACTCGCCGCACGGGGATGACGCAGTGGATCACCGGTAAGTCTCCTTCTCCTTCTTCTTCTTCTTCTCCTTCTTCTTCTTCTACAAGAGCTCGCCGGTGTCGAGGGAGCTCGCCGGTGTCGCGGGAGCTCGCCTGTGTCGCGGGAGCTCGCTGGAGACGGGGGAAGTAGCCGGTGTCGCGGGAAGTCGCCGATGTCGAGCTGCGAGGATCTCTCTATGAGCTGCGGGAGCAGTGATGAAAGTCGGGTGCCCTAAGGTGCCTTAATTTGGTAAGTAAAACTGATTTTAGGTTTTCACCCCCCAAAAAATTTAAGTCTTCTGTTTAAAGCCCCGAAATATGTTCTGGAAATCATGTTTCAACCCCAACCGCACCCGAAACGTATCCAAACCGCACCCGAGCCGCACCCTAATTTCGGCAAATTAAAAAAAATAAATGGAAATTACGGGTGCGCACCTGACACGCACCTGAGCCGCACCCGTGTCCGACGCGCACCCGACGCCGACACTCCCCCCCTTTTGGCGCACCCGTGCTTCATAGTCTGACACTGAGTTGAGATTGTTGAGAAAAGTGGAAAACACCTCCAAGGTGTTTTCTGATTTTTGACACTAATTGAGTATTTGTATCCAAAATGAAAACAGAAAATGGTAAAAGTACACAATAAAAAGCATCTTTTTTGTCATCATTGCAAAAAACAGATAATGAAAATGGTAAACGTACAGGGCCGTAAAGATGCTACTATTGCATCCAAACAGTAAAAAGAACTCAAATATATGCAATCGTCAGAATGATGAGACACTCTAGTTAACAATGAGGGTCATCAAGAAGTTCTCACCAATCCAGCAATTTTTTTTATCACCGCAGCAGGATTTGAGTTTAAACCTTTCACCAGTGCTACAATAAATTGCTTTAGCATAGAAAGCTTTTTATCTTTCGCTACATCTACAAGTATGATATCGGCTCTTAACCCCTCAAGCTCCATTTCATAAAGGTCATCCAGAGTAGGAATATCATGAAAAAGATCCTTGAGCCTCTTCTCCTACATATGATCACATAAGCATTAGTTGAAAACCAGCCATATGTCAAATATCATGTTCTACTACATAGAATTTCATAAGCATTAGTTGAAAACAAGAGATGCATTCAAATATTCATGCCAAGTACCAACAAGAACCAAACATTTCAAGGAAAGGACATTTATGTCATGCTAGCATCTAGCTGGTCATAACGTTAGGAATCTCTCAATTTTCACTTTGATAGAAATTAACAATTAATTGAAAACCAGCAGCTCATGGAAGGCAAAGCAGTTTAAGCATTTACTATCAACTGCAAATAAAAGCAAAGACCGGAATTTTTTTCTATACGGCTTAATAGGTCCTCAAGTGTAGGTTAGGTGGAGGTCAGCGTGTTGCTCTAGTGTAGGTCACATTAGGTGGACATGGTAGTGATGCTAGTCGTGATATAGACAGTGATGGTTGCTTACACGGTGGTTTTAGTGGGGGACACGGAGGTTGTATAAGTGGTAGAGATAGTGCTAGGAGTCAGTATTATCTACAGTGGTAGAGATAGTGCTAGGAGTCAGTATTATCTACAGTGGTAGAGATAGTGCTAGGAGTCAGTATTATCTGCAGTCCTATAGTTCAAGATTTCTTCATGCTGCCATTCTGGAGAGACTGGTCAGACACAATATAATGGGTGGCAAATAACTAGCAAACCATATCTCAGCTCAAGAATGGAGTTGCTAATTCATAGCCTGCTGCCTTCTCAATAAAGGCATCCATCAACTTCCTCTACAAGGTATCTTAGTCCAGACTAGGAGACCGAGTGCCAAATGCTAAAGATCATACGACAGGGAACACAAATATATTTTCTTCCTTCAGTTCATCATCCCCCTACCTAGTGTTACCTTGGCAGATCGGTCCACTACCACTCTTAAGGACACAGGTAATATTCACCCTACCACAATGACTTGTGCTTCAAATTTCTCATAATGCTTTTCCTAACTCTGGTGTATTTCGGGATACAGTTTCGTGGAAAATGATTGGTAACGGGATATTAAGGTGACCAATATCTTCAAGAGAATGTTTCACTCCTCCTTGTATTTCAATGTGGTATCACCTCTCCAGATCCACTATCATTCCTCATGGAGAGTACAAACTATCAATACCCACTTCTTTTATTATCTTTTCATAAGTAAAGCAACGCTATTCAAAATAAAAAATCGCCAAGGGGGCGAACCCAGTACGAAAAGAACATCAGTCATCTATGCACAACCAGAAACTGTCCAAAAACTCTACAAAGGTCTCATTGAAACCTTAAATGCCACGGACCAGGTAAAAAGGAGATGATGAGAAATCGCACTTCAAATTAACCAAGGGCAACTCCACCCTCAAAGGCCCTCCTAATTCTCTCCTCTAACAGACACCAAAACAGGCAAACAGGAATTAAACCCCAACCTTCATCCTTTTCCTGCATGCGACTCTTGAACAGCGACCAACACCTCAAAAGCTCCACCACGGAGCAAGGCATCGCCCAGCTAACTCCCACAGAACAAAACACCGCGTCCCAAAGCTCCTTAGACACCAGACAATGTAAAGGGATATAAGCCACTAACTCCTCATCAGCTTCAGGCTATCAACACCAATTCGCATGAACTTGGGTTCCCAGCATTCCTGACAGCTTCCCAGCCAAAAACGGCAAACCTTTTGAGGTGCTGAGTACTGCCAAGGAAAAGGGACAGCAGCAGTATCCTTCAAAATTGTCTAGAAGGATCTTACTGAAAGCATCAAAACACCCCTCCAAACAACCACATCCAACTCCCTCATCCTCACTTCTGCATAATAAATGGAAGCCAAGAGGTTCAAGAAAAATTCCAGCTCCCAATCCTGGATAATGCACGTGAAATGGGGAGACAAGGAGTGATTTGCTTTATCGAAGACGAAGTACTCACTGAATAGCACCTTTTTGTCATTAACCAAACACCTCCAGGAAACTTCGCAAACCACCTCCTCTACACACCAACAGTCCAGTCAAAAGTGCACCCAAGTATTCCCCACATCAAAGCAAAGGTCACTTGCAGGGGTATCCCAACTTCAACTAATGCCAATCCACAAAATGGAACCATATGCCCTCCGAATTTCCCTACAGAACCAAAAGCCTTCACTGCACCGAAACTTACCCACCACAATCCTCCTTCAGAAAGCACATTTTGTATCTAAACCGCCTTAGAGTGAATAGACGGTTTCCAAACCTACTTGAGCATGTATGGAATAGGTATCCTATTACAAAAAAGTCAGGTTTTTAATTTATATACATTTGGGGACGACCATTCTCAAAATACATGCTCTGTTATAATATGATATAGCCGCTCAGACTTGTTTCCCTCTTTCTCTGCTATTGCGGGTGAAATTAAAGCTTGATTTCATATTTATGCTTGTATTCAGCAAAGTGATAATGTCTGAAATGCCGAGAGTAACTGTTTATATGACTAAAACCATATGCTATATTGATGGCCATGTTATAATATGTATTACCCTTAGTTGCAGGAAACTCCTAATATGGTGACGTTTCTCTCTCGGAAACTCGCTTTTGCGATCCCAAGTTAGGAGCTCCATGGGATCTCGTCCCAAGCTAATATGGGAACTCGATCCCGTTAGCTAGATAGAGATGCATGGAACAAGTGAGAGAATACCTGAAAATCAAGCCCTTTTCAACTCAATTCCTTGTTTCTCTCTTCCTTCAAGTCCTTAAAGCCTCCTTGTTTGTTGTTGTTGGCTATGTAAACTATACTAAACAAATGATAATACACTTTACGTATTTATTTATTCAAGCCGCTCCCAACCTCAGATTCTTCTTGGTGCTTACGCTCCCCCGCCCCCGTTCCCGCTCCCACGCCCGCCCATACTTTGTGCAACTAAGGTATTACCCCCAGCGAAGTTATATGTTTTTAGCAACAATTAACGGATTGGCTCATTGGTATATTATTGGAGAAAAGGGTAGTAGGCTTTTAAGTGGGTGCTCAAAGTGGGTTTACTATAACTTTTGCTAGTGGACAGCCCATGTAAATAAATAAAAAACTAACTACTAAGCAGCATCCCATAAGGATTATATAACACACAGCATAAAAGGAAGTCTTGTGAGGGAGACTACTTATGAAGCTCAAAGAGAGAGGAAGAGGCTAGGGTTTGGAGAAAAAGAAGAAACAAAGATATATAAAATTAAGGTAATTTTTCTTGACTTTTTTGTTAAAATCCTAATTTTGGTTTTCATAAGTACTTTATCGTACCCTCAGAATTATATTATGAAAAGTTTACACTAGTTCTCTGGGTATTTTTCATCCCTTATCATCTCTGGTAAGGTAACTAGATGCATAAAACAATGGAAAATCAAAAAGGGTAAAAAGTCAGGGTTTTTCCAAACGATCCTCAGCTTCCAATATCTAATTGTATTCTCCGAATAGTTTTCTGACATCCTTACTGTAGGTTTATCATATATTGGAGAACTATATATTGTATGTACTATCACAGATAAAAAAAAATTAAAGGTAGAAAAAGGATTTTACAAGATAGCAGTGTTTTTAGCAACAAATTTGGGGTTAAATTCCTATAATTCATATGAAAATCATGAACTTGAACCTAGATGCTTTTTTAGCAATGTAAATATCAGTTTCTAAGAAATTAAAATCAGTTTGGTGAGTTCTTATGTTGGGTTGACATAATTAGGTACTATAGGAAATGTTGTGTTTAGACGAGTAGCATTTGTACAAGTGTGTGAATTAGGTCCGACAGAGGAGCCTATCCAAGTGATTGTGTTTGCACGAGGTTTGAGGTAAGGGAAAATTCCATTTGTCTGGTTGTTCCTCGAACAATTGCGATGTTGATTGTCGACCACTTCGTACTCTCACATTCGTTTGTACGCCTAGAACAACTTTATTGTTTGTTGATGGGATGTCTGTTATATTCCGACCTGTTGATGTGATGCTTATTGTATTCCGTATACTGATTGACTTGTTAGCGGGAAAGCTACAATACATTTGGCCGATAGATTTGGCCATACAGCTAAAGTTTTATGAACTTCGGGTTACGATGGTTTGGGTTTTTGGGCTACGATTGTCAGAAGAAAATGTTTTAGTTATCTTTGTATTGTTTTTAGCTGTGTGCATATAGAGTGATTACCAGTGTAATTGTGATTCCTGTTTAAGTTTCTCGATATAAGATTGTGATCTGTCTTTAGTTTGCCACTCAGAGGTGTTATTCCTTGCTGGGCAGTTTGAACGCCCCCAAACCAGAGGCTGACAAGATATGTTAGTCACTTAATAAAATTGTTTAGTGGATGTTCATGAGGGTCAAGAGTTTATTTATATTCTTTTCTACTCTAGTTGCTTGTTGAAGACTCATGGACATGTAATTCCAGATTTGGAGTTAAGTTTTTATTTACTGGTTGGATGTTCTACTAGGTTTTAATAGAAGGATATCTGGTTGCTGTGCTATACCATTCTAGGTTATTTTATAGAAGTTTGTTGTCCGAATGGATAGTGGTTGGTGACATGTGGCCTGAGCCATTGGGGTTCGAGAAGTTACATAATACTGAAAAAACAAAATGAGGTTGCAGAGAGAGAATCATAGGGGCTCTTGATCTATGCTACGAACATAGTAAAAAAACATCATGCTCTTTGTCATTGTGTCGGATGTCAAATCAGTCTTCCCTACTTTTCTACATACATGTGCTTTGAACCGTTACCATGTATCTAAATGACACCCCGAGGCATGCACATTCATCTTTATTTATGCATCCACTCTTAAACCAAGGCAGCCCCTACCCTTAGAAGACCAATCATTCCCCTAAGTTTTTCAATCAAAGCTAGAAATGGCCATTCTGCCTCTCTTAGAATGGCAACAAGAGGAAGATATCCAAAAACTCAATTTAACCCTTCTTGTTCCAGCTTTTTGACAAGTGACGTCGCCTGCTAATTAGTAAGCTAGATCTACCAACTTATACCTTAGCAAAGGAACATAAAGTTTAAACTACTTACAGCTAAAATAAAAGCTGAAGCAGGTGGTGGGATGAGTTCAAACTGTCTTGTGCAAGGAAAAAAACCTTCTCTTGAACTTTTTTCTATTTTCTTCTAGCAACCCCATCTTTTCTTATGGTTTAATTTGGATTCAGAAACATTAGCCTAATTTCCTTGCAACATTCCAACAATCACTGCTGGCCAAAGTTTTCTTTTCGAAAATTTTGCTAACTGTGCTCTATTCTGGAGGACTTTTATTGTTCAAGTGTCTTTTGTGCTTCAATGCAGGTATTAATTCATTAGATGCCAATGTTCCATCTAAATCACAGGCTATGTCCAAACATTTCATGAGGGACTTCAAGGGTCACATCATCCTCAGTGCGCAACCTAGGGGCTGCCAAGCACAATGAAATCACAGATCAGCCAGCACTATTCTGGTCAAAGTCAGGAGTTTCCAATACAACCTGCTATCATTGCCCCATTACCTCTCCAAGCGGATGACAGGACATTTATGAGCCAATCATAGTCACGCCCCATTCACTGACTTAAACAGCTTGACATGTTTTAGTGAGTTTATAAAGTTAGTCTTTCCTCAGCAAGAAAAAGAGGGAGGTGATTCAAAACAATGACCTATACATGCTTCAGGCAAGCCTCTAACAAGAATACCAGGCCGCAGATTCACTTATTTGGATGATGTATACAGTCCTGCCCTAGCGTGGTCTTGAAAGGTTGATGTATGCAGTCTCACCATTGGGACAAGGCTAATATACATTTCTTGAACCCACGCAGAAGATACCTATAGTCATATCTGATGCTCCTTAGATAAAATATAGTGTTTTGAAACTTATAGGAACTCTGCCTGAGTAACTACCTTGTTTTCAACAATGACGCTTTTGCCCAATGTCACTCACACAAAATT
This sequence comes from Escallonia rubra, assembly GCA_033065855.1. Lineage (NCBI taxonomy): Eukaryota > Viridiplantae > Streptophyta > Magnoliopsida > Escalloniales > Escalloniaceae > Escallonia > Escallonia rubra. Next base: position 244,033 of record JAVXUO010000470.1, read on the forward strand.
GTCGCTTATGTTGTCCTTTCAAGCTCAAACTTTTACAGCCACCATGTATTTTTCATTACTACAACCGCACAATACATGCGTTTTGAAGAAACCACGCCAAGGTATTGACATTAACTTAGAAGGTCCTTGTTCTCTAACACCCTATGAGCAAAAGAAATCATCTCTGTCTGTGTTTCAAAACCACCACATTGCTCTCTACTAGTCCAAATATGCTTCCTGTGGACAGATATGTAAACATATTCCAAACTACTAACTTTATCCAGTAGAACACCAGAACAGGGATTTAAAAGATCGAATAGGACAGAGCATAAGTATGTAACAACTGAACCAAAGGAAACAGTGATCACAAGATCAAATGGAGTTGATAGCTATATCAATTAGGTCTCATGCGGCTCAGATATAATAAGCTACTATCAGAAAAATATAAGCAGGAACCATCAGACCAAATTCTCAATAGTAATACTGAAAATTTAAGGGTCAGTTCTTACAGGAATGACAGAATAGAAACCATTTGGAATAGGTTCAGATAACATCCCAGTGCTCCAGAGGATCTGTGATGCATTTTGAGATGAAAACATATCGCACGCATTGTAGCTATTTGATTCTTTATGACTTAGAGTTTCTTCGTTGGAGTCCAAAGAAACAGATCCCATTTTTCTGATGAAATCTGAAGGCCACCATGTAGTATTAGAAGGTATTTCCTCCTGAGCCCCCCTTTCATCTCGTGTCTCTTCCATGTCCATTGATAGTTAAAACGTGAGACCATTCTTCCTGAGATCTTACCCCGTAAAATAACTTCTTAATCCAGTATATTTTTCAGGAAAGTTCATTTTTAACAACAATTATTTGTTTTGACACCCCTAAGCCTGGAGGCCATAAGACCTGCAAATTGGAAATAAAAGGAATTAAGCTTGATTCTTCAACAAGATTTCAGATCAAAAAAGTGTTAGAAGAAGGAAAAGAGATGGGACAATTTCATAAAAGGAGAGGGCACAGTACAGAAAGAGTGGTCAGAATATTATTCATGACAAATAAATTCACATGTGTGCATACATAAAGTTCCTCAAATGTTTTTGTAAAAAGAACATTGGTGGCTAATGATCCTTATGACTATACATTGTGAGTGTCTCATTACCGGCAAAAATAAGATTACTTCTCATGTATACAACTCAATATTTTTCTCCATAGTTTATTCAGCATGTCGATTTCCTAATTAAATTTTGGAAATCCGTACTTTGCCATATTCGTCCACTACCCACGCCTATGCTTCAGGGCGTATCCCATCCAATTTCCACGTCAGTTTCGATATGAAATCCTTCACAGCAAGATGGCGTCAAAGTCAGTGATGCTATCACTAGCAAGAATGACATTTTAAATAGTTGGACTCCCCCATATCAGACTCTTCCTCTTGACTGTTGGATAAAAATTTGCTCACACCCATATTGGGATCAAAAAATGATATCTGGCAATCAAATCTCACTTGCACTCCTACTCTGTTAGCACAAAGAGTGGTAATAGATAATTATAATATCTACTTCCACAAATGTATAATCCTTGTAGAACTAGATTCATCAACTTTTAGTAACCTCGCGTATATTGTGCATGGATGATGAAACTTTCCAAATACTTTTGCCAACTGGTTATACTGGGCCAGGAACAATAATACTCCTCGGACAGGGTTGAGCCTTTCGGTAAGCGGCTCCCAACATTTCTAAGTGTTAGGCACTGAGGCTCGAGTTAATAAAGTGTGATCACTCAGAATGGTAGATCCCTTATACTGCTAGTTTTGCAGAAAAAAATTGAAGGACTAAGAGCTCTAGGCCTTTGATTCCTTAACCTCCTTCACGAGACTGGCTGGCCCATGGCAGTATATTAACATGAGATGCAAGGGTTGCAGAAGCAGCTGGTTCTAGATTCAATATTACTATGTTTCACAACCCCGCGAGGTTTCCACGGCAGTAAAAGAACAACTGAAGTCATCCTAAACACAGCCTTCTTCGTGAGGACAGTACGCTTAGTACCTATCTGTAATTCTGATAACCTACAGAAGAGGCAAGATTCTCCTGTTTGCACTGAAAAAATAATCAAGAGACTTTAACATGTGGACCAGAACCAAAATGATCACTTCCCGCCATCACTTCCCTTCCAAGAGAATTCACGCTGACAAACAAACAGATTGAAACATTGGCTAACACTGAAATATTAGACCAGATGAAATAGTCCCTCCGACCAGTCTCTGACCAATTACTATATCCTACCGACAAAGCCGCTTAATTTACCCAACACAGAACGTAAATAACTGTCATGGGACTAACTTGATACCAGGGCAACGACTCCATTTTAAAGTTTGAATTTACCCACCTCCTCATACTTTACCTAACAACAGTAGCACTAGTCTATGTATGACATTTTCCGAACCACCTTGAGTAACATCTAGGCAAGACAGCTCAAGTCATATGCTGTGTGCTTGTAAATTGTAATTTTTAAACCTGATATAGTCAATAGTAGGCAACAAGCATACTGTAAGATGAAAAAGGTGTTTAAGCCTTTCTTTGACATTTTATTCAAAGGTCAAACCCTGACAGAATTGTGTTATTTAAGACCCTACTTGACTACACTGGTGGCCTAGAACTTACAGTTTAGAATGCTTCGTAATTTCCCAAACTCTCAATTCTAACACATAACGGGCATATAAAGGCGTGAGCCTAGCCTGTAGTCAGGTGAGGAACTGTCATTGCAGTAGTTGCTCAGGCAGGGGAAACTTAGGCATAGCAAAGGTAGTTTACTTGCTTACATCTCCTTCTTGTATATGAGTTAGTTTAAGAAGCTATATTCAACATCTCGCTGTGTTACGCGACATCTCACTGTCTTACACAACCAGTCGGCCCTCTTGCCATGATATGGGTCTCAAAGCATGAGCGGAAGCATCCGTCTTTCTTTATAAAACCTTTTGGCCATCTGGCGTGGCCAGAACCGGTCCTTCAGATAATTACTGCCCTAATTGTGAAGATATGAAAATAGGCTGCTAGGCACGGGCTACAAACGGGCTGGGTTTGCTATGAGCTTATTACGGTTTTTTTTAATTATCAGGCAACCGGAAAGATAGGAAAATTTGGGCTAACCTGCCCAATTGCATTACCGAGTTCCACACGCCTCTACCTTCTTCTCTATCGACGTTCGCCAATCACAGAGGACAGCCAATTAAATCGGAACCTAAACTCAAAGATGGAATACTCGGATGGACATAATTAGGAGGATGGGCAACCATTTGCACATGAGATAGTAATGACAGGAGATGGATTGCCGGGAGTGCATTTCATTGATTGAAGTCAAGTCAACAGTCATAGAACAGAGAGGGGGGAGTAGCGAGAATATAGAAGTGACTACTATAACATTTTCATAGAACTCCGGAGAAAGAAGGTGCGGTAAGGAGCTTAAGAGATGATACTGACGTTCTCAACCGCACCAGAGTGACGAAACTCAGTATACTCCATACGCTAATGGTCCTTATCTTATAGTCGTGTATTTAAGCAATTCAATTTTGGAAGATTTTGAATTGCTAGAAAATCTTGCACGTTGAGGTAAATGATTATTCTTACTTTAAACTGCTCCATTTAGTCGAATCATTATATGCTGAACCAAGGTGATATGGGTAAAGAAATCCTGTCATTGTCATAAAAAAAAGAAGGTGATTAGTTTTACTTATCACTTACTATAACTCCGTATCTTGGCATTTTGAGGTAATTCAGATTATTTTTTCCTCCCATAATCATAACACTTATCTGATTAATCCACGAACAGATTCATTTCATTTATGCTAACCAGTCATTTTTTGACAAATAACCAAGTCTCAAGATAAGGTACTATTGATTTAGTTGTGACTACATTGTTTTTTTTCTTTGTGAACTAACAAAGTGTTTTTGTTCCACAATATCTTTTACACCTTTGCTTTGGCCTCTCCTAGAAACTAATCCTAGTTCCACCCCTGCCTCCACAACAAACGAAGTCCACGGCACTTAACCTTATCAAAATAACTAATGGTCAAAACAAAAATATGGACCAGACAACCGTATTATTTATTCTTTGTACCACATCCACTATAAGAATGTCCACATTTATTGGTAAAAGACACGAAGATTAGTAAAATTAAACTTCTAAAACAATCTTCTCCCAGATTAAATCTGTCCCAGCGAACACACCTCTTTCACAGTCTCTGGGCAGTGCCATCAAGGTGATCTCAGCACTAACACAAGCTTGTTAAACAAAAGTTCGAAGTCTCTAAGCTGGAGAACCTATTATCTTAGCACTAACACGCTGAACTTATACCACTCAAATAGGTTCCCGCAGTTTTCTAGCTGGTCTCCAAGAAGTAGTATCAGACCAATGCTAGAATGTATGATAATATCTTCATTGCAGATACACATAAATAAGTTCCATAAATTCTCATGACACATTCATTTTCCATGTCAAACAACCTCCAGACCTCCAAATTCTCTATATAAATAGCAAAAATCCGTATCTCTGTCTAACAAATTTCCATCCACACTGACTACTATCAACTATGCATTGCATTACTCAACCTCAGCCACTTTACATGCCACACACCGTCCATCGTCATTAAAACAATACAAATATAGCAACTTAAACCTAATTAAAAGTAATCTGACCCTAAGTTTTAGCATATTGTCGTCATTCAGAGTTAAATTAAAAAATCTGATATTCCAATTCTCAGTTCATATTATATCCAAACATTTGCGCTGAACATCAAACGTATCGAGAATATGCTTTCAATATGATATTCCTCTCGCACGCACACACGTACGCATAACGGAGTTTGATCAATTAGGTGTCGAGTATAGATAAGCTTACCACCAGCAGATCCGAGCAATCAAATCTTCAGTTCCGGTTCCACCAAAAGTTTACATTTGAATCCCGACTTTCCGGAAAAACAGTTCCATGTCCAAATCGAACTCTCCACACCAAAACAAACACCAACAGAAACAGACAATATGTTTTTAGAGCGAGAAACTGTGTACGAGTGTCTCTGCGATGTTACATATACATAGAGAGAGAGAGAGAGAGAGAATGAAAGTGAGATGAGAGAGAGATGCAAACGAGGAAGTGTGTGTGTGTGAGAGAGGGGGAGAGAGAGGCGGGGGTTAGATTCAATATTTGGGTTTGTGTGTGTGTGTAATTGATGGGGAAAGCGATGGGATTTTTATTTGATTTTGGAAGTGAGAATGAAAGGGGCGGGGGGCGTGAATCACGTGCTGGGTGGCAGGGAAGTTTTTCCCTCCTGTGCCCGACAGCCAGCTGGCCGTGGGGGGTGGCTCACCAACATCCACACCTTCGTCCGCGTGAATCCCTTTAAAGTCCTCACTACACGCTACTCCAAAGTATATTGCAGCAATCATCAATAAACAAACGTTTTTCTTTTCTTTCTTTTGCAGATTTGAACTTTTACTAAACAACCACCACAACCACCAGGCACAAGTACAGGCTAATACCTCTACTCTTCTACTAACTAGTGTATGATGGACCAACATAGTCAATGGCCTCTTTGCCCTCAAAACAGTCAACAAGTTCTTTGTAGGAGACAGCCTAATTTCTTTGGAGATTTACTATGTTTAAGAAATTAAAGGGGATAAAATGAGAACGGTACTTTCATCCAATCGATTGAATGTCATTTCAATGTAAACATCGGCATGGATACACTCTGTTTTAATCAGGTTAAACGTACTTACACGAGAAAGCGGCTATAAGAACTAGGAAGGCTCACATCACTTCGTTCCCTCTGCGCATTCGTTACAATAGGCGGCAAAAATTAGGCAAGTAACACCGTCAAAGCAACCGTGGCTTTTACAAGAGCAATTATTGGCCACTAAATGACAATGATGTTTTTTAGTGAGCAAAATCCCCATCTTGTCTGTGTTTTATCTCCTCTTCCGCCCATTTTTCTTTTACGCGAATTTGAGTACAATGTTGATTAATGTGAAACACCTGTTTTTGTTGTTAGTTTGTGGTGTCAGTGGTGAATTTGGCATGATCAAACTACCACAAAATTTAATAAAAAAAAAAACAGATCTTGTTCATGAGATTTTAGCTCTACAACTTCATCCGGTTGAACAAAACTCAACAATACAACTGTTCTACCAAATTAAGAATTATGTTAACATATTCTGATCAAAACTCTCAAGGCTTGTTGGGCTCGCTCGTAAAAGACTTTTTGACCTACCGATACTAATATATATTGCTAGATTTTTTTCTCAAATCGAATTCTAATAGCAATGCTTGATATTCATCGGTTAATTGGCAGTACAATGCATCCTTTGGTTGTTTTCAGATTACTTTGGCATTGATCAATGTTTACCTTCCAAATCTTGTATCTCTACAATCTTGGGCCATGCAAGACGGGGTCTTTGTCCATAAAGTGGAAAGGCTAATAGTTACTTTGGCAACACGGCTTGCTAGAAATTGTTACATAATCCACGATGTTTAAATGTGGTGTTTGTGGGCTCTGTGCACACCTTTGTTCACATTGGTTTTGTTTAATTGTCTCATCGTGCATATCAGGTCTTTCTATTTTATTAAAATTCCCATCAGTCGAAATGTGTGGTTTTCGCTACGCAAGAAACATACCGAATCACTTGTTCATGATCAGATTGACTTCTTATTTGGTAGAACCTTCGAGTATGAATTCATAGTGTGTTTGACCAGGTTCAATGAACTATACAAGTACTTGTCCTCAAGGAGCCATGTCTCAAATTCTTTATCTTATTATACTGCTTTATCAGGTGATTTTTATAAATACAAGGACTTTAGTCCCCTGGCCATAATGTTGTTCGATACCATGTGTAAATTGTTTGGTCTTTTTTGCCTCTGTATTTTGTTGTGGCTGTCAAGTTTATTACTAAACACTATTTGCTAAAAGCTATTTCGAGCCATATCTTTGATTAAAGACCGAGGCTTCCCCAAACATTTTGGAAGTCGAACTCACACCTCAGCTTTAGGTCAGTTAGACACAACTAGTGGTTCTATAAATTGAGCACCCCCTTAGCCATTTTAAAGGAGACTCGAGTGAGTGAAGAACTACTGTTTTGAAACTCATGCAAACACATTAGGCTCCAATAATCAGTTTCAATCGAATTTTTTGTGTCCAACATAAATATGGTGGCTCTAGAGATCCCACATGTATCACCAGGGTAGAATTGTGAACTTTTTACTATAGTTTTTCATGCAGATGGCATGGTTAAGTAGCTTACAATTGCCATTATTGCATATCTACACGTTTTTACATATTTCGTGTTATTGTGTCTGCTATGTGCATGTGTCTATCCATGCATCACTAGGTTTCGCTATTACATGAACCATACCAAATTTATATACTTAACTTTTTCATGATGTTAGAATCCATGTTTAGGATGTGCACCATATAAGGTAGATGGGTCAAACTAAGACTGTCTAATTGTGCTAGTTAAGCACGTGTGTACGCAAATCGGTAATCCAATCTCGATATTTTGTGTGTTAATCCAATTGTATTTTATGATATAACATAATAAAATTTTTAGATTACGCACTTAGAATTGAAAACACCAATGAGACTTACCATGTCATTTGGCATGTAAGGATCCCTAACACCTTTACCATCGTAACTTGGTTCCAGAATCCTGATCTACGTCATGTGTGAAAATGTATTTTCCTTGTTAGGTACTTTTTTCTTTTTTTTTCTTTTTGCTTAAATAAAATATTATCAGGCGACTCAGCACCAAACCCTTGAAAACAAGTAACACCTTGAATCAAATAAAAATCATAAAAATTGATTTGTGCACAAACACGTACATTAAGTGAATTCAGCTTTTTAGTGGCACTCGTATGTTGCTAACAAGGTTCATGTAGCCCTTGGATTGGCAGACATAGTGACACTAGCACTGATGGTCCCTTACCTCATGGTCAAAATGTATACAAAATGGCTTCATACGTATCACTTGACCTAATGCTTGGGAAAGCATATTGCAAAGCCAAGTCGTGCGGGTTTACTTTTTTGAATTCAAAAAAGCCAAAAATCTCCCTTTACATGAAAATAAGGACACTAAAGATGAACAAGTAACTATTTGTTTATCTGTACACATGAACAGAAGGCCTAACAACAAAATGACTCACCTTTACTTTATTGCGGTAGGGATGGTAAGCCCATGGTAATTACATTGTTTATACGTCTGACGTATGCTGCAACATGCTGAAGGGGCTACATACTAGGTTCCCGATGACCTTCCAAAGAGGGATGGGTTGGGGGAGGGCATCAGGGGTTTGGCCTAGTTATTGTCCACAAAAAAGCCCATAGTTTGATTCGTCATGTACTTTACATATGTATTAGATTAATATGACCATAGTTCGTCATATTCGCAAAATTATATGATGTATGTCCTCGTGCATGTTGCTATATGATGCATAATTTAAATATAACATGTTGCATGAAGGAGCATGTTATCGTGATGCACGACGACATACAATATGATCAAGCAAACAATATTACGATTAGAGTAAAATGCACCAATGACCACCAAACTATGAATCATTCTTCTTAATGCATGGTCATTGAACTTCAATTTATTTCATTATGGTCACTGGACTCACATATTTGTCTAATCAGACCATTCTATTAACCGGAGTTAGTCTTTCCCCGTTACATGGTCACATGATGTGCACATGGGCATCAAAATAGGGGCAAAACCGTCCATCTGCATCTCTTCCTCTCTATTTATTCCATCCTCTCTCCATCCCCCCCCCCCCTCTCTCTCACACACACACACGAATCTGCCACCAGGAGGAGGAGGTTAGTGGTGGTGATAGGGTTTGGACAACAGCGGCCGTATGGAGGAGGAGATCAGAGGCAACATGGGGAATAAAGGCATGTTGTTTGTTGGTGATGTTGTAGTTGTTGCTATCATTAGAGGAGAGGACAGCGATGGCGTTAGAGAGGTCAACATAGGAGTTTTAGAGGCAGTAGCTGAGCTTCCACATCTGGAGCTTGTTCGAACTAGAGAGCAAGGCGACGAGTGAGCAAAGCTGAGTTAGGTGTGACAAAGGTCAGCGGGGAGGGTGGGAGGAATCGAGTTTCCGAGTGACGACTTAATTTGGAGAGCACTTGGGGTGGGGACCATGATTGTGCCGTCGCCGAGGTCTGTTAGCATGGACTGAAGGCCCGAAGCAAAGATGGAATACTTGTAGCACCAGTTCACTATTGACGCAATGCTAAAGCACTTAGACATCTAGTCGTTGGCACACGCCCACCCTCCCTCTCCCCCCTACCCCACCCAGTTGTGGGTTGGAAGTTTGTGGTGAACTTCGGACGGAAAGATGTCAAAAAAGGGGGATTTAGGGATGAAGTCTGCATTAATGATGGGAAATTGTACATGTTTTTTGTTACGTTTAAATGGCAGGTAGTGAAGGTCTGGATGGCGGTTGAACATGTGTGATGGGGTTTGGAGTGGGTTAGGATGACAAGTTGTGAAGGTTTGGATGGTGGTTGATGGTGGTGTAGATGGTGGGGGTTAATTTTACGCTACACCCCGTACTTAGGGGTCAGTTGCACCCAGCACCTTATGGTTCTAATTTTGGCACCCAGCACCAAGCACCTTATGGTTCTAATTTTGGCACCCAGTCAGCTACATACATGTCATCCAGTCAGCTACACATGGCCCAATTGGGCTCTCCATGTCACCAGCTCTGGACTTCTGGTCTCTAAACTCTCACCCACAGCATCTCCCCATCAACAATGGGTTGCTGTCTTAGCACCACGCCCCCCAAAACAAACCACCCATATTTCATCCCTTCGACCCACCACCACCACCATTTGCCTAAATCTGGCTCCGATGGCAGAGACCCACCACCTCCACCGCTAGTACTGGAGGAAGAGACCGTGAAAGAAGTCCTCTCGGAAACCCCCATCCCAAAATCACCAACACTGGTAGTAGCAGACAGCACCAAACGGCCCAGAGTCCAAGAACCTAAGGTTGAATCACTGGCTCCGCCAAATCCGACGGACGAGATCGTCTCTGAGGTCTCCGAGATCTGCAGCTTCAGCGGCAGCTTCTCGACTACGACGGTGACCGAGGTGAGGGACGATGACGGCGGAGAAGTGACCCAAAGGGTCCGTAAGTCTCCTGCGAAGATCCTGAGAAAACGGTCGTACTCCGACAAACTCCCTAGAACGACAGAGAGGGGCACCTGGTCTCCGGTCAGAAGGTCGGCTCCATCGCCGGTCCCGGCGAGGACAGTGACGGGTCAGCGGTGGAATGCGAGGCCGGCTAATGGCATCCGGCGGGATCCCTGCGAAAGATGAATCCAGGTAACGGTACTGCGATAGGCTCCGTCGGCTCCATCTCCCTGCGAATCACAGATCGATATGCCCCTCGAATAAACAGTTGGGAAATTTTGTAATTGGGGATTAATTAGGACTTTCTAATTTACCGTTTGAGGGATATGTGGAAGGAGAGAGAGAATAAGGGCTGTTGGAGGGAAATGACGTTGACAGCCAATTGGCCATGTGTCACTAACTGGGATGACATGTAAGCTTTAGGGGCAATAATCATATTTTGCCCCTGAAAAACTAACACCCGTCTAGTCAACAGGCAGTTTGACAGTCATTTGGTGTTGGGTGCCAATTTTAAAACCCTAGGGTGCTGGGTACAACTGACCCCTAAGTACAGGGTGCTGGGTAAAATTAACCATGGATGGTGGTGAAGATTTGGGTCGGGCAGGTGGTGGAAGAGAGAGAAAAGTAAGAAGAAATATTCCATGTCATTGGTGACATGGACCAATGAAACTAAAAGAAACATTAGGTAAAAAATAGAGGCCACATGAGAAGAATAAAAAAAGTTTAATGGAGAGATAGTTTTGCCCCAGTTTGAGGCTATATGCGGGTCATGTCTCACTTAATAGGAAAAAATTAACACTAGCTAATAGAATGGGCAGATTGGACAAAATTTTGCACACACTGACCATAATGAAACAAAATAAAGTTCAACAGCCATTAAGGAAAATTGAGTCATAGTTCGGTGGTCATTGGTGCATTTTACTCTTATAATTAAAGACATACACACATAAATTTCACTTAAGGATTTACTATAATTCCACCTCAATTGCACAGAAATTTAAGGACCGATTGAAGTCATACCTTGGAAGAGTATTTATCATACAAACATCTTGTCCATAAGAAAAATGGGTGTTTTGACTTCAAAGGTGATCTTTGGTTGCTTTGAGCTCCTCTAAAAGGTTGTAGCCTTAAAAAAAAGAAAATATAAGTAAAGAAAAAGTGGATAAAAGTACCTCTACACGCATTAACAATGTATATGACACAAATCTCTTCCATAATCCTTGCAGTCAAAAGAAAGGATATATCTTTTGAAATCCTGTCCTCGAAGGCTAAGTAAGCTCTGGATAATCAATTTTGGACATCCTAAATTACGAGGATGCTCTCTAATCTCAACTTAACACGAAAAACAACAAGTAATAATTAAAGAGTTTGTAAATTATGTAAATGCCTAATGCAATTTAAAAGAAATTAAGACAATAGGAATGATAAATTAAAGAAAAATATAAGTTGTCAACAAGGATGACCTCTCAATTGCTTTACTCTCTAGAGATTTTTAGGAGTTTCTCTTGTGTAAGAATCTAGACTAAGAAGTATGTCGATTTTCAACATATGGCTTTTAGTTATAAGGCTACTCCTACTAGCTTCAAAAAGGATGCCTCACATTGAGGCTTCTCCTACTGTAGGGGTTTGAGGAGGGTTCATGTACGTAACATGTGCCCCACTTTTCTCGATAAAATATTAATGTGCATCACACTCATACATCTGGATCACCGTGGAACAACCTCACTATTACAGCAAAGGCTCGTGAGCTTGTATATAATGAACAAAAAAATAAGTTATCTTAATAAGACTGCTATTAGTTTGAAGATGGTTTAGACTTCATGGATTAACTTCCCACCCCAAAAACCAAAAAGCAAAGATAAAAAGTTGGTCACTTCACCTCACCCTTGGAAATTAATCTACCTTGAGACCACGGATTGCCAGAAACCAACATGGGACCATCGCTCGCATTATTGTTAAACCTCTCCCCAGGATCATCCTTGGTAACTGTGCCAGCAATTATGCATCTTTACTTTTTTAAATTGCTCTATAGTGGATCTTAGATTGGTTTAAGAGAAGATATTATATCATTCTTCCTATGTAGTAAAGAGTTCATCTTACGTTGGTTTAAGAACATATTTTGTACCACTCTTACTATGTGATTTAGTTTGAGATTAATGTACAAATCTACTTATTCTTGACTTATTATTGTTTCTATTGATTTTTATTGTGTAGTATATAGCAAACGTATCTATATCAATGACAATTTTGGTAATGCAATATAGAGGCTGTGTTTGCCCAAAGCAATTTCCAGGCCATTCCCTATTTAAAGACCCAATCCCCAAAAATCACCCATTTTATAGAAACCATATCCATACCAACCCAATCTCTCAAATCCCCCAATCTCAACTAGAACCCAACAAAAACGTTAGTAGGTGACCACCGCCATGTCCCTAGTCAATTAGTGCCAAGCAATACATGTAACTCTTGTTGTCCGTGTTCTGTGAAATTGAACTCATTTTCGATTTGGATTTTCCATTTTTCATCGCAGTATGTGTGAGGGATGTATCAAAGGGGCACGACAAAACATACGGCTGAACCATCCAGATTGGAAATGGAAGTCAAAACGATAAATTGTTATACTAATTGTAGATTGCTTGCTTGTAAAATACAATGTCTCTATATGCATTTTCATAAAATAAAAAATTGACTAAAAGCCATTATATTCCAGAAGACAAAGTGTACAAGAGGCATACACTTGACTACTATAACACGTACAGTGAGGCTAAAAGGCTTTTGCAAAGTCCCTATACATTTTTAGCCAGTTATCATTCAGTAATTTTTTGCAATGCAAAAAGAGCAAAATGCTGGTGATGGTAGTACTCAAGAAAAGTATGGATGTCTTTGAATGATTAGACGAGATAAACTTGGTTGCTGGGATCGTGCAATTACAAAGTCTAGTATTTATTGCTCTATTGAATTGATTTATGAAACACATTGATCACAACCAAAAGTCACTCGTCATGTGGTGGCATTATTACGAGGTTGTACTATGAGTGTCATTATTTAAGGGTGGATATCAATGAGTACTTAACTTGTTAAGACTCGTCCATGTTCATGATTGCTTATTTGAAGGCCTCCTACGGTAACTCGGCTCATATTTGTGAAGAGCCCATATCTTATGCTCGAACTCGAATCGTGAAAGTTAGACGAGTACGAGCCTGAACTTGGCTTGGCTCTTGTATAGAGAAAAAATGGTACCAATAAAAATAGTGCAATAAACCTTAAACTTACTACAAAATCAAATCAACTGATCGATTAGAAAGGTTGAGTAGACAAGAATAAGAATCAAGAGATTATACGATGTAGTGTAGTTGAAGACAAAAAGATTTCAATAAAGACGAAGACCAATAGATCCGTGGGTAAAGATAATCACAAATCCGATAGATAAAACATCTTTGTCAGCTTCCTCGTGACATTGAACATGTGGTGAGCCTCTTGGCTTCTATCCTTGATATAAAGAAGATGAGATGGATTTCTTTGTTCCTTACCATGGCAGGGAGATATATATATATATATGGATGACAATGAGGCTGGTCGGATGCGGATCTTATAAAATATGAACCCGCCCCAGTGCTCATAAAATCTCGCCCCGCCCCGCTACCGGGTCATAAATCTAAAATACCATACCCAATCCTTCATTTTTTTAGAAAACCCGTCCCGCCCCGATCCGCCCCGCCCCGCACTTCCCTATACTCGCACACAAGTATCATCTAGACACCGATGAAGGAGACGATGTTGCGGTGCTCGCGGCGAGAGAGAAGCTCGATGTCGAAGCGAACTAGGCGGCGCCCTTGCGGGAGTAGAGGCTCAGTGCTTCAAGGTGATTGTCCAGCCGTTGTCAAGGAAGTTTTAGGGCCATGAACACAGACCCGTAGATACCACCGCCGCCGATGAGCATGTGGCGGTTGAAGTTTTAGGTGGCGCCTCTAATCTCGTCGCGACGGCAGATCTGCGACCATTCCGACAAGATCTCCGGGGATTCGTTGTTGTTCTTGTTACCGCGGAACTTGAGAATAGGTGGTGGAAGATGGTTGTGGCCACCGGTTAGGTTATCATGACGTCTTTGGCCGTGGGGGGGCTGAAGGTAGAGAGGGATAGAAGATTAGAAGGGAGCCAGCAATGGGCAAGTCGGCAGAGACCAAGAAAATATTTGGCATGTTAGGGTTTTGGATGAATATATATATGCTATGATGAACGGTTGAGATTTATTGATATAGGTTTAGTATACCGGGGCGGGTGCCGGTTGGATAGCGGGGTGGGTTGGACAGAATACCAAACCCGATCCTAACCCGTTGCGGGTTTGAAAAAAAAATTACTATACCCGCTCCATAACCCGGTCAAAGTCAAAATAATCCGTTCCTAACAGGGCGGGGCAGGGCGGAGATCCGCCGGTTGCGGATCTAATTGCCATCCCTATATATATATATATATATATATATATATATATGTGTGTGTGTGTGTGTCTGTGTGTATGTCTATATATATATATATATATATGGGGATCGATCCCCATATAGGGGATCGATTATGTAATACTTTAAGCTAAAAAGACTTTATATATATTGTCTACGATTCTACAAAAATAAGAGAGTCGAATAATATAAAATCTTATTTTGTGTCTTTTTTAATTAGTTAATTAACTTATTTTTTTGGGCCTTTATTAGGTGGTTGGCAAGTACTTCAGAATATCTTTACGTGACCTTAGCACTACATGAAGGGTGTGCTTGATAACACAATTAAGCACTTAAAATTATTACATTCAATGATTTTCAGTTAAATGCGTTTTATAACTCCTAACCTTGTAACACTTAAAAAAATTGATTCTTGCCCAAAATAAAGTAAAACTTTAAGTGAGAGTGGACTTACTTAATACTTATCGCTTAGTTCTAAGTGAGACATATGGTCAAAAAGTTATTGAACAAAATTTTCTGTAAGAGACCATCTACCACAATGACGCTGCCAAAATATATATCAACACCACCTCTATTGCACTAGGGGCACCACCACAATAACTATCTTCCTTTTACCACCACCATCACAATTACCACGGCCAAGCTGCCACCACTACCACCACAATGGCCACCAACAACACCACCACTACCACCACAATGGCCACCAACAACACCACCACTGCCACGAGGACGTCACAATATCCACCACACTGTCCCTGCCACCACCATCTCCTGCTACACATCTGCCAAAACCACCTCCATATTCACCACACTACAGCTGCCGCCATGATCTTCATGCCTGTAACACCCCAAAATATGAGGTTGGTTTACTGTAAAAAAAAAAAACCCCCAACTAATTATTTTTAGACCTTTAGCAAAAAATTTGGTGAGCAACAATATTCTTGTCAACTTTAGCGACATTTGTTTTAAATGAAATGTTGGAGATTAGTGGAGCTGAGTGTTATAGTTTATGACACTTAGCGACAAAGTTTATTTTAAAAACCGTAAGTTACAATTTAACGTTAACAGTTATAAGTGATATTGATTGAAATGTTTAGTGACGATTAGGGTGACCGAAATTTTTATGTGCAATCTTTTAGTGACGATTAGTGAAGCGGGGTTATGTAACAACCCGTTAAATTATTCTAGTACATTAATTTATCGTAAATGGTACTTTGGGCCTTCTCGTAATAGTAGAAAGTTTTGAGTAAATTCTGAAAATTACCTAAAGTCTAGGGGGGTTTTGGTAATCTTCCATTTTAGGGTTTTTATATATAAAAAACATTATAGAGCAGCCCTAATTCTTTTCTCCATACTCTTCTGAAAATCGACAAAGAGATGAGAGAGAGAGTGGAGAGAGGGAGTGGAAGAAGGAGAGAGAAGAGAAAGAGATTTGGATCGAAATTAGAGTTGGAGAATTGAAGATTGTGTTTCAGAGGAGAATTCCATAAGGTAAGTACCCCATAAAACCATTCCATTGAGCGTATGTATTGTGTGTGTATATATATATATATATATATATATATATATATATATTCAAGTCTATATATAAACATTTAGATACATGTTGTTCTTCGCTTAAAACCCCACAAATTTGATCATGGATCATATATTGATGTTATAGAATGTATTAGGGTGTTAGAAGAACAAACTAGAGCAAGAAAAACGAATCAAAAATGAAAAATAAAATTGAAAATTAGGGTTATTATTATCAGGGTACTGTTCACGGTTAGAAGACGATGAACAGTAACCGTGCACTGCACGTGATGGCCCGTGGGGTCACCTCCAGCCACTTTTATGGCCAAATGTTTTTACATTCGTGATGGTAATTTCATTTTAGAATTTCTGAGAAATGTTCATAATTTTCTGATATCATTTGAATTTGTTATATATTACGCAAGTTTGAAACTTCTAAAATCAGTTTGAACTACTTAAAATAATTATTTAATTCTGAAACTTTTTGGATACTGTTTGTGTGATTCTAAGATATTCCAGTTCAAATTTCATAATTTTTAGAGGTAATTTGATAAAATTTTCGTATCGCATTAGTTTGGCCAAAATGAATTATTTAATAATAGCTTTAATGTTGTTTTTGTCCTGATTTCAGTTTCTGTATTTTTCTTACATATTTTAAGGCCATAATAAAAATTATGGGATTTTTTTCTGACCTAGAAATATTAATGGCTATTTTTGGGCTCTTCTGGTATTTAAAAAAAATATTTTTAATTCAAAAGTAATCAAATTTTAGAAAATTCATATTTTAACTACTTATAATGTTTTAAGCTCTGAAAGTACTTCATAAGGATTTATTATGAATTTGGAGATATCATAATGCCTTAAGGAGTGTGTGGGGTTCTTAGTCAGGTTTGGACGTACATGAGACCCATTTCGATTTGAGTTAGTTTAAGAGTGTCGGGGCAAGCAACGTTTAAGAAATTAGCATTGGGTTCATAGTACTTTGAGATTAGAGTTTATTCCGATAAATAATTTGCCCGACCTAGGTTAATTCGAAGGATTTTGATCGAGGCTGTTTAGCAGTGCATAGCTTGGACCGAGGTAAGAGATTTCTATCCGAAACCCAATTCATCAATTTGTTCTCGTATATATTTTTCAAAATTGCTATCGAATTTCTTTGGACTCTATTATATTTGTTATGAGAATGCGTTATTTGCCTTTAATACCCTTTTATTGAGCCTTAAGCGTTTATTGGAAATCATATTCTATGCTCCGTGTTTATTTCTCGTTGTACATCGATTAAATTATTGTATGATCAAAATGTTGTCATTCTGCATATTGACATGAGAATTTGCATCGAAGTGTTTGGCGGGAGTTGGTGTATATTGGAGGATATTGGTGTGGGCTAGTAACTTGACGGACTAGCCGGTAAATTGGTATGGGCTAGTACCTTGACGGACTAGCCGGTGTATTGGTGTGGGCTAGTGCCTTGATGGACTAGCCGGTGTAAAGTGTTAGTGAGCATCGTCTGTGTGGCTTTGCTAAGTGATTATCCTGCATTGCCTGCGTGGCTTTGCAACTGCTCATGTTCATTAGCGTTTGTGATTGTTTGCATCATATCCGAAAGTCATATTGATATCTGATCGAATTAGTTATAATCATTGTGAAAATTCTGGAATTCATCATCGAATTGTTTCTTTGAACCAAACCATCATTGTTTTGCATTTGTAAATTATTTCGTAATTTCTTTGTTTGAGCGACCTTACTGAGTTCTCAAAAGCTCACTCCCCTTTGACTTCTTTTCCGCAGGTAATAATCGACAATAGACCGCACTGAGTATGGATTAGAGCCAAGCGTGAAAAATAAAATTTTAAGTTTTAGTTTTGGTCATTAGAACCCCTGCGTGGGTTAATATTATTATTTAAAAAAATTCAGACTTAGTTTTGATGTTTTATTTATGACAGCTTATGAGGAGTATGATTTAATTTATGGATTAGTTGCTCCGACAAATTTGTATTATTTGGTTGAGTTGAGGTATTATTATTTTAGTGAATTGATCGAGCGAGTGTCTAACGTTCCGGAAATTCCGGGATGTTACAATGCCTACACTGGTCGCCACCATCATAATTCCAACACCACATCTTCATGCACCACCACTACCACCACAATCATCACCACCTTTTCTGCCACTATAGTTGCTACCAACACCACCACCAATACAAACACTATTTTGGCATTAAAAAACTATAAATGCATACAATAACATTTAACTCTGTAAGATGGATAAATTTGTAAAGTAGAACAATTTTCATACATATGTTTTGGTTTACCAAATATGTTAACTTGTTTTTCAGTAGTGAAAATTCAGCTGCTTAAAAATTTTTAGTTTTATAAATTGAGCGCTTAACTTTTCAGCACCTAAGTACTAGTTTTATTAAACACCCTCTTCATATGCACAATCACTTAAAAAATCCAAAAAGTAAGTAGTCACATGAGATAAAGCGTCTACTCATCTTTCAAAGTATTAGCAAGCAACATAAATAAGGATAGATGGAACGTAAATAGGCAAACAAAATTGTCGTTTTATATATCGACGGAATGTACTTAGTGAAAATCATTTGGTGTTGTCAATTATCGTCTCAAGCTAAACCTAAGGTGAGATTTAATCCAAACTTCTTTTTACTACTTTTGCAAAGGTCTAATAAGAATCATTGATACCTTTTCTTTTTACTGACTGAAGGTGTATATCTAACGAACAAAATCTGTGGATTACGCTGCACCCTATAACAAAGGTCAATTTAGTGAAGTAAGTGAAAATGGATCGTGTTTCCAGAATACTCGAATCTTAAGGACCTGTTGTTGGATTTACATTGTGAATATTGGCAACACTACAAAAAAAAAAGGGTTTAGGCGACACTAAAAAAGTGTCGCCAATGATAGTAAAAGTGTCGCAAAATGATTTCCCGACACTTTATCAACACTTTTCAGAAGCGTCGCAAATTCGTCCGTCGGGAATTTCCCGACACTTCTTAGACATGTCGGCGTTAAACTTACGACGCTTTTGTGCGACACTTTCAAGTGTCCCTTATCGGGTCAATAGTCAACTTAGGTATGCGACACTTCGAAAAAAAATGCTGCTAAGTTTGCGACACTTCCATTGAAGTGTCAGTTTTTATTTGGCAGCATTATCTTTAAAATGATGCTAAATTAGCAACACTTGTATTAAGTGCCATTTTTTGCGACATTATCTTTGAAATGTCATTTTACGGCACTTTTAAAAAATTGTCGCTAGTTTTTTGACGGGCGTATTCTGAAATTTGTCAAAAAAATTGGCCTAATACGTAAAAGTGAAGTATTTAAGTAATTTCTACTCCATACCAACACAAGTAATAAACAATTAAGTCAATTTAACAAGCTCATAAACTCATCATTATAAAAACAAGCTAATGTAACTCAACCATACATTATCAAACATTCACATCCTAATTACATAACCATCTAGAACTTCTCAATTTCAAAAACATACAAATGTAATGTCATTGAACAACCAAACCGAAAGACAAATACATCTCATCCAAAATGTCATCCATCCAAAATGTCATCATAGCGCATATCGGTTTTTCTAAGTCCAAGAAAAGCATTGATGTATGTCTTCCCAACATATAAACCTGGAAATAAAAAAGTCAAGAAAGAAGGTTATAAATTTAACTGTTACGAGTATAACACAAGTAGAATTAAACCGAAAAACTAATCGACAAACATAATGCATCAAGAAAGATGAAGACTCATCTAAGTCCCCATTTCGTTCTTGCATCTTGTTTTTCAATTCTTTCAAAGTAGATTATCATAACCTGGGTAGCTCATATTCTCAACAAATTTGGCAGACAAATTCACATCCACATGGATGTACTTATTAATAATCCAATGAAGATCCTACTAAAATAAAATCCAATCAAGTACAAGTAGATATAGTTAACATGTTACGGTGCCATACATATACCTGATTATGTATATACTTAATCAGTTCATGAGTCTAAGAACATGTAAAGGAGTCGGATTTGCTAAGTAATGCAATCACCCACGGAACCTAGCTCAGGTGATGAAGGAGTAAGGTTGAGTTGAGTAGGTCCTAAGTCACCCTGCCTAGCATGCACTTGCAAAGCAGGCACTAACAACAAATGGAGTCGTAAGCTTAAGCTTGTAAGCACATGATTTTGGTTTCCGCCTTAGATCTCCATGCATCGCTTTGGCTATAGCACAAAAGTGAAAAAAATTTGGCCTTTTTGGCTTCCTACCTAATCATAAAACGACATTATTCAAAAGCATTGCATTCCTAGCACGGAAGCTTAGTAGTGAATTACTTTCCTAAACAGCGATTCCCTACTGGTAGATGAATGTGTTTTCAAACACAGAGCAAGATAATGATGCAAGTCAGATGCCATACCTTGTTCAATAGTATTGGATAGTAGGATTGGAGAGCCAGCCATATGAGGAACACCCCCATATATTTCTCCAGCAGCAATATATATTGGTGTTCGAAGGGAATCCAAGCGCTGGAAGGAACATTCCAACTTCCTTTGGAGTTAGCAGACAGTACCCTTTCGCTCTCTGTTCTGTATAATCAACTTCCTTCTCATTTAGTGGTCAACTGATCCTTCTCAATATGCCAAGAACGTAGCCTGAAAACAGAGTCGCATGGACTGTAGCTCTGCTGGCCATCATTGAGTCTCTCCTGCCTAGCGGCACCTCCCATCTTGGTCTGCCCAGCTGCTTATATAGTCAGAAAGGAATCATAAATTCAGTGCACAACATCATGATCAATATACAATGGTCTATAAGCTTGTACAATGAGCTTTAAAAAATAAGAAGGTTATTGTAAGGTTTTTCATATCGCATTGTTGTCACAAAATTTCAGTATCTTTAGACTTTTCAACAACTTTCAGTGGGTTTGAATCAGTTTCTGTCTTTTCTTTATGTCATGCGAAAGAATCTGATACAAAAGCAAACTTAGAGTACACAATTTTCTCAACTGTAACTAAAAAAGCGAAATCAAGGTAAAATAAGAAAAGTAAGGACAAAGAATTGATGTCTACGTACGAATGCTAGCAGTATATAGCTAAAATTGATGTAAAGAAAATCAAAATTTTGAGACAAAGGTCACTATGTCGCTATGTCGTCACCATGTTGTCACTTCAATGACAAAAACCTTATAAGTGTCGCTATGTCGTCACATCAATGACAAAAATAAAGTTCAAATGACTGAAATTGAGTTCAAATCTCAATGTGCTACGTTTTTAGCTTATAACTCTTGTTTTTAAGCTCTAAATATCACTTAACATGTGATCAATAGGAGTTACATGGAAATGAATGCAAGTACATGTAATTCTAATGCAATCATGTGGTTAAGGCCGCCATTTGTATGAACAAGCAGGTAACCTTGGGTTTCCCCAGGAGCTGAAAAGATAGTATTATGGTGAAAGAGAAGTAAAGATGGAGATTAAATACACACACACGAAGCAAAATCACATGTTCTTTACCTGTATAGGATGGACTTGGCTCGACATAACGCACATAGTCTCGGTCTGGTGGTCACTTCCATAGCTTGTCAAAATATGATGTTCCACTTGCACCATCCAACTGTTAAAATCTAAAGGGTGAAAACATGAAAGATGCATGACAACTTTAAAAGAATAAATATATTTTTTTCGGTACAAAAAGTGTGATTGGGTTTTTCACACCTCCGAGCTGGGTAGGACCACATGGGCGGCAAATCTCTCCCTACCAAGTTTTAACGCAGCTGCATTCCCAGGGCTCGAAACCGAGACCTCTGATTAAGCTAAGACAACCCCTTACTAGCTAACCTACGTATGCACCCGTATCTATGACCTCGAATTTTGGTGAGGGAAGGAGCTTTCACCAGATCCACTCTCAAAACAGGCCGTAGGTGGTATATGACACGAGTTAAAATCGAAGACACAATTCCAGTAGAGTAGAGTAGCACAACAGCAGGAAGCCCGGTTTTCTTATACGAAAAAGTCTTCTTTTTCTATGTAAGTTAATTATCACAAGTTCAAACCCCTAAGCTCGGTTGTGCCGTTTAATTGCTCAAATGGGCAATTTCCTAATTTGGTTGAATTGCTGTTATTAAAACTTTAGGCCCCTACGTAGTTCGCACAACATATTCAAGTGATTCTTGTTAGTAAGGCTAATTCATTGCATCTTAATGCGGCAAGGAAAACAAAGTTAACAAACATACAAACAATGAGGGCACACCATAAATCCCCCAAAAATCCCCCAAAACATACAAACAACCCTCTCACCCACGTTACCCAACCCAAATCCAACTACAAACACACGAATCAATCTTGACCACCTAAACAAAGCTCCAGCAGTCCTGCCTGCTCTTCCATTATAAAACCCCTAATTTTAAAACCCTAATGAAAATCCCTAAACATTAAACCCTAATCTAAACAAATTATACAATCAACCATTAATTGAACCAAATCTATTCTAGAACTATTGAATTGAACTATTGGAGCATCAATTTGAAGAAGCATCGATGGAAAAAGCATCAATTTGAAGAATAAAACTTACCTGTTGATTGCAGATTTGTGGGGTTGGAGAGAATCGAGTTATCATCGCCGACTCGCTGGTCACTCGCCGCCGTCTCTGGTCACTCGCTTCTCTTGGTCAATTCATCGGCAGAGGGATGTTGGCCGGTGGCTATCGGCCTGTCTTGATTCGAGGCAGAGAGAGAGAGAGAGCCTGAGGCCAGACATAGAGAGACAGCCCCCGTTGGCTGGAGCCTAAAGCCAGAGAGAGATATCGGATGCGACTGTGCGAGACTGAGAGAGTCGCACCTGAGGCCACAGAGAGAGAGAGAGAGAGGCAGCGTAAAAAATTTCTTTTTTAAAGGTTCCGCCACCGCGTGAGAGAGAGATTGTTTAGGAAAATTCACGAGGCTGATTTGGGGAGAGGCAGATCGAGCAACGGTGATTGGCGGAAAGTCAGATTCTCGGAGCTTTTGGAGAAGATGAACAGGTGATTTCGGCGTCTCTGGGACGAAAATATTGGCGCCAGAGAGAGGCTGAATTTTCCCACTATATACTTGTTTCCCCGACGTTTTATTCACGTATAATGTATAATGAGTAAAAAATAATAATAATAAAAACGTTGTCGTTTAGTACTCAATAGTTACGACATTTTATTTTAAGTGTCACTATTAAACGACATGTTAGTAAATGACGTTTTATTAGTGTCGCGAAAGAGTAAAGTGACGCTTAATAAGTGGCACGTACGAAAATGTCGGAAATTTTGTGACACATAAAAATTTGTGTCACAAATTATCCGACATTACCATAGAAGTGTCGTAAATTATAACTAGTTTATGACATTTCTTTAAGCGTCGGAAATTAAGCGTCGTCGAAACCCCTTTTTTTTGTAGTGCAATTTGGTTCTTTCAAATGCAATGACATATTAATCTGTAATATTTGAACACAGATTCTTCTGAATGATGAGTGAATTGAAAGGAGATGAGTATATTTGGTGAGGGAGAGAAGTAGGTAAAAACTAAAAGTAGAGTTGAAATTGTGTAAGGCCGTGAAGTAAAAGAGAAATGGAGTTTAGGCCGATTAACATGGATGACGATGGTAACTGAGGGATGACAAATTAGATAGAGTGACAATAAAAGCTATGTGATAAAGAGATTTTCTCTGAACTAGGTGATGTAAAATTATGTTTGTAATTATAGCGAACTGTCTCAGAAAAATCCCCGTAAGGATTTTAGGGAGTCGCCATCTTATTTAATTAAAAGAAAGAAAAATAATAAAAAAATGAAAAATGACTCTGAATTGTCCAAAAGACAACTAACCCATCGAAAACAGGAAAACGGGTCCGGGGATTAAGTTATGTAGCGGGAAGTTGTTATGCACCCCGGCACCCGCCACACCATTTCGGTCTTTCCTTCATTTTTATTGGATTTTGAACACACAACATGTAAACATGCAATAAAAAAAATCCTAAGTTTATTTTTACATTTTTGGCATGAACTCGACATCAGGAGTCGAATTGCCTACCTATCGTCGGACTAAACAAAATCAAAACTGTCGTAGTTCGATTATGGTCCTATGAGAGATAATGTACATTTCAGTCTTAGACTTAGACTTAGAGATGAACATGACTTTTTTTATTTTTATAATGGAAATGCGACAATCAGAAATATGAGGCAATTCTCTGTGAATAAACTAAACCAGACAACTATTAAAATTACCTCAGGAATTCGCTTGTCTGGATGACTCAAAAACGTCATCTGAAGAAGCGACGATACAAGAGACTAAATGACTTACGAAGTGAATATGAAAGGATAAATTCTCGGGAGAGATAATACACCATTTCATAAAGAAATTGTATAAAAGCTCTAGAGAGAATAAGCTTAATTAAAACTCAGACCAAGACCCCTGAAAAAAATGAAGGAAAGAGGTCTATTTATAGAGCTCTGGGGGCCAGACTGATAAAGTT
Organism: Escallonia rubra; assembly: GCA_033065855.1. NCBI lineage: Eukaryota > Viridiplantae > Streptophyta > Magnoliopsida > Escalloniales > Escalloniaceae > Escallonia > Escallonia rubra. The sequence goes on from JAVXUO010000470.1 coordinate 268,654, forward strand.
GGCTATGTTAATCTGTAAGCTGGAGATAAGTCAGAATATTCGATAAAAATCGCAGATTGACAAAAGCCAACTAACCTGCCGATTTCTCGAAAACCTGCTTGTTCATCTCATTATTTAAAAAATGTTTTTCCTAATTTTGAGGCATTACCTGATACTAATTTTGGTAATTATCTCAATTTTTACAGATGAGATGTACCTGATTTGTAATTTATCTTCCTAAACTATATAAATAAAGGGTTTAATCCTTGCATCAGGGATTTTTTTACAGAATAATTTTCTAAATTATCCAAAAAAATAAAATAAATATTTAGACACTTGGCTTGGACTGGCGTAATTGGACTGGACCACTAAACTTGACTTAGACAACTAGATTGGACTGAACCCAATTAATAAATAAGTTATATTACGAGGCATAAGCTTAATAATACACTCCAATTAATAATGAATCCAATGTTTATTTAATAAATAATAACTACAAAAATGGGGGTCTACAGAACCCCTTTTTCGGTGATGTTCGCATGTGCGCGAGCATTAAATAAACAGACTCGCAGACCATGACACATATATGGGGTCGGACTTTTACAGGGCTTTCTACGTATCTTTCGGGGAGGAATCAGACCAACGTAGTTCATTAAGATACATAAAGATTCGTCTAGACATGTAAAAGAAGTAATAACCTTGTCTGTTTCCGGAGCCACCAAATCAATTTTAGTGGTCGACTCACATAGCCGTATATCTAGATGCTAAAATCATGTATGTTGTCAGAGCCACCAAGTCGATTTGAGTGGTCGACATGCAAAACTCGTATCTAGATGCCGGAGCCCCTATATCGATTTCAAAGAGTCATCTAGACATGTAAAAGAAGTAATAACCCTGTCCATTGCTGGAGCCACAAAATCGATTGAGTAGTCAACGCACATAGCCATATATCTAGATGCCGGAGCAACCAAATCAATTTAAATGACAGTCTAGATATACAAAAAAGAGGGATCTTGTTTATTGCCAGAGCCACAAAATCAATTTTAGTGGTTGATAGACAAGATGACGGTATTGCTAGATGCCAGAGCCACCAAATCGATTTGAGTGGTCTTCTAGTCAAACCTAACTTATATCCAAGAGCCCGAGCAAACAACACCATTAAGTGGTTAGTCGTTTAGATATGAAGTTTCAAAAATATCACTCAAAGTCAGAGCCAACAATGTCCAAAGATAATTGGTCATTTGAGAGCCGATCATAGCAATATGATTGATATGCGAAAAATGTTTTTTCTAGCAACAATCGTGGAATCTTGCACTGACCTTACACAGTACAAAAATCATTCAATTGAGCAACATATTCGAGTAATCGGGTCAACAAAATGATTCATAAATAGGATAGTAAACATGCATAGGTAAGAATACAAGCACACATATATTGGACAAAAGGCAGAATGAGCTAGGTATCATGCAAAATATACAGGCAGGCAAAGACACACAAACTCAGGTAACATGATGGTCATACAAAGCACACAAGCGTACATGTATACAAAAGGCATGGAAACATGTATTTCACACAAGGATGCATAAGATCCTTTTTAGTCAAAAATCGGATGGTTAGTCAGAGGATATGAAGAGTCAAAATATTGAGTCGAAAACCGGCCGGTTAGTCAGCAGGTTTGGGGTTGTTAAAATTTGAAATATTGAAATCGGCCAGTTAGTCAGCAGCTTTGACCAAACTAGACGGAAAACGGCCGGTTAATTCGTTCAGATTTGGGCGCAATATTTAGGATTTTTTTAGCACTTTAAACTCAATCCAATCGCATTCTCTCTCAAATTCTTTTTTCCCAAGTATTTCTACTCGTCCACCTAACCTAATTACATATCTAGGCTATAAGTCCTTACAATCATCTTTCATTCTCTTCAATTTATGAAGAATTATGGAGTTTATCCGCACTAGAAAGGGACATGAAGGAGGGCCCGGCCCCAAATTGGCCGAACTTCGCACTTCTGGCCGACGAATCGGTCGAATGATCATTCAGTCTTGACTTCGGATCAAGGAGTTTATCTCAGTAAATATTTTTTTGCGGACGAGTTATGTCTTCCAACGAATTCTCTCCCACGACACCTACCAATTGACACTTTTTCGCACACTAGTCATCCTCATGCAAAGTAGGATTTATCCATGCTAATTTTTCATGCACTTCTTGCAAAATCCAGACGACTCTTTGAGATTCTTCTTTTTTTTTCTTGATTTTGCAACCTCTTTCCACGAACATGCGATGTAGAGGCTCCCTAAATTTGGTTAGGGAATGATGGGCTAAGATACCCTAAGCCGCAGGGGCTAGGATAACCGGTATATGATTCGAGCTTTTCCTAGACGGGTATATGCTGCGACCCGTAGTAAAAAACATCTTATATGCTTGGCCGACTGTTGGTGGGATTCCACCAACATTTTCCACTTACCGTTCGGGGAATAAACTTTTACACTGTACAATTTTTTGAATATCACTAGTATTTGTATTCGAGGAAGGTGTATCAACAAGGACCAAGACCTCATGGTCCGGTTACTTGGTTTTGAGCCATCCTTAAAAAAAGGCAGTTCTATCTTGTTGGGTACCCTTCGTGCACACTATGAGGGTATGACTCTAAAGGGGGCCGATGGGCCGACTATTGATCTGTACACCCGAGGGTTTCTGCTGTATGTCTTGGGTGAAACATTGTTTAGTATCAGGGATGACTTTATACAGTTGTGGTGCCTACGGGCTTTGGAAGAGGTGGAAGAGATATCGGAGTACAACTGGGTACTCCCACCATGACATACCTTATCACTCTATCAGTGTAGTGTTCCAGGGGCAGTCTTTGAGTTTCATGGGATATTGCGACATCTTTAAGGTATGTCTAGGTTTTCCTCAAATGCTATTTTCCTCCCTATTTTTTTTTTAATTCTCTTAAGACTTATCCCCCCATTTGTTTATAATATAATTTCATTACTCATTAACTATGAAGTAGGACGTGGCTTATGTATGTGACTTGGTTTCTAACGTCTTGACACCTAATGCCATTTTTTCATAATTTGCAAAGTACGCCCCCCCCCCCTCCCAAAACTTTATGTAATTACATCTAGGCCCCAAATTTATTCTAATCTCTATTAATTTAATTAGATGTATAGTATCCATCATTTTATTAATTTTCATCACCAAAAGATATAATTTACGTTTATACCCCCAAAGTTTTCTAAAATTACAAAATCACCCCAAAAGTTTTTAAAATTACATTTTTGCCCTAAAAACTTTTCTAATCTTTATTAATTTAACAATAACCCTAGATATCACCAATATATATATATATATATATATATATATATATATATATATATATATATATATAGTCATTTCATTATTTTTCATCTAAAACAATAATTTATAGTTTAGTCCCCCAAAGTTTTCCATATTTACAAATGGCCCTAAAAACTTTACAAAATTACATTTTGACCCCAAAATCATTTTAACATTCCATACTCTACTAATACCCAAGCATTGCTCAAAATTAATGCCCATTTTTTTTTCAGGTCACTGATAATTACTTTAATCCGCTAAAAAAAGTGTGGGATATTACAGGGCATCTCAACTATGGCTTTCATCTTAGCCGAGTCAACCTCTATGCCCCATTTTTTTTTTACCATAAATACAAATAATTTTTTGGCTGTAACCCCGAACAGTCTCACATTGTACTGCCTTAACCTCTCAAAATATTTTCTAAGGACTATGCAATGATCTTCGCGCTTCCTAGACTTGATGATCATATCATCCACATATACCTCCCACCTCCTTGTGAATCATATCATAAAAAGGGGCGGTACCAGTTGGCTGGTATGTAACTCCGACATTCGTCAATCTAAACGGCATCAATGTGTAACAAAAGGTGCCTTTAGGCATGGTGAAAGCGGTTTTCTCCTGATCCTCGGGAGCCATTTTTATCTGGTTGTATCCTGCAAAGAAATCCACAAAAGAATCCAACGTGTGCTCTGCGGTATTATCTATGATCATATTTATGATGGGCAAGGAAAACTCATCCTTAGGGGAAGTTTGGCTTAGGGGAAGTTTGGTTAAGGTCTTTATAGTCAACACACATCCTGACTTGACCGGTTTGTTTGAGGAAAGGTACAAGATTGCTAACCAGGTAGGGTATTCGATTACTCTAATGAATCTGATGTGGAGTAACTTCATAACCTCTTCCTTAACCTTAAGGGACCACTCCGGCCTCAACTTACGGAATTTCTGATTGATAGGTTTGGCTTGGAGCAAGGTAGGTAGGTGGTGTTCCACAATCAACAGGTCTACGGGGCATGCCATTATATGACCAAACAAATACATCTATAAATTTCCTTTAGAGTATAGTGATTTCTTCTCTTTCTCTTTCATATTTTTATATTTTTAGGCATACCTACGTTGACTTTGATTGTTTCTTCTGCCACTGGCTTGACTCAACTAGATTCTCGATTTTCTATTTCTTTCATCATTTATATTAAATATTTTTTCCTCTTCTGGGTCCATTAGTAGTGACTCATCATTAGTGGTGTTGATTAATTCATCATAACTATACCACAACCAAGGAGTAATAAAAATCAATATTATCAATCAAATAGTCAGGGAAAACATAGTAGGTGAGCAAATTCAAATTGTCTACAGTGACATAAGCATCCACGTCTTTCAGTTTGGGAGTAGCTTCGGCAGCATGAGTTCCTTCTGTAATCTCTCCCACAGTCAGTGGTAAGTACTCGATTATCCAATTTCGTGCATCATCCTGTGCTGGAGTGAGTAGGCTTACAGAGTTTATAATCTGGCCGTCCACTTCATAGATAAGCACCAGTATTGCATATCATTGAAGCATGTTGTGATTCCCTCAGGCTCCATGAAATCCATCCAGTAAGAAACATCTTTGGTACTCGGATCAGCCATGATTGACAGTTCCCCGACTTCAACCCATTCGCAGCCATAGAAGATTTCCCATACTTTGATCAGCTTCCCTATTTTCACATTGTAAACAGGCTTAGGAAATCCGTAGAAAGGTCCATTTTCTCCTTCCTTAATAAAAACGTTAATTCAAGGTGGGGACCTTAGCCACGTCTTTCAATTTCATGCGTCGTTCGCTCTCTCCGTCTTTCATTGGGCTATCTTTATGATGGCTTCTTTCTTCACCTTCTTGGTTGGCCTGTACCCCAACCGAAAGAGATCCTTCTTATTCTCGAGAACTAGAAAATGGTGGAAGTCCTTGACAATTCCGGCACGAACCCTTTCCCAAAAAATAGTGAAGCTTTCGCAACATGGAAAGTAATGTAGTTTTACTATAAGGCGCAAAGGTAAGGAAGTTTTCAACGAGACAAACTTTCTCGTACTCTAGATACTGAACTAGGTTTTCAATCTTGAATCCATTGAGCAAAAAATCTAACGAGTCATGTGTAGGGCTGTATATGAACCGAGTTCGAGCCGAACAAGGGTATGTTCAAACTCGGTTCGTATATTTTCAGATATGTTTGGGCTCGGCTCGTGTTCTCTAAGAGCATAAATGCTGATGTTTGAGCTCGGCTCGAGTTCGTCATCACAGAACTCGGGCTCGGCTCGGCTCGTTCGTCTAAATATGCGAACCGAGTTCAAGCTTCAAAATCCGTTCAAGAACTCAAGATGGAACCACAATTTACAGACCTGAAACCAATTTCGACCACCATACTACAGCCCGTACTAGAATTGACTCTGGATCGAGACCCTCATTAGACCAAATTGGTGATATCGAAAGAATTGGGATCAGAAGTTATAATGGCTCTGTTACAGATCTGTAATGTTTGCTTGTGTTTGTGCGTGAGGGTGAGAGATGGTGAGAGCATGTTTGTGTGCGCGCTTTTGTGTGTGTCTGTGTGTGTGATGAGAGAAAGAAGAAATGCATCAGTGATTAGAGGACTTGGCTTGTGTGGAAGAGCAACTGCCATTCGTGGGTCTATGGCCTGACTTGGGGGTGGTCTGGCCTACAGTGTGACTGGTGGTCTAGCCGGTGGTGTAGACGGTGCTCTGGCCGAGATGTGCTTTGTGTTGAGAGAGGGGGGTAGATGTTGTTTTGATTGTTCGAGTATGTGAGTAAAGGAGGCAGCATGGGCGGTGATCTAGCCGGTGACATGGGCGATGATCTTGCCAGCAGCGTGGGCGGTGCTCTGCGTGGGTTGTGTTGATGACTACCTGAATACTGAATTGATGAGAGAGGGGGTTGTACAGGTCTTTGATAGAGAAATCATTTTGTGATGCACATGCTTCCACGTCCCAACACACGTCCCAACACATATATTTTGTATATATATTGTATTTTTTAATGAGTAAGCGAACATATGTTCGTTTATAAGGCTCGGCTCGTGTTCGACTCGTTAAGTAAACGAGCCTTCTTGTTCACGAACACTAATAAAAAAACATCATCATGTTCAAACTCGGCTCGTTTATTATAAACGAGCCCTAAAATTATGTTCGTGTTCAGTTCATTTATTATGTGAATGAACATGAACGAGTTTCTAAGAGAACGAACAGCGAGCTGTTCGTGAACAACTCGGTTCATTTATAGCCCTAGTCATGTGGAATCTCAACATTATCTTTCTCTTTTTCCACCTGCCCAATTTGAGGTAGCTGTGAATCACCCATGATAGTGAAAACAACCTTATCCAGCACAAATTTAATCTTCTGGTAGAACGTAGAAGGGATCACACCTATAGAGTAAAACCATGACCTTCCTAGCAGAAGATTGAAGGTGACAGGTATATCTAACACTTAAAACTCAACTTCGAAACTAGATGTTCCAATAGCTAGAGAAAGCTTGGTTGTACCATTTACTTCTATCCAGGTATTGTCATAGGATCAGACGGCTTGGTTGGATGGGGTAAATGACAAGGGCTTTAACAGTGTGTAAGGGGAAAATATTTAGGGCAGAACCATTGTCTATGAGGATTAAGGGAAGCCACTTATCGAGTGCTCGCATGATGATATGGAGTAGGTCGTTGTGGCTGGGTCCTGACTTGGGTAAATCTGATTCAGAAAAGGTGAGTACATTTTTATAATGAATATCCCCTAGCACTTAGGAGATGTCTTCGGGGTGGATCTGGATGGGTATCTGGGCCTTGCCGAATAGTTTAATCATGGCTTGTATGAAGTGGATAACAACCCCTATATGAAGATATTTGTCTGGGTTTTCTTCAACTGTCTCAATACTTCATCGTCGGGGGGATCCGGGGAAAACAAAGGGTCAGATGTAGCTGGTTGGGGGACGATCTGGTAAACTCGGCCTGATCTGGTTAAGTGGGATATCTCGGCATTGGGCCTAAACATAAAACATGTCTCTTCATGATATTCCTCTGCGGCAGTGAAGGCCTCACCTTCCATCAACTCTTCCCATGTGATAACATCACAAAATTGTGGCAAAGAATTACATATTGAAGCTGGCTGAACATACTGATTGGCTGAAGTGATAAGGGTGGTCAGATCCATGACCAGTTGGCTATCATCAATAAAGTTAACCATATGCCGTGGTAAGGGTTCTTTCTGGATATTAGGCTTGGCGGGAGGAAAACCTCGCCATTGTCAATGAGGTATTGATGGCATGTCTGAGTGTTATACATCTCTCGAATAGGGTGTCTATTCCTTGATGATAACGACAGAAAGTAAGAATGTCATATACTTCCAATATTACTGCTGGCGTGGGGGTAGACGGTAGCTTGGGTATCATACCTCTCATCGATAACTTTTCAAATTCTTTGGGCAATGACATTTGACGCCATGAACTTCCTTCTGGGCTTTGAAGTGGCCTCCTATAACACTATCTGGGGTGCTTGTACATTGTTGACATTGTTGGTAGTGGTTGGCTTTGGTTGTACATTAAAACTCCTTGGACCGCTCGATATACACCTTACTTCGACTCATGAGAAATGGTTCCCTTATTGATGGCATCTTCAATCTATATGAGGGACCCCATTAGGGCCTTGAACGAGGTGTGATATTGGCCAAAGATATAGTCATTGTACATTGGGAGCAGATTGTTCCTGACAATGTTCACATGTTCCTCTTTTATCGGGCGGTTCACCATCTGAGTGGCCTTGTTTTTTCATCTCATGATGAAGGCAGACACTGATTCTCTCAGTTCCTGTTTGCTGGTTTCTAGGTCTTTTCGAGTAATATCCAAGTCGGCATTATACTAGTATTGGTTCACAAATTTTCTCACAACATCCTCCCAAGTTCAGACTCGGGCTTCGTCCAAAATGAGGAACCAACGATAGGTGGCTTCCGTGAGAGTACGATAGAAAAACTGTATCAACTGGTTCTGATTGACTCCTTAAGGTACTAGCGCATACATGTAAATCTTGATGTGGGTCTTAGTGTCTATGGTCCCATCTAACTTGTCCATCTCCGACATCTTGAACTTAGAGGACAATCTATCCTCAGGGTTTATTTTTCAGGGCACTGAGGTTTGGGGGTCATCGGCTCTCCTTATTCGAGAAATTTTGGATTCAAGCACTGCCAGTTTATCTTTCCATTTTGGAATTGCGGGTTTCACTTTTTCGTCCTCGGATTCATATTGCCAGTCAAACTCAGGACCCTTCTTCTTGTCATCCTTTTTCTCCATCCTTGTCTTCTTGAGTTTGTCTATTTCTTTAGCCGTTTGGGACTGCTGATCTGCTAAGTCACAAAATCGGTCTGAAAATCCTTATGTATTTCACTGATAATACAAACCAAGTCTGCCATCTGTGGAAACTCTTCTACCATTGAGTTTCATGTAAACTTTCCTGATGAGTCCCAATACCAATCAAGCTTAGCCTTAACTGTATAGAATTTTTTTTCAAAAATTTAATCATACAGATTGCATAGATAGAGCTGACTAGCTTATACCGTGTGGGAGATCTAAAGGTAGGTTTTTCTTATCAACGGGGAACTTTTTGGATTTCCCAAAAGTAAGGGGTAGGACTGACTAATTGTCCAGTTATCCGGGTGGATAAACTCGCCGGTTGGTCAGTATGGTTAGGGTTTATTTCGAATAATATTTTGACACAGGCATGGTCTGAGTAACCGTCCAGTCATCCGGGTGGATAAACCGACCGCTTGGTTAGTAAGATTAGGGATTTTTTTTGGGAAAGGATGGGTCCTGACTAACCATCCGATCCTCTGAGCGGATAAACCGGCTGGTTAGTCAGTGGGGTAGGGTTTTTGTTTTCTGGGAATTTTTTAGGAAAGGATAGGTTCCGACTAACTGTCCGGTCATCCAGGCAGATGAACCGGCCAGCTTAAGGTTTGTTTCTCAAAATTTTTATGCGAGAGGATAGTGTAGCCGACCGCATCAGAAAAATTCCTAAGGATTTTAGGAGTCTCCATCTTATTTAATTTAACAAAATAGGGGAAATAAGAAAAACCCTAAAATGACTCTAAAGTGTCCAAAATGATGACTAATCTATCGAAAACTGGGAGATGGGTTCGGGGACTAAATTACGCAATGAGAAGGTGTTAGGCATCCACCACGCCTTTCGGTCTCTACTTCATTTTTATTGATTATTGGCTTTGAAAAACATATAACAAATAAGATATGATAAAACTTGCCCTAAGTTTATTTTTATGTTTTTGGCTTGAACTCGACATCGAAGGCGTAATAGCCTATATATTTGGTCGGACTAACCGGAATCAAAATCACCGTAGTTCGACTCTGGTCCTACATGAAGTAAGCTATATTTCAAGCCTAGACTTAGGCAAAGAAATATAAAAAGCTCTTTTTGTGTTTTATAATAGAAATGTGACCACAAGATTGAGAGACAACCCTAAAGTGATTTTTACACTAAAAAGCTAATAAAGATATCTCTTGAAATAGCTTGTCGCAAAGATTCGGGGACGCTCTCCGAATGATCTACGATGCAAAGACTAAAAGCACTTTTAAAAAGTGAGTATAGACGGCTAAGATTCTCAAAAGAGATAGCGTGTCACTTCACGAAGAAATAGTACACAAACTCCAAAGAGAATAAGCTTGCCGATCCTTAAAAATGAAGGCCAAAGGTCTTTTTTATAGTGCTCAAGGTTGCAGAATCTGATAAGATTGGCTATGCCAATCTACAAGGCTGGAGATAAGTCAAAATATTGGATAAAATTACAGATTGACAAAAGTCAATTTACTGGCTGGCTAGTCGAAAATCGGCCGGTTCATCCCATAATTCAAAAATGATTTTTTCAAAATTTGAGGCATTATCATACCTTATTTTCGACGAGTATCTCTGATTTTACAGATGAGATATTCAGATTTGGGATAATTCATCTTTAGCCATAAAATTTATTGATTTAATCTTTGCATCGGGGATAATTCACAGATTATCTCTCTAAATTATCTAGACAAACTAATTCAAATTATATCTAGACAAACTAATTCAAATTATATCTAGACATTTTACTTAACATGCATAATTGGATCGGACTGAACCGACACTAGACTGGACTGACACTGGACTGGACTGACACTGGACTGGACATGCAACTGAACTGGACCACTGGTCTGGACAAGATCATGGATTTGACAACTTAGACTCTTAACGACTGAACTGGACTAAATTAATTAAATAGGTCACATTACTAGGCCTAAACTTAATAATGAACTCTAATTAATAATAAAATCCACCAATTATTTAATTAATAATAACTACAAAAATAGGGTGTCTATAGATAGGTTTTGACTAACCGTCCGGTCATCCTGGTCGATGAACCGACCGGTTGGTCAGTGGGTAGTGTTTGGGTATAAGTTAGTTGATTTGGAATTTTTTGAAGTAATTCACTTATTGACTAACCGTCTGGTTAGGAGCACGTTAAACCGGCCGGTTAGTCAGAGTCTTCCTTCCTTCGCCAGATTACTAGTTAGCTTGCAGAATATTAGCCGGTTTCCCTATCAATATATCATAGGCCAAAACATGTATTCTCCCAAAAAAGGGAAGAACACTGAATAGTCTGAGTGTGTGGTTTATCTCTCAATGCCAGTATAAAGGTCACTCATTCGGCTCAACTGTACCATATATCTCCATCCCATAACTCAGATAGTTAATAATGAGTGATTATTCGTTTAACATACCAAGAAACTAGGAGGTCCCTTTAATACAAGGCCATGGATTTGAAGGTACAGTCGAAAGATCGCCTTGTAACCAGGAGGTTTAAGGGCTTCAACCGTTACCCTTGAGAAGTTGGGTTAGGGAAAGATGTGCGTGGGTGTGAGGCATGAAATAAGAGCACAAGCACCACACTTATATCACATTCACATTGTACATACCACGAAAATACAACAAGGCCTAAAATCAATATAATTTTTTTTCAAGTCTAGTCCTCTTATTTTGTCCCCAGAAGGAGTCACCACTGTAGTGAATCGCCTCGAAAAAACTCCCGAAAGGATTTTAGAAAGTCGCCATCTTATCTAGTTAAAAGAAGGAAAAATAAGAAAAAAAATAAAAAATGACTCTAAATTGTGCAAAAGAGAACTGACCTATCGAAAATAGACAAACAAGTCCGAGGACTAAGTTATGCAGTGGGAAGGTGTTAGGCACCCGCCACACCCTTTTGATCTCCACTTCCCTTCTATTGATTTTTGGCCTTGAACACACATGTAAATATGCAATAAGACAAACCCTAAGATTACTTTTATATTTTTGGCTTGACCTCGATATCACGGGTCGAGTTGCCTACGTATCCGGTCAGGCTAAACGAAATCAAAACCGTCTTAGTTCGACTCTGGTCCTATGGGAGGTAATCTACATTTCGGTCTTAGACTTAGAATTTAAAGTGACTCTTTTTTTATTTTTATAATAGAAATGCGATCATCAAAAATGGAAGACAATTCTATGTGAATAAACTAAACTAGAAAACTATTAAAATTACCTCGGGAATTTGCTTGTCTGGATGACTTGGGAACGCTCTCCGAAGGAACCACGATGCAAGAGACTAAACGACCTATGAAGTGAATATGAAAGGCTAAATTCTCGGGAGAGATAATATACCACTTCATATAGAAATGGTATAAAAGTTCTACGACAATAAGCTTAATTAATATTCAGATCGAGACCTCTGAAAAATGAAGGCCAATGGGCCTATTTATAGAGCTCTGGGGCACCAGACTGATAAAGTTAGCTATGCTAATCTGTGAGCTAGAGATAAGTCAGAGTATTCAATAAAAATTGCAGATTGACAAAAGTCAATTAACCAACCGATTTGTCAAAAACCAACTGGTTCACCAATAATTTTAAAATATTTTTTGCCAAAATTTTAAGGTTTTACTTATTCTAACTTCATCTCTGATTTTGCAGATGGGATGTACCAGATTGGGAATTTATCTTCTGAAATCGTATAAATCAAGGGTTTAATCCTTGCATAGGGATAGTTCACAGAATAATTTCCTAAATTATCAAGACAAAATAAAATAAATATCTAGACACTTGGCCTGGACTGATATAATTGGACTGGACCACTGGATTTGACCTAGACAACTGGACTAGACTGGACCTAGTCGCTAAATTAAGTCATATTACAAGGTTTAAGCTTAATAATACACTCTAATTAGTAATGAAGCCCAATAGTTATTTAATTAATAATAACTACAAAAATGGGGTGTCTACAATAATTATGTACTGTTTGGACACAATGTAATGTTCGGTGCACAGAGAGTAACTTGGTGATAGAGTTAGTGATCTTTAAGAAAGTTAAAAGAATACTATTCTCACTTTCTTAGATCACCATCACCATTGACAACAATGGATGTCCCAACTCCTGAATCGAGAAGAATCTTCAATGGATCTGTAGTTCATATATGATTTCAGTATCGCGTGCATGTAATAACAAATAAGCAGATTACATCAGATACTTGGTAACACCTACTTCAGTATTGCAGAGAGGATGTAATAACCCAGGTCCATAGCTCTGCCTTAGGGCAATGTCTCCCTCAAAAGGGTTTGCTATCACAAATCATCTCATGGACGTCTTAGAAGGCCAATAAAAAATCATCTTACATTCGCTGTGGGATATTACATAGGGTGACTAATACCTTCCCGATCTGTCACCTTGTCCGTGAACCATTTTCCTCTTTATTTTAGGCATTTAGAACTTTATGATTTTCTCTTGAATTAAAATTTAGAAGCGAATTTAACAAAAAGAAAACTGTAGGCGACACACTCAGTCACTTGAAGTTTGAGAACAAACACTTAGGCATGCTTGATACCTTCTAACTATGAGTGTGCAACCATTTCAAGCTATGCAATTAAAAAAATGACTGAGACTGCATTGATCATAAACTTTAAGGGCTCGAGTTTCATATTTTAAAATAGAGATGGATTGATTTAGTTCAGCGTTCACATTCCCCAAGTCGTTGAAACAAAACAAACTTTTACGTTTCTATAAATTCATATAAGTAGCATAAGGATAGATAAAAGACAAACAAATCAGAACCCTACATTCATACTAATGTTGGACGATTGATATATTCACTCCACTTTTTACTACTTGCATTTTACTTTCTTCGGTAAAGATAAAAAAAAGTTTCCTTAATAGGCATAAAAAAGTGTCGCTACAGAGATTTTACTTACAAAAATAAAAAGTGTAGGTGGTGTAATATATCACGTGGATACCAATTCCCACCTATTTATGTCATAATCCTTTTGGAAAAAGTTTAATACTAGATTACTGATAATTACCGTATGTATATTGCTGTCTTATTCATTTCCATGTTTATTTGCATTTAAGGCTTGATTACATCAGAATTTTCATGGTGCTACATCTTCGCCACAATCACATGACTGATTAAAGTCTCAATGCTTAGAGATTAGATTTAGTCCACCAATAGAACCATAAATGTGAAGATTAGATTAGTTTAAAAATATAACCTTAGACCTCAAAAATCTTGTTAGAGATTGCCTATCACTTTGACCACGGGAGACAAAATTAGAATCACAATTCAATCTTTCGAGACATTAAGACAATTGATCCCTAACCATAAAAAAAGCTTTATAGCTAAAAAGTGGCATTGTGTTCGTGCACGCTGCCCGGACGCACACAAATGCTGATTCATGTCAAATTATCCGACTAAATTTTATTTCACCAAATGTAACAAAAATGACTAAGAACCTAAAGCATTTTGATAATTAATTGCATCAGTCAATGTAGGATGAGGATGTAAACCATACTGGAAAGCGAAAGTCCCATGCAATAAAGCTAATCATTCATCCCCTTTTAATCTAGCAAAAGTTGGGCAGAAGTGACACTTTTCCGAGTATTAAAACACCATCAATGCCCAATTACCAATGATGCACACTTGAACAGGCAAGCTGAGGGGGACAACATGGGCAAAAAAAGCTATAGAAGTCACAGATTTCACACACTTAAATGCTTGGATATAGAATGAAGCAAGCAATGCGAGAGTGCGACTTTTGTGGGAGGGACCCTCCTTTCCAAGTAAATGTCATCACATGATCCAAAACGGTGACCAGAAGAAAGAGGTCAAATTATGGCTAAACAAAGGAACGAATTGATTCTCACAATCATAACAAGATTTTAAACTTTTTTAAATTTGCTAAATATTCGGGGGTTCTCCATTGGCTCAAGGTAAGTCGGTAAGTAGAGCTCATAAAATGGGAGAAAAACCAATCTAGTTCACAAGCGTACAAACTGGTTTATTCTTCTTCACACCCTACTCTCTCTCTCTCCCCCCTCTCTGCAGAAGTCGTTTTCTATACCATTCTTTATTTGTTTTCTAGTGTTTTTTGTGTGCTTTACAGTTCTCAAATGCTCAATCATTCGACTACCCAGATCGGTTCGGAACAAAATCCTCCATGTAGGTACTCTATCTTTCCTTGTCTCTCTCACTCTATGTTTCTTGCAAATCTTCCATTTTGCATGTTCATGGTTTTATATTGGGTATTGGTTGATAGTTTTCTTGAGAAGTCTTATGATGCTTTTACTGAAAGTTTAGGATTTTTTGGCCCGTACTGGTCACGAGGAATCTGGGTTTTTCCTTTTTTTGGCAGTTTAAGATGAGGGTTTAAGTTTAATCTTGATTTGTTTTTGGTGGGTGAAGCTTGTCTCTGCTATGAGGCAATCTCTGTTCATGATGAATTTTGGAAGTTTAGTGGCTAAAATGTAGTTTATATGTATGTGTGGGATTTGGGTTTGATAAGATTTTGATTTGGGTAGACAGGGATAGGGAGCTGGGTGTATGTACTTGTTAGTTACCAAATTTGATGGGGATTGAATGAGGTGGTTGACGTTTATTGTTCTTTGTCTTGGGTATAAATCAGTTGAATTGTGCTGCATTACATCTAAGGGGTAGCCAAAGTAGGGTTTCACAAGGGCAGGATTGTTTTTCCTGTGGCTTTCGAATTTATCTAGGACTAGATCAAGTTTTCTCAAACTTTATAGTCCTATTAGATTACAGCACCTAAGGAGAAAGAATGCAGTTTTTGGAATACTAAGCTCTTTCCTGTCCTGTCAATTAGGCAAAACATTCAAGAGAAATTTCTCTTCTGGGTGCCTCTGGTTTGGAATCTAATTCGGCTTTTGTTGAAGCAATGCTCAAATATTACAAAACCAGTTCTTTCCGTCCAAGTTATTTTTCTATCTTCCTTTGGCTCCCTTTTTTCTGTTCGAGTGAAACCTTTCTTTAGTTCTATAATGACAGTTATTTAGCAAAAAATTCTACTTCGAGATACAGGAAAACTACCAAACAGGCAAACAAACATGAGCATGTTGTCCGCTTTTTGGGGGGTGGGGTGGGGTGGGAAAGGGCTTAGTTGGTTGCCACTGCATAAGTTAGATGAACTACTATGAATTGTTCACAATGGTGTTTTAGGCGAGGAAGAAGTTGGTTATGTAATTTGTTGTTCAATCCATCCTTAGAGCTGTTGTCTTGACTTTTAAAATCCCTAGTTGGGCCAAGTGCCATATCTAAAGAAGAACAAAATCCACGATGTGATGGAGGAACATATCGTTCAAACATATCTAAGCAAATCTATTGCTTCGTTGGGCTCTTAGAGTGACCTAATATCAGTAAATTGGATCCTTGATCTGATTAAATGGTGTATTGATGACACCACTGCTTTTGGATATTGGTTGGAGTAACAGGTACCACATATTAAAATACCATGCTACACTAGGAATGAAATGTCATTGCTTGCGTCACTGATTCTGCATGGACTTAAATCAAAATTTTACTGGAAACTTGGCACGATTTAGTTACTTCTTAGTCTTGGAGAGAAGTTAGCGGTATTTCTGCCGGTTCTCCCATTTGCAATGTGCTTAGACTCGATAAGAAAACATTACTTTCAGTTGAAAAAACCTATTACATGAAAGCTAGAAATCTGTTTGAATCTTCTGAATCGCTATGATGTTTTTGTATCTTGTTAAGTGGCTAGTGGAGGGCATTACAGTTTCCTGGTTGTATTTACAGAAATAGATTGGTTTCATGCTGCTGAAGAACATCATGGCGGACAAGAAATTAAATCTTAATCAACCATTTCTATCGGTAAGGCGCTTCTCTTTACCAGTGGCCTCGCAGAAGGATGAGCAAAGGACAACTGACAACTCCATCCCCATTGAGCCACCCCTTCCTTCTTACAAATCAGAACTGAAATCAGGCCCAATGAGGCACCCAGGAAGGGTTCCCTTTCTCTGGGAACATAGCCCAGGAAGACCCAAGGGCGAAGGAGAACCACAAGCTCATGCTAATGAACGGCCTCCAATTGCTCCAAAGCTTCCACCTGGAAGAATATCAAAACCTAAGAGGCGAGATTCTGAAGATCCAAGTGTTACTAAGGGCTTAGAAGAAGTCCCTAATGAGTCAAAGAACATCCCATCTCCGGATGAAAACAGCTACAAGGACAAACTGGATGATGGGAGTTCTGATTCAGGGGACGGCGATGAAGCGTATTTAGATGCACTTGATACACTTTCACGGAGTGAATCTGTTTTCTTCAATTGTAGTGTAACTGGTTTAAGTGGATTGGGTGGTCCAGATTTGAAACCATCTGGAACCTTTTCTACGGATCCACAAACTCGGGATTTCATGATGGGCCGATTTCTGCCAGCAGCTAAGGCAATGACTTCAGAAGCACCTCAACATGCTCCGAGGAAGCAACCAGTCGTTTGGGAGCAACCAAAACCAAAACTGGTGAAGAAGGTAGTAAATGGGGATAAGCGGCCTACACTTCGATATGGACCCAACATTATGCTGAACAATGCTCACGAGAATGCGGAAGACGATAGTGATGATGACTATGAAGATCAAGGACAATTCCCTGCAAAAGTTTGTGGTTTGCTACCCCGGTTTTGCTTAAAATCCTCATTTTGCCTTCTGAATCCAGTACCAGGGATGAGTATGAGGCCCCGAGTATCAAGGTCTCCTGCTAGTAGGACACGGGGTAGCTCTTCATCTGCCGGTTCTTGCAGTGAACCTGAGAATGAGGTGATTGCTTATAGTTATCCTTGTCAGTCATTTGCTTACTTTTGCTGACAATCTGATTGCTGACTAGTAGAACCTTTTAATCTTTAGGACACCAGGGCTGCTATTTATGAGCAAACATCAGTAAATAGATTCAGAACTGAGATGCATGAGGATAAAAGTGTCCTGAAGAATGAGTCCAACCGAGTTACTTATCCGGGTAATCCTCAAAACCTGGAGGGGTCAACCTTGTATAGGCGTTTGCAGGGTAATGACATGTCACCGTATTATAATGAACTGGCTGAATGTCATTTCTTACCTGGACAGACGGGATTTCTCAACATTCCAGAAGAAGCAATGAATGGTGGGGTTAATGGCTATAGTCATAGAAAAGCTTTTAGCAGCTTTCAGGAACTATTGGCTGACGAGAGCAATAATGGGGAAATAGATTCTAACAGTCCAATAGCTGAGAAAACTCTCTATGTGGATACTGTACACAAGGTTGAATCTGCAAAACCAAATTTACTTCCCAACTTGAAGGACAACGATTTCAAGATTCTTGCTAAGAGCAAGGGGAAGAAAGAAACCCCCACGGTAAATTCTTACGATCAACATATCGAGCATTTAGTTATCTCGGATGGAGAAGCAACAATACAGCCAAATTCTCAGACATCTGTTGATCTACCATCTTCTGCTGGCAAATCTGATCAAAGAGTGGGACTGGACACACTAAAAGGATTTGAACAGGACGAAGATCTCTACCATGATTCTACTACCTCGCCAACTCTAAAAGTGCCTGGAGATGTGAACTTAGATTTTGAAATGCAGGAGCCTCAGAAAGTAACAGATGTAGACTACGCTCTTGGATGCAAGTCAAAGTTTCCTGTTGCCCCGCCTTTACCAAAATCTCCATCTGATTCTTGGCTGGGCCGCACTTTGCCTTCCATGTCCTCGAGGAATGAATCAACACGGTCACGTCTTGGTACAGGATATTCTGTTAGAAAGGTTGTTTCCAATGCACAGCTTGTTGATCCCACGAGACAAAACATCGTCAAAAAGACCAACTCACAACACCAGGATATTCAATTTTCTCAGGTTAAGTTAATTCATTGTCTTCAATCCTTAAGTTTAGCAGTGTGATAACTAAAATGCACTGACAAAATAATTCTCAATTTTTCCAGGAACCGTTGACGCCTATACCGGAAACTTAACTGAAGGCCCGTCTGAAGTCCTTCCGCAATGTCCATAAAGTTTTGCGGGCCGACTGTTAATGCAGTGGGTTCAAAGGTGCTAAAGTATATATTTCTCCTATTTTGTGTCTTGGAGGTGCTTACTCAACTGAGTTACTGGGTTTGGTAAATGTAATTTTTGATGCCCATCTCCTACCCTGTAATTAATAGTCGCAATCCTGCAAAAATAAACTTCCTCGTAAAGGTCATCAATTTGTGGAAGTTCCAAGTTCTTTTTTTTTTTTTTCCTGGGAATCACAGGATATAGTCTTGCAATAAGTGGTGCATTTAGCCCTGTACGCCTTTCTTGTTCGATTCTGCAACGGAAAAGCATTGCGCTAATTGATTCGAGTGGTACTTAATCTGCAGGATCCTTTTTGTGCATTCGTCATTATTTCCGGATTTTTTTTTACCCATTTTATCAAATATGCTTCATGCCCTTCAACTTCCAACCAAATACGAGAAAATGATTAAGAGGACTTCAGTGTAGAAACATGATAAGAAGAACTATATAAGACACTGTCAATTTCTTAAATGATATCAAACATGTTATACATAGGAGAGGTAGGTTATGAACTAGAGCAATCAAAATGTGGAGGTACAACTTAGATTGTGTTGGAAGCTTTAGGCTTTGACTCGTCCTTCCGACGACAAAAAGCGAGCAGGACGAACTAATTGAACATAGCAAAATGATAGTAAGTGATGAAAAGTAATTAAGCATGCAAGTCTGGATAAAACTATGTAATCTAGAGTAGTAAAATGACATAAACATATCTGGTCCGTGGGAATCACGACAAAGTCGCTGTCTTAAAGACGTTATCGCCTTTCTACTTGCAGGTGTTGACGTCAAATAAAGTTTTCAAGATAAAACCCGTTGACGCAGTTATGTCTCTTCCATGTGCACATCCACATGAAGACATGATGAATTAGTCCACGACCACGTTGTCCAAGTATTAAAAACATACTTTATCCGTCCCACATAAATTGATCATCTTTTCTTTTTTGACCGTCCCACAAAAATAATTCATTTTTCAAATTAATAAAGATTTTTATAAGTGTTTTTCCATATTTACCATTCTTACAATTTTTTTTATTCAATTTCTCTCTCCACATTTAACTCTTCAACAACTCATTTTCTGTCTCCTAGCACACTTTTTGACACTTTTTATATTATTTCTCTCTCCATATTTAATACTCCACTAACCAATTTTCTCTCTCCTGACATACTTTCTTCCCCTCCTCTCTCTAAATGGTAAAATGAAAAATACACAATATATGACTTTAATCCTTAATTTGTGTACAAGTCAAAGTTGATCAAATTATGTGAGACGATGAGAGTATAGTATATGTGTGGCGCACCGCCTCGAAAATAATCCGTGAAAAGGGTTTATTAAATGGAGTCGCCATCTTATTTAATTTAAACTAGAAAAAATAAGAAAAAACCTAAAAATGACTCTAAAATGTCTAAAAAGAACAACTAGCCTGTCGAAAAAAAGTGAGGGGTCCGGGGACTAAGTTACGCAAATTGAAGGTGTTAGGCACCCGTCGTGCCCTTTCGGTATTTACTTCATTTCTATTGATTTTTGGCCTTAAAACACATAGCTTGTAAATCTAATAAGACTCACCCTAAGTTAATTTTTTAGATTTTGGCTTGAACTTAACAACAGGGGTCAAGTGTCCTATGTATACGGCTGGACTTACCAGAATCAAAATCGTTCTAGTTCGACATTGGTCCTATAGGAAGTGATCTACATTTCGATGCTTAGACTTAGACAAAAAATGATAAAAGACTCTTTTGATTGTTTTTTAAATGAATTGAAATGTTATCATGAGAAATAGGAGACGATCTGTATGATTTCTACTTTATGAAAGCTGGTAAGATTATCTCGCGATATAGCTTGCTTTGACGACTCGGGGACGTTTTTGTAGAATCCATGATGTAAAGAACAAATGAACGTTTTTAGAGTAGATTGGATGGCTAAGATTCTTGAGAGAGATAATATTTGACTTCACAAAGAAATGACATACAAGTTCTAAAGAGAATAAGTTTTTGGACCTTTTAAAATGAAGGAGAAGACCCTTTTTTAGAGTATTTAGGGTCGAATAATCTGATAAGAGTCAGAATAAGTGATAAAATCACAGATTGACAAAAGTCAACTAACCGGCCAGTTAGTCAAAAACCGGCCAGCTCACCCCATTAATTAATAATGATTTTTTCAAATTTCAAGATAATATTTCACTTCACAAAGAAATGACATACAACTTCTAAAGAGAATATGCTTCTGAACCTTTTAAAATGAAGGCGAAGGCCCCTTTTTACAGTGCTTAGGGTCGCAAAATCTAATAAGAGTCAGAATAAACGATAAAATCACAGATTGACAAAAATCAACTAACCGGCCGGTTAGTCGAAAATCGGTCAGTTCACCCCATTAATTAATAATGATTTTTTTCAAATTTTGAGGCATTATCTACTCATATTTTTGGTAAGTATCTCTGAAATCACAAATGAGATGTACCAGATTCAGGATAAGTCATTTCCCAAGCAACAAATAAATTGATTTGATCTTTCTATCAAGTAGAAATCATGAATTATTTTCCCAAGTCCTCGAGACAAACTACATAAATTAGAATAATATAGACCTTGGATTGGACTTGACCTAAATGGATTGGACTAATGCAATGGATTGAATCGACGGATTGGACTGACGTGCAATGGACTGGACAATCTAACTGGATTGGACTGAATTAATTAAATAAAACTGGACTGAATTACTTAAAAGAATCACATTACTAAGCCCATACTTAATAATGCATCTAATTAACAATTAAGTCCATTATTTAAATAATTAAAGTACCTACAAAATGGGGTGTCCACAAAGCCCATAGGGGATGGAGGGGGGCGAACATCATGAAACAAAGGATGATACATTTTTCTAGTGAAAACACAGAAAAAGACCACGAGACTCAAAATAGACTCAAAGACTCACACAAGTATGAGGTCGGACTAGCAAAGACTTCCTACGTATCCTTCTAGGAGGTATTAGACCAACATAGTTTGATATATTATATGAAGCCAGAGTTAACAGTAACAACGATTGGTCATCAAACTATATAGCAGAAGAAATTTTGCCTGTTATCGGATGCACCAAATCGATTTGAATGGTCGACAGACAAAACTCATGTCTAGATGCCAGAGCCCCTAATTAATCGATTTGAAAGGGTCGTCTAAACATACAAAAGAAATAACCAACATGTTCGTTACAGGAGCCCTCAAATCGATTCGAAAGGGTCGACAAACGACTAGTTACAAAAGCAACTGTTTGTTTTCTGGCCACCAAATCGATTTTAATTTGTCGACAAACAGAAGCCACGTCTAGATACAGGACATGAGCCCCAAATCAATATGAAAGGGTCGTCTAGACATACAAAAGAAAGAACCAACATGTTCGTTACGGAAGCCCTCGAATTGATTCGAAAGGGTCGACGAACGACTAGTTGCAAAAGTAACTGTCTGTTTTCTGGCCACCAAATTGATTTTAATTTGTCGACAGACAGAAGCCACGTCTAGATACCGGAGCCCCAAAGCAATATGAAAGGGTCGTTAAGACATGTAAAAGAAACTTGTATGTTGTTGGAGTCCCCAAATCGATTTGAAAGGGTCAACATACAACACAAAAATGATTATGACCGCTACCTGAGCCCTCAAATTGATTTGAAAGGGTCGGCATACGAAACTAAAAATAACTTTGGAGGTTACCGGTGCCCTCAAATCGATTTGAAAAGGTTGCCGAACAAAGTAAAAGTTTAACTAAGAGTTGGTGCAACAAAGTAAAAGTTTAACTAAGACTTTGGTTGTGTAGAAATCAATTCACTGGATATGAGGATGCTGTTGCGAACAGGGGCGGAAGCTCACATTGGTCTTGCACCATACAAGAACGGATGAAAGGAGCACTGGATTTGAAAAAAATTGGGGTTGCGAACCAACCTTGGGATAGGATGTCAGACATGCACAAGCAGGCATACAAGCGCAAAAATGCTGGATGCTGGATAATAATGCCCTTGGGCCAATAAACATGCATCATGTGGAATGCACAGGCATGCAATCATACAATTGTATTGATGGTACAGACATACATGCACACAAGCATGTATTCTCTAAACAGACAATTTTTTTTTATGGGGAAAAAAGGTTTGAAAGTCGGCCGGTAGATTAGAATCGAGGTCAATTTTGGATATTTGAAATTTTGGATTTAAAACTGGCCAATTAGTTAGCAGGTTTTGGAATTTTTGAAACTCAGACTCGAAAACTGGTCGGTTGGTCAGTAGGTTTTGAGATTTTTGAAATTTGAAGATTCGAAAACTGATCGGTTGGTCAATCGCCTTGACCAACTTAAATGACAAAATCGACCGATATGGCCACCCAATTTTGTGCGTGAATTTAGGATTTTTTTCAAACACTTCCAATCCAATCCAACCCTATTCTCCTTCAGATTTCTTTTCTCTAGGAGTCCTATGTCATGTAATCTAGCCGTAATCTGACTCCTAGCCTATAAATACAACCAATTTCCTCTCAATCTCTCTCAATTTTGCACAGTCATGGATGAGTATATGTGAACTCGCATGGGGCACGAAGGGGGACCCCGAATAAAAAAATTCTCCAAATTTCGTTAGGAGAACAAAGCCAATGATCAATCTCTACTCACCTCGGAACAAGGCACTCATCTCAGTGCTATTTACTTTATGGAAGAGGTATGCTTTACTCGAATTTTCTTCTCTACAGATACTATTTCACCTTGCTTCACACATACACCATGCTCATGCATGATAAGCCACATAAATTAAGTTTTTTCGTGCAATTCCCTTATGAACCGATGATTTCTTAAGTTTTCTTCCAACATTTTGTGAATTTTACATCCCCTCCCCCGAACATGCAATGTAGGGGCTCCCTTAATCTTATGAGAGATTGGTGGACAAAAATCCCCCTTTATGTGAAAAATAGAGTAGCCGTTACGGGCTTCTGCCCCTTCTGGGATGGGTTGCATGCTTCAACTCGGAGTAAGAAACACCTCTTTTGTCTTGCCGAGCATTGGTGGGACTCCACCATTGCCTTTTATATGTCATTCGGGGAGGCTACAGGTACCTCATTTAATTTTACGAACATCACCGGTGTTTGTTGTCGAGGGAGGCCTATTCTTTGGGCTCATGATGTTGATAAGGATCATGACCTTATGGTCTGTTTGCTCGGCCATGAACCATCCTTCAAGAAGGACAGATTGGTACTCTTGGGTACCATCCGTACTCACTATGAGCATATGAATCTAAAAAGGGTGGAGCCCGAGGTTGTTAATCAGTTCATCCGGGGATTTTTGCTCTACGCTCTAGGGGAAACCCTATTTAATAGCGAGGATAACTTTGTCCAACTATGGTGCCTTCGGGCTTTTGAGGTGATCGAAGAGATTTGGTAGTATGACTGGGGTACTTCTGCTTTGGCTTATCAATATCGATTGATATGTGTTGTGTCTCGGAAGTAATCCATTAGCTTCATGGGATTTCGTGATGTATGTCTAAGCCTTCTGATTATTTCCTAAGAATTCCATGCTCATTCTAAACATATTCTCATATGTGACATGTTTACTCTCACAGATTTGGGCTTTTGAGGTTTTGGGTTCTCGCGTTCCTCACATAGGGGAGGACTTCACTGCTGAGACTTAACCGGCTATGACCCGATGGAACTATAGGGATGAACGGGCTGGGGTCTTAGAGTTCATAAACCGAGACAGCTTTAATGGATTGAGAGAGCACCTATTAAGTGATCTTCATGATTTGCAAATTTTCTCTTTTAAGCATGCTTATTGAGTTCTCACATTTTTCCTTTCTGGTCTTTAGTATCCCTATCTTGGGTGGTGAAGCAAGGTAGGAGACTATGCTGAGGAATTGGCCCGCACTCGGTGCTAAATGCTATTGGTGGGACTCTCGCAAGAGGAGTTCTACTTTGGAGATAGGGTACTTCTTTAGCACCATCTGGAGGCTATAGGCTTTAGGATTTCGGTTGCCCCTTCCAAGGAGACGTACCACACCTCAGAGCTAGATAAGGGATTGAAGGAAACTTTACTTATGGGAATTCCAGTATTATCCCTGTGGTGGCCGAACAATCCTTGAACCTACGAGGCGTTCATGCGAGAAGATCTGGCACCTCTTCTGAACTCGGAATGGTTGAAGAAGATGCAAAAGGAGAGGGCAGCCCGAGACAAGAAGGGCAAGGGGAAAAAAGAAGATGATATGGTCGAGGGTCTTCCATTCCCTCGATGGACGATGTTGATCTACCTGAAAGGAAAGACTGAGGAACATGAGCCCATCCCGCGATCGGAGAATTGTGTTTTTTTCTTAATGTAAGTCCCCTGTTTCCTACTGAAAGATGCATACAGGATGATCCATAGCCTCAAGGCTATGGTATCTGGCTACAGGGACTTGTTGTCGATGTATGGACCTTCGGAGGAGGCTGCAGAGACGTCTACTCCTACTCCCTCGGTGTCGCCTTTCGAAGATCAAGTGGCTAACCGAGCTCTACAGAGCCCCCAGCCCCTGCTGTTACTGCTACTATTACCCCTAGGGCGACCTCAGTCATTCCCCAGGGCAAACATGTAAAGAGTATAGTGGTGACCCACAAATGGGAGAAGAAGACTACACCGGTACTGGCCCCATCCAAGGGCAAGGAAGTAGCCATGGGAAGCAAAAGAAAAGCTCCAGCCCCTCCATTAAAAGGAAGATGAAAATCATCCTAGATTGCCGTGGTCTTCCGAGATACCTACAAGAAGCCTCAATCTAATGAGACGGTCTCCCCTAAGCCTGTGGAGAAAAATGACGAAGAGAGTGAAGACAAGGCAACGGAGACCAAAGCTACTTCTGAGGAGGTTGAGGAAGTAAGCGAGGAGGCTGAGGAGGAAGCCGATGAGGCCTCAAAGTCTAGTCAAAAGAAGGATCCTAGCCCTAGAAGGTCATAGAGGAGGACATGAGGATGATTACTGCTGTTAGCTCTTAGGTCTAGAGTTAGGCCTAGCTATTAGCATATCTGTTACAGTCCCGTATGGACTAAATTTCAAACATTAATGTTGGTAAATACTTATTTTTTTTGTGTTTTTTAGTTGATGACTATTTAGTTAGACTCTTATGTTAAATGTGCTTTGTTTATATGCTCACACATGCACAACAAAAAAGGAGGACGAGACTGGAATGGATGAAAAATTTGAGCTTGAATTTGAGGCTTGGCAGGTTCAGGGTTTGGCCTAAAACGAGGCAACCTTACAAATTTTTGACAAAAAACTGACTGACTGGCCACTTAGTCAGTAATCGAAAATTTTCTTGAGGAAAACCGACCAGTTGATCAGAACCTAAATCCAATTTTAAGGCCAAACCGGACGGCTGGTCAGAGACAAAATCAAATCTTTAAGCCAAAACTAGCCTGTTGGTCAGAATAAAATTTAAATTTCCTGGCGATAACTGAACGGTTGGTCAGAAACATGGACCATCAAATGTACAAATCAAAAAGGAAAATCGACAGGTTAATAAAAAATTGGAGGGTTTTTCTAATAAAATTTCATGATTTGTTTTTTAAATTTTCAATTCCTAACTCTATATAAATTAGGGTTACTTGACTATATATTTGGGACTCATCCCTTTAAAACAAAATTCTTCCCTACTCTCTTATCTGAACTCTCAATGGCTTTTGAATATGATCCTACGATCTTTGAACTCCAATTTTGGGCTTTCGCGGGCTCCTTCAACAAGATTGAGTTGATCCATCTAGATGGGCACTTCAAATTGAAATTTGTGATGAGCTTGAGGAGCGTGGTAGTTCACAAAGACATTCTCCTAGCTGCTTGCAAATTTTGGGATATAGACGATCATGTGTTTAGTTTCGATCTGAATGAATTATGCCCTACTTTTGAAGAATTCTCTGCCCTGGTAGATATCCCAACCAATCTGCCGATTACTGTTGCAGTTATTCAAGATGGTTAAGCCAAGGCTCTCAAAATTTTATTGAAGATAAAAAAGGAGCACTCGATCTTTCATTCGGAGTGATGGTATTCAGCTTTCTCTCTTGATAGAATACTTTTTTGCCAAACCAACTAGTCGATATCAACAGTATGGCCATGGTCGAGGGTCGCCCTGGCGCTATGCTTGGTGGCCAAGTATCTCATTTTTTCTGGCCATGGGTTGCTGACGTGAGACTAGTTGACATATTGCTTCAGGTGTCTACTAGAGGTAAAACCCTAATTCCCTTAGTGGTAGCTAAAACTCTGTTAGGTATCATTGATGTTCATAAGGATCCCAACATTTTTTTGGGGATAGCTCTTTGATTTCGTATATGTGTTATAGATCATACGCGTCTGGTAGCCAAACCCGCTGCTGTAGGGTATAGCCTTATTGCTTTTCATTCTTGGCCTTTACTCTTTGAAGGTCGCTTGAGCATAGATGACTATACTCACTTCTTCTATGTACAAGAGTCCAAAGATATCCATTGGTATTGTAAGTAATGGAGGACACATGGACCGGTCCTTAGAACTACTGACTATTCTTGCATTATTTTCTTGGGACTGCGCTATACATCCTTTTTGCCTGCCGGATCTCAAGGCAATTCAATTATGAGCAGATAATCCTAAAAGTCTGTGGTGAGTTCATTGGGGAACAAGCCCTTAGTACTTCCATGATCGAGGCTGTCCAGCGAGGTTGGGGATCTACGTCTTATACCTATAGTTCTATTGAAATTAAACGTTTCTTGACTGGTATCCAGCAAGTTGCTCCTTTGCTGTCTGATGCATACATCTATTGGTTTTGGACCCTTGTTCGGGAAAAAGTGTTAGCTTTCGAGAGCAAACTTAGTGTGGAGTTGAACTAGGAGTTCTTAAGTGCTTGTAAGATAAGGTCCTTAGAGCAAGCCAGAGAGAAGCTCAGACTATTTGGGTCTGGAGGTGTCTGAATCTGCCAAGTCTTCTCAGAACATAGTGCAAGGTTTTTGTCGTCCTCAGGCTGAAGGCGAACTTCAGGTTGTTTGGATTAGGCGGTCTTAGATCAGTTCCCAAATGTTCGAGGAGAAGTTTGATGCTAACGGGAATGTGATACGGTATTTACACATGGATAAGTCCCGACAACACCCCTCTTTGCTACTTAAGGAGAAACCACCGAAAAGGAATCAGACTATCGATGTAACTCAGAACCAAGAAGTTTGTATGGATGCTTATCTCGACGGTAAATTTAATCGACAAGACAATGAGGGTAAAGAAAAAGTGGATCAAAGACCAGCTTTTCAAGTGGAAGAATTGGAAGATGGGATTCCTATATCTCGAGGTCGGCTTACAAGAAAGATGTGGAGACATGAAAGTCAGTTATGAATGGTGAGGATAGTCCGGTTATGAAGAAACTGAAACATATATTGATGGATATCCAATAGGTTTATGATAGGACCTAGAATTTTCTTTTGCCCTAACTTTTGCCTAGGCCGCCCTTTGCAGGGTTTTCGTCCTAGCGGGCATTTTTATTTTTCTCATGAATGTAGTCAGTATTTTAGCTAGTGGAATAAAATAATTTTATTATTGAAATTTGACCTCACCCGAGGTAACTTTACGATTGCCTACGTACCTCCGTCCATGTGTTACATCAATTTGTGTGTGCTAGAAAATGTTCTTAAGGAGGATCATGTCTTTCGTAGTTAAATTACAAAATTTTCTCAAGCATAGTATTTCTTTAATTGATCTAAATTGACTTACTACGACAACTCACTTCTATCTAAGTCGACTAACAGCACTACGCCCCCAGTCATGATTTACTTGATCATATAAGGACCTGCTTAGTTGGGTTCAAACTTTCCTCGTGGTTTCCAAATCTGTCCAATATTCTCCTTTAACACCAGATCTCCTTCCTTTAATTCACGTCCCTTCACTCGCTTGTTAAAATTACTCACTTTTAAAATTAAGAAAGATTTTTATAGGTGTTTTTCCATATTTAACTTTCTTATAATTTTTTTATTCAATTTCTCTCCACATTTAACTCTTTAACAACTAATTTTCTCTTTCCTAGCACACTTTCTGACACTTTTTTATTCTCTTTCTCTCTCCATATTTAATACTCCACTAACCAATTTTCTCTCTCTTGGCCCACTTTCTTCCCTTCTTCTTTCTCAAGGGTAGAATGAGAAACACATAATATATGACTTGAATCCTTAATCTATGTGCAAGTCAAAGTAGATCGAATTATGTGGAACGTAGGGAGTATAATATAATTGTGGTGCACCGCCTCGGGAAAAATTTGAAAAAAGTGATTTTTAAATGGAGTCTCCATCTTATTTAATTTAAACTAGGAAAAATAAGAAAAACACTAAATATGACTATAAAGTGTCTAAAAAGAACAACTAGCTTGTCGAAACCAAGAGAGAGGTCCGCGGGCTAAGTTACGCAAATGGAAGGTGTTAGGCACCCGCCGCGCCCTTTCGGTATCTACATCATTTTTATTGATTTTTGGCCTTAAAACACATAGCATGTAAAAATAGTAAGACTCACTCTAAGTTAATCTTTTAGATTTTGGTTTGAACTCGACAATAGGGGTCAAGTGTTTTACGTATCCGGTTGGACTAACTAGAATCAAAATCGTTCTAGTTCGACACTGGTCTTATGGGGAGTGATCAACATTTCGATGCTTAGACTTAGACATGAAATGATAAAAAGACTCTTTTGGTTGAAATGTGATCACGAAAAATGGGAGACAATATATATGATTTCTACTCTATGAAAGCTGGTAAGATTACCTTGTGATATGGCTTGCCTTGACGACTCGGGGATGTTTCCGTGGAATCCACGATGTAAAGAACAAAGCAACATTTTTAGAGTATCTTAGATGGCTAAGATTCTCGAGAGAGATAATATGTCATTTCACAAAAAATGTAATACAAGCTCTAAAGAGAATAAGTTTCTGTGCCCTTTAAAATGAAGGCCAAGGCCTCTTTTTACAGTGCTCAGGGTCACAGAATCTGATAAGATTGCATGGCTGGAGATAAGTCAGAATAAGTGATAAAATCGCAAATCGACAAAAATCAACTAATCGAGTGATTAGTCGAAAACCGGTCAGTTCACCCCATTAATTAAGAATAATTTTCCCAAAATTTGGCACATTATCTGCCCATATTTTTGGTTGTTATCTTTGAAATCACACATTGAGATGTACCAGATTCGAGATAAGTTATTCTTTAACCAACAAATAAATTGATTTGATCTTTCTATCAAGGATAAATCATGAATTATTTTTCCAAGTCCTCTAGACAAACTACATCAATTAGAATAATCTAGATCTTGGATATACTTGATCTAAATGGATTGGACTAATGCAGTGCATTGAACCGACGGACTGGACTGTCATGCAATGGACTGGAGAATCTAACTGGACTCGACTGAATTAATTAAATAAAACTAAACTGAATTACTTAAATGAGTCACATTACTAAGCCCATACTTCATAATGCACTCTAATTAACAATAAAGCCTATAATTTAATTAATTAAAATGCCTACAAAAATGAGGTGAATACAGAGCCCTCGATAATGGAGCGTGCTTGCAAGGAACTTCAATCGAAACAAAGGATATTACATTTTGTAGTGAAAAAAGAGAAAAAGACCACAAGACTCACACAGGTATAAGATCGGACCAGCGAAGACTTCCTACGTATCCTCCCAGGAGGAATCAGACCAATGTAGTTTGATATATTGTACAAAGCAGGAGCCAATAGTAACAACGATTGGTCATCGAACAACATAGCAGATGAAATTTTGCCTATTACCGGAGCCACCAAATCGATTTGCATGGTCGATAGACAAAACTCATGTCTAGATGCCAGATCCCCTAAATTGATTTGAAAGGGTCATCTAGACAAACAAAAGAAATAACCAACCTGTTCATTACCAGAGCCCTTGAATTGATACGAAAGGGTCCATGAATGACTAATTGCAAAAGTAACTGTCTGTTTTGGAGCCACCAAATCAATTTGAGTTGTCGACAGACAAAAGTCACGTCTAGATACTGGTGCTCCTAAATCGATTTGAAAAGGTTGCTAAGACATGTTGCTGCTAAAATTATGCTCCGCGTATTTTTTAGAACCCGAGCCTGGACCGATGACCTGTAAGATAGAAAATGAGTAACCGCCGGGTGGGGATCCCGGCAGAGAACTTTCCGATGCTTAAGTCAGAGTGCAGCTATAGAATAGTAACTCTTGAAAAGCATGAATTGTGTAATTGTCCTATACCTGGGGGGATAGACCCTTTTATATAGATGTAGGAGAAGACTCCTAGTAGGATTGGGCTTTAGGCCAGATGTGTTAGAATCGCGTTAGGATCCTTGATGATCACATCACGATCTCTGATAAGATAATTATCGATTTTCCAGTTTGACTAGGATTGCCGGGTATTCCCTAATTATTGGGAGTTATATTTATGTTATATCATAAGCCCCCCACTTCCTTAGCCAAAATGTTTGGCTGAGGAAGTTTATACCTAGTGTCTTGAGACACACGTCAGATTTGTAAGTAATTCTCCATCCACTTGTAGGGGTAACAATATTTCTCTCCTCCATGTGCTTCGACCTAAGCTTTTGAGAGCTTCAGCCTTGGAACTTTGCCCAAGTAGCGCACTAGAACCCTAGCTCTCGAGAGCTAAGTCTTTCACATGATTAGGCTATTCGAAATCATCTTTGGGAAGACGAATCATGGGATCTCGAGATTCTTTAGAGGCTGTGGAGAAAAATGGAGAAGAGAGTGAGGACAAGGCAACAGAGATCAAAGCTATTCTTAAGGAGGCTGAAGAAGTAAGTAAAGAGGCCTCGGAGGCCTCGGAGTTTAGTAAAGAGAAGGAGCCCAGCCTTGGAAGGTCCCAGAGGAGGACATGATGATGATTTCTACTGTTTACTCTTAGGTCGAGAGTTAGGCCTAGCTATTAACATATTTTTTAATGTCCCATTGGGACTAAATTCAAACATTAATGTTGTTAAACATTTATTTTCATGTGTTTCTTAGTTGATGAGTACTTAGTAGATTCTTATGTTAAATGTATATTTTTTTATATGCTCACACATATGCACAGAAAAAAAGGAGGATGAGACTGGAATGGATGAAATGTTTGAGCTTGGATTTAACGCTTGGCAGGTACAGGGTTTGGCCTAAAAAGAGGCAAACCATGCAAAATTTTGACAAAAGACAGACTAACCGACCGGTTAGCCAGTGACCAAAAAATTTTCTTGAGGAAAATCGGCTAGTTGGTCAGAACCTAAATCTAATTTTAAGGCCAAACCGGATGACTGGTCAGGGACAAAATCAAAATTTTAAGTCAAAACTGGCATGTTGGTCAGAAGAAAATTAAATTTTCTTGAGAGAACCAGACCGTTGATCGGAAACATGGACCATTAAATGTGCAAATAAAAAAGGAAAACTGTCAGGTTAGTCGAAAACTAGACTGTTTCCCAATAAAATGTCATGATTTTTTTTAAAAAAAAATTGACTCATAACTCTATACAAATTAGGGTTACTTGACTATATATTCGAGACTTATCCTTTCAGAATGAAATTCGTCCTTACTCTCTTCTCAGAACTCTCGATGGCTTTTGAAGATGATCCTAAGATCTTCGAACTTCAATTTCGGGCTTTCGCAGACTCCTTCAACAAGATTGAGTTGATCCATCTAGATGGGCACTTCAAATTAAAATTTGTGATGACCGTGAGCAGTGTGGTAGTTCACGAAAACATTCTCCGAGCTGCTTGTAAATTCTGGAATATAGACGATCATGTGTTCCGCTTCAGTCTAAATGAACTATGCCATACTTTTGAAGAATTCTCTGCCTTGGTAGATTTCTCAACCAATCTGCCAATTGCTGTTCCAAGTATTCAAGATGGTTATACCAAGGCTCTCATAACTTTATTGAAGATAAAAAGGAGCGCGCCCTTGATAGAATACTTTTTTACGAAACTAACTACTCAAGATCAACAATATGCCCATGGTTGAGTGGTCGCCTTGGTGCTATACTTAGTGCTCAAGTATCTCACTTTTTCTGCCATGGGTTTGCTGACTTGAGACTAGTTGACATATTTTTCTAGGTGTGACCAGAGGCAAAACCCTAATTCCCTTAGTGGTAGCTGAAACTCTGCTTGGTATCACTGATGTTCATAAGGATCGCATCGTTCTTTTTGGGGGTAGCTCCTTGCTTTTGTATATATGGTTGCTAGATCATATGCACCTGGTAGCCAAACCCGTTGCTGTAGGGTATAGCCCCAATGCTTTATCGGCCTTTACTCTTTGAAGGTCATTCGGGCATAGGTGAGTGGACTCGCTTCTTCCGTGTACGAGAGTCTAAAGATATCCGTTGGTATTGTAAATGGTGGAGGACTCAATGACCGGTCTTTAGAACTGCTAACTATCCTTGCGTTGATATCCTGGGACTGCACTATACACCCTTCTACTTTTTCTGTCAGATTCTGAGGCAGTTTGATTATGATCAGATAATCCCAAAAGTCTAAGGTGAGTTCGTAGAGGAACAAGCCTTTAGTCCTTCCATAATCGAGGCTGTCTTGCGAGGTTGGGGATCTCTGCCTTATACCCACAGTTCTATTAAAGTTAGACCTTTCTTGCCTCGTATCTAGCATGTTGCTCCCTTGTTGTCTAATGCATATATCTACTGGATTTGGACCCTTGTTTTGGAAAAAAGTGTTAACTTTGGAGAAAAAACTTAGGGTGGAGCTGAACTAGGAGTTCTCAAGTCCTTGTGAGATAAGGTCTTTAGAGCAAGCCAGAGAGAAGCTCGAACTGCAATCGGTTTGGGTTTGGAGGTGTCTGAATCTGGCAAGTCTTCCCAGAGCATAGTGCAAGGTTTCCATTGTCCTCCGGCTGAAGGCAAACTTTGGGTCATTTGGATCAAGAAGTCTTGGATTAATTCTCAAATGTTCGAGGATAAGTTCTATGCTGACGGGAATGTGATACGGGAAATATAAGTCTGGTAATTGTTTGACTCTTTCTTTTATAGTTCTTATGAGTCTGATGTCTTCTATATTAAAATGTCTTTGTCCATTTTTACGGGTTTTATTATATAGAGGACCTATTAATTTGCTAAGATCTTTAAAATAAATTATGGCTTGGTTTACTAATCCTAAAAATGCTTGAATTTGTTTTAAACCTTCTAATTTATCAGGAAAGTCTAAAATTTTTTTAGCTATATGTTCTTGTAATTTTATCTTGCCGTTTCCTATTTCCATTCCTAAAAATTTTACATTTGTTTTAAATAATTCTACCTTTTTCTTGCTTAAAATTAAACCGTGTTTGTTGAATAGTTTAAAAACTAAATCTAGATGTGATAAACGCTTATGTTCATTTTTACTACAAACTAAAATATCATCAATGTATACTAAAATAAAATCATTATAAGGTCTAAAAATATCGTCCATTTTGCGTTGGAAAATACTTGGTGTTGTTTTAAGGCCAAATGGCATAACTAACCATTCATATAGACCTTCGGGTGTAGTAAAAGTTGTCCACTTAATGTCTTCAGGCCACATTTTAATTTGATAAAAGCCTGATTTGCAATTGAATTTACTAAATATCTTCTTGCCTTGAATCTTACTTAAAAGAAAGGTTTTATTTGGGATATTGTAGCTATCGTCTTTTATATTATCATTTAGTCTTTTATAATTTATTATCATTATGCTTTTACCTCTAATTATTCCTGCATGATTCCTAACTATGAATGCTGCGGATCTATGAGGGCTATTACTAGGTGTAACATCCTGGAATTTTTCCGAAATGTTAACACTCAATCGATCAGATACACTAAGAGAATATGTCCTCATAATCCAAAGTGGACAACTATCATCAGAGCAAATAACCTTCAATGAAATCATACTCTTAATTTATTTCATAAATAAAATACCAAATTGATATCCTACAAAATTTAAACAATACTCTTCACCCACGCAGGGGTTCTAATAGGAAAACATGGTAACTTAAATTCACTCGTTCGCTTGCCTCTAGTCCAATTTCAAGAAATCTAACGCTGGTTACTACCTGCAGAAAGGAAGTCAAAGGGGAGTGAGCTTTTAAGAGCCCAGTAAGGTCGCACAAAGATTTAAAAACACAAAACGATTCGGACGATTTTTCATATAAAACTTTTGAAGAGTATTCTCAATGAAATACAGCACTTAGACAAAGATGAACAAAACGAACGATTTTACAATCAAGTACAATAACAACTTTTTTTTTTTGAGGGATTTTGCTTTCGATGAAATCAGTACAATACGATATAAACACAGGGATGAGTATTCAACTCAATCCCTTAAATAATAGGCATTTGAAACACTTCGGATATAATAATGCATGAATGGATAATATTCAAAACAGTTCAAGTGAAATAAAGTATAAACATGAAACATTGAACATGAGCAGTACAAAAGCAAAGCACCCCGGCAGTGCTCGATCGCTTTACATATACATATGTACACTGACTAGTCCATCTAGGTACTAGTTAAACCCATCAAACAGACCATCCTTATAACGCCAACAATACAGACCATCCTTGTAGCTCCCAAGTTACTAACTCATGTCAACATTGAGAAACAATAAATAAATTTCAAAACATTTTACGATAATTGGATCGATAAAACAGATGAGAATAAACAAATTAAGAATTCCAAACGATCGCTTAAGGTTCAAGTTAGGCTTTCATGGACAGTTTCAAAACATCTTTTATATCAGCATAAAATCGAATCAATTTAGTTTGTAAAACTGTTCTATAAGCATTTGAAAACAGAATGTCGAAATATGGTTCAGATAAAATTCCTTACCTCGGTCCAAGCTAAGCGATGCTACCAAACCTCGATCAATATTAAAATCTCTGAATGAACCTAGATTGGCATTTTATTCGTTAGAACATAATTTATGTCAAAATACGCTATAAATCCTAATATCAACTACCCACTGCGTACCCACTCTCTCCGAAATCGCGCACTCAAAACGGTTCTCGCACACGGCCAACCTGACCGAAAATCATATACACTCCCTAACGGGTACCGACACTCTAGAATTTATAATAATTTACACTAAAACACTTTTATAGCTTAAAACATTATGAAAAGTCAAAATATGCATTTTCTGAATTTTTGAATATTTTCGAATTAAAATAATTTCTTTAAATGCAATAAAAACCCAATAATAGCCATAATTACTTCCAGCTGGAAAATAAGTCCCATAATTTTTATAATAACCTTAAAATATGTATAAAGATCATAGAAATTTAAATCAGAAATTAAAAAGCATTAAAACTGTTTTTCAAATATTTGTTTTGCTAAAAATAATGCGATATGGAAACCATAGAAAATCAACCCCAAAAATCATCAAACTCTTACTGAGTCTTTATTATATTATAAAAACATCACTATAAGGTTTTCCAAAACATGTTCAGGGTTTAAAGACTCCAAAAGAATTTTCCGAATCTGAAATTACAGAAAATACTAAAAATTTATACGATCTCAGAAAATTATAAATTTTCTCCAAGAATTCTAATATTGTATAACGTATTATACTGCAAATTTTCACCTGCTAACGATAAGTGTGCGTTAACATATGCACGTATTGATCTAACGTTAACCCAAAATAACCCGCTCCGTCCTTCTCTTCCTCCTGTCCTTCCTTTTGATTTCTACCTGCTGGCCAATACTCACTTTCTCACACACAGGTGTACCCACGACAGGCTCCTTCCGGGCCATGAAGGTGTGATGTTCGATGTTTGAGGGACCTATACCCTACTCTCATCCTTGATGGCTACCCCATGTTTGATAAATCTCTCCGAGCCTTACCCAATTCCGATTGGAACCGAAATTCCCGCATCCTTATCACTCACCACGCCACTGGGCCAAAATTACAACACCTCTATGATACCTTTACGCCACTTCCTTCCCCAACCACCAGTGACGACGAGCGATATACTACTGCACCCACCTCACCAGAACCACACCAAGAGGATCTCAATTTTGAAGAGGACCAAGCACCGGCACACCCTCCTGGCCCGATCATGGAACACTTGCCGGCAGCCATGGCCGGTCTTGATGGCCTCATGGCGGATGGCAATCTCAATCAACAGCTCGTGGACCAGCTGATAATCAACCACCCTATACCTGGATTGGATGACTTCCAACCCGTTGATCCCCCCCCGGATGAACACCTCAACCTTCTTCCTCCAGCTTTCCAACATGATATCCAACAGATGCTTGTTGATGCAGCGTTTCAACAGGTGAACCAGGTGGAAGATATGGATATCGATCCCCTCAGCGAGTCGGATGTAGCCTCCATCGGAACTGAGCAGGACATCATTGAAGTCTCGGGTGAATCGGAAACGGAGCTCTCGTCGACCGGAGATTCAGCCGAGATACAGGATTCCGTCGTTGCCATGGCACCAGCCACGTCGGCCCGACAAGCACATCTTCCAGTCACATCACTCGATCTAGATTTGCCATCTAACTCACATCTTACCTTCCCAGATTTTACCATCATTGGAGATCAAATGAGATCCACCCTCCCAGATCTGCAAGATCGCAAGCTGTCTCTCTCTTCACCTCCTCCAGCTTATCCTCAACCACTTGCTCAAAGCTCTTCACCTACTACAGACCTCGGGTTGACCCAAACACCACACACTCCCAGCTCACATCACTTGTCTCGGGCCACACCGCACCCACTACATCCCTGGCCCAATATTTCACTTTCAACCTTTCTACTGGGCCTCTCCAGTTATGGCCTAAATCTACTGGCCCATCCCATAAACCAACAATTCCTACAAGACCTTTGGGCCCGTTACACTAATCCGCAATTCCCCCCTACTGAGCCCCTCCCCTCCCTGATCCAATGTACCACACACTCGTCCTCCTCTCAACTTCATGAACATGACAAAACCCACTCTTCTGTAACAGAACCTCCTACCCACGAGCCACTCCTTGGCCCCTCGCATTTGAATGCTATGCCCCTCGCTGCAATGACCAATGCTGCAATGCACACTGCACCCCCCCCTGTGATGGATTTCTCACCTTCAGCTTTAGCTCAACATATCCAACTCCTCCAAAAAGACTTGACTCTCGACATCCAAATGGTGCCACCTTTCCCATTGCAGCAGGTCACTCTTCCGACACCGCAACTGGATATGGTCCCCTTCTGGGAAAGTGAGCCCACTCCGCTTCACGCTACTTCATCAGCACCTCAACCTTGTCTCGGGGTAATCTTTAAGGCACCTGAATTTGAAGTTTCAAGTACGGAGACCGATTCAATTCCGGATAATGGAACGGATGCCTCTCTTGACCTTCCTGGCCTACATGGAGATGACAGTTTCAGCTATCGTAAACGTTCCTGGGAGACTACCTCGGATGCAGCGGATCTTTCAGCCAACAAAAAATTCAAAGTTCTTTCCCAGGAATGCTCAGATCCTCCACCAGGTGCTCTTTACTTCCCTCTCACCAATTCTCCACAGCATATGTCTTTTTCCACTACAGCTTGTTATGTTATTCCTTTCTTTGTTGCTCGCTCTCTTTATGACTATACACACTGTCCCCTTATGCTGTATTCTAGAAAGCACCCCCGGCAGTTTAGATCTGCAGTAACAAACTTAGACAAGGCCTATTTTTCCAGATCACATAGACGGCCTCCCCGTAAAGGCCAACATACACCAACTTCAGTTAACTCTCAACCCAACCCACCCAGGCCCCCCTGGCGGCCCTCACCTACCAAGTTCACAGACTATATTTCTACCATTAAAAGACGAAAAAAGTGCCTTGGAAGAGGTGCTGAGAGTGGTGTACCTGACTCTATTGAAAGAGAGAGCCTTGACTTATTCTGGCAAGCTAGTCATCGTGTAGATTCCCCCTCCAAAAAACGGGATGCAGGACTTAGAGATAACCCCTTCATTCTACGTCTTTCCTCCCTTGTGGTTCATTCGTCTGACCGGGTTTCGGGTGTTGCCCCTGTGCAACCCCTTCACCGTCAATGAATATTCTTAGCTGGAACTGTCGCGGGTTAGGCCAGGCCCGTACAGTGAGAACAGCTTCCAAACTGGCTCGCACTCTCTCCCCGGAGTGTGTTTTCCTTCAAGAAACAAAACACAGCACGGATCAAGTTAACGGTTTTTTCAGAAATCTTGGATTTACCTTCACTACTGGTGTTAACCCAACTGGGGTTTTGGGTACAAAAGGAGGCCTCTGGATCGGGTGGACCGATGCAGCTGACGCTACCCTGCTATTTCTGGACAAAAACCTTATCCTCGTCAAATTCCATAGCTCTCAAGCAACCCCTTGGCTGACCGGGTTTGTGTATGGTCACCCGAATTTAACTAAAAGAAAAGCTACTTGGGATCGGCTCTCAGACATTCTCTCAGCTCATGCTCTACCCCTTCTCTTAGTAGGTGACTTTAACCAAGTTTTAAACTACTCGGACAAATCTGGACCCAACCACCGAAGTATTCCGGGACATAATCTTTTGGAGGATTTCCTGAATCTTCATCATTTGATGGATCTGCACTAGGTGGGCCCTCCCTTCACGTGGACCAATAATCGTGAGGGGCATGAGTGCACGTATGAAAGACTTGATCGAGGTATGGCCAACTCCAGCTGGATGTCACTATTTCCGAATGCTCACATAAAAAACTTAGGCATTCAAACCTCTGATCATGCACCTATCCTTATACAAACCCACCCCACCTCTGCTTTTCTACCAAGACCACACCGTTTCGAAGCTATGTGGCTAAAACACCCACAATGTGCAAGCATCATCCAAGCTGCATGGGCCACTGAGTGCGATGGCTCACCGTTATTCAAAGTTGCTACCAAAGGCCGGCTCATGCTTACATCTTTGAAAGCATGGAACAAATCTACTTTTGGACATATTGGGTTCCAAATAGAGGAGCTCAAACAACAACTTCATCACTTTCAACACCAACTTCCTCATCCCGATGCCCAGCTCATGGAACAACGGTCTCGGCACAAACTCAACTGGCTTCTCGATTGTGAGGAAGCACTCTGGGCACAGAAATCATCCATCAGATGGTTACAGCTGGGGGATAGGAATACTCACTTTTTTCATATATCCACCATTACCAGAAGACAACGAAATCGTATTTCTTACTTGGAAGATGATCGGGGAATCGGTCTTCAATCTCATACGGACATCGCGAACAGTCTTCGGCAACACTTCAAAGGGATTTTTTGCCCCCTATCTCACCCCTCCTCTACTCCTTGGATGTCGAGAGCTACCGAAGGATTGACTAAATCACTCACAGCGGATCACATTGAATGGCTATCCAAACCTTTCACTGCAAAGGAGGTTAAACAAGCCCTCTTTGATATTAAACCTCTAAAAGCCCCTGGCCCTGACGGCATCCCAGCCATCGTTTACCAACAGTGTTGGGGTTTTCTGGAAACTCCGATCACCTCTGCAGTCCTCTCTTTTCTCCGATCGGGCTTTCTTCTGAAAGCAGTAAACAAATCTTTTTTGGTCCTTATACCAAAAAAACCCAACCCTAGAGTAGCAGCTGACTTTAGACCAATCTCTCTGTGCAATACTATTTACAAAATCATAGGCAAAACTTTAGCCAATAGAATTAAACCGTTATTGCCTTACCTCATCTCGGAACACCAGAATGCCTTCATTGGAGGCCGTCACATTACAGATAACATCTTTATTGCTCAAGAGCTAGCCAACAAGATCCGAACAACTCGAACCGGTAAAGCAGTGTATGGGGCCATTAAGATGGATATGAGTAAGGCCTACGACAGAGTCAACTGGGCATATCTGGAAACTATCCTCAAGCAATCCAAGTTTCCAGGATTTTTTATCAAGTTAATCATGGCCTGTGTAACCACTGTCTCCTATGAAATTCTACTCAATGGCTCCCCCACTGAAAGATTCCAACCCACTTGTGGACTTCGTCAGGGAGACCCCTTTTCCCCTTATATGTTCCTCCTTTGCGCCGAGATGCTTTCCTCATCCCTCCAATTGGCACATGATTCGGGCCATGTCCCGGGCATCAAATTGGGGAGACACTGCCCACCGCTCAACCACTTACTTTTTGCGGATGATATTATGATTTTCACCAAATTGAACCAAGTCTCCTGCAGTCGCCTGAAACATCTTCTCCGACAATACTGCAAAGTGTCGGGACAACAGATCAATCTTCAAAAATCCTCTCTCACCATTAGCTCCAACGCTACCATTGAAGAAGGAAACAACATCAAGGGATGGCTGGGTTTTCAAACCTCGGATTCCTTTGGACAATACCTTGGCACAACACTTGATATCATTACTCACAGAAAGATATATTTTCATACCATCATTGACAAAGTTAAAGCTAGATGTGCAGGCTGGAAAGGCAGTCTTCTAAACAAAGCAGGCCGAGCAACGCTCATATCTTCGGTGCTCACCTCCCTACTCCTATATCACATGCAAATCTGCCTTTTTCCTAGGTACGTTACAAAAAAGCTAAACCAGATCCTTGGCAGATTCTTTTGGTCCGGTACGGAACTTAAACAAGGTTTACATTGGATCAACTGGCCCGCCCTTTGCACTCCAAAAAATTCCGGCGGATTAGGTTTCAAGGAAACAGGCCTTTTCAACAGATCTCTTCTAGCTAAAACTAGTTGGAGGTTGTGGACGGATCCTCAGTCGCTAATGGCCAAACAATTATTGGGGAAATATTGCCATAACTATAACTTCCTCCTTAGCCCAGATCAGGGCAATTTCTCTTCGGGATGGCGTAGTATCCTTGCCGGTAGAAAACTGCTCAAAGCCGGACTCAGATGGCAAGTTGGTACAGGGACTCAAATACATATCTGGCAAGATGACTGGATTCCCCATATTGACGGTAAACCAAGTCTTCCGGATCGAGGATCTTCTACGCCTCCAGACAAAGTCAGTGACCTTATTACCAATGGTTCATGGGATAAACGCACACTCAAGCAATGGTTCCCTACTTCCCTAATTCCGAAAATACTGGCTATCCATCTCTCTCCGAACCAACTATCTGACCAGTTAGTTTGGAAACATTCAGCCAAGGGTACCTTCTCCGTAGCCTCTGCATATGAACAGGCCCTTTCTGCGCATACAACCAACAACCAAAGCATTGTTTTGGGGCAGATCAGTGGGGGCAATCCTAAAATTTGGCCGATCCTGTGGAATCTTGATCTACCTCAAAAATTTAAATTTCTCCTTTGGCAGGCCATCTGGGACAGACTTCCCCTTCAAAGCAAACTTTACAGCTTCAAGATATCCGACACGCCGCTGTGCCCTTTATGCCATAAAGAACCAGAGACACTAAATCACCTCCTCCTCTCCTGCC
Source organism: Escallonia rubra (assembly GCA_033065855.1). Lineage (NCBI taxonomy): Eukaryota > Viridiplantae > Streptophyta > Magnoliopsida > Escalloniales > Escalloniaceae > Escallonia > Escallonia rubra. The sequence goes on from JAVXUO010000470.1 coordinate 310,699, forward strand.
CGTTGGTTCGCCCAATTTGGTTTGGTGGCCCTACCGGCTTCAGATCGGATAACATTTCTAGACCCTTCCGAGAATGGCTCATCGCTTGGCTTTTAAAAACTAAAAATAAAAGCAAGCATAAATCACAAACTCTCTCTATAATAACTACTATCTGGTGCATATGGATCCATAGAAATCACTGCATTTTTCGATTCAAGGATTTCAATCCCCTCCTTGTTATTACCGACATCACTACCTTACGACACAAAATTCTTCGCTACCAACTTAATGGTCCTTGCCACCCTCCGTCACCCCCGCGCCCTTGTACTTTGTCACGCCCTCACATTTTTCATCAAAACCTCGTGACCTGTACCTGCTCACACTTGAACCCTATATCTGTGTTTATATCTGTGACCTTTGATAAAGTTCGCCAAAGATTAGGTATCGGACTCACTTGCAAAACTCATCAGTCTTTTCGTTGTGGCTCAGCAGCCTTCTCTTCTCATGCTTCGGACTGGCTTACGGCCCAAGCCAAGAGCCTACTACTCATGACAACCTGGGCTATTTCAAAACACATTACTCACTTGCAACTAATGACTGACTCTAGTTTTCTTTTCTCACAGCTAACCAACAGTGAAGATGTACCTGACACTACGACCCCTATTATGTATGATTTCTGTCAAATAGTTTCTTCCTTGCACCTTTTCAGTATTGCCATGACAGAACAGCGACATCTAAAGGAGGCCAGATCACTAGCAGCTTTTGCTTGTCATGCCCGCATTCCTGTCTACCAGGATTGGGTTCATGATTTATGTTGTAACTGATCTGCAGTTCCTTTATTTTGCAGTTGTATTTAGGACGCCTGTATTCTGTCCGTATGTGTTTTTTATATCTCTGCACTTTCTGGCCTTTATTTTACATGACATCCATAGTCATGGTCTATTATGTATAGCCAAATCTGGCTAATCTGTACTCCTAAAACTTTATTTCAATGCAATTCTCATCTTATCAAAAAAAAAAAAAGACAGGCTCCTTCCTATTCCTTCTTCTTGACCCACTCACCCACCACACCAATTACCCATTATGCTCTCACACACATGAGCACACAGCAGTGGACACACTCACCATTTTCACAAACTAACACATGCACACCAAAACAGCACAGCAACAGTGCTGTTCTCTCTCCCTTTCACGTGCACAGCTTCTTCACAAGCATATACCACATATGCACTCACCCAGCTCCCTTTCTCCTTCCATTTCACTCACTCACTTTATATATATATATACACACACTGCACTAAACACTACTCCAAATTCCCACCGAACCCACACACCAACAATGCAAATCTCACTCACCTTTTACACTCTTACAAACACACACAGGAGTATCAACACATAGGCTCACAACTCACACACACTGAGAGAGCCACCACGGCAAGCCTCACACACAGTCATATATTTGCAGTTCCTTCACTCAACCAACACCAACTACACCCACTGAAACACCTCCCTCACTCACATCTCTTCGGCACTAATCCCTCACAGCCATTTTCTCTCTCTAAAACCCACATATACGAATACACAACCCACATCACTACCTCTGTTCCATGGCTGTCTCTCATGGCTGTCTTGAACCCATTTTCCCATCCGTTTTTCTTGTCCTTTACCCTACAACACATAATCCGTAACCCCATCTATATCCAGCCATAAACCACAATATATATACACCATAATCGCATAATCACGGTTCTCTCATGCCTCACTATGTCACTCCCGAAACCCACGGAAAATTCCCTCTCTCCATTACAACTCGCACCCGTTTCCCCCAACGCACACTACCGTAACCCACATACCCCATCCCACGATAAAAACACCCATCTAAACTCAGCCTTAACTCACTATATATATATATATACACCATACAAACATCAACAGCTATTTACTCTTCAACCGCAGCCACCCGATCGCAAAACCACTCACGGCTGTTCCATGCCCCCCTTTAATTTACATATACCGTAACTAAATAAGAGTAGAAAAAGGGTCTAGAAAACTTACCCGAGAAAACTAGACGATCGCCGAAAATCTGCTTCACTTCCTCGCTCTCTCGGTCGAACTTCAGATAAATGGAAGAGAGCCCTCCGACGGCTGCTCTCTCATAAAAAGGGATATAAATATAAAACCCTACTCAGGCAATTTACCAAAAACCCCCTTGAGCTTCATTAGTCGCTCCAAAAATTTACCCGAACCTTAATAATTGCGAATGGGTCAAAATAAATTATTTACTATACTTTAGATGCTCGAAAATTTTTAAATGGTTTGGGTTCGATAACGCACTATACTAAGTGTCGCTAAAAGTCACTAAATAAAATATCAACACTAACTGAAAAAAATTTCGTCGCTAAAGTTTCTAATTAAATCCGAAAAAGTATCGGGATGTTACATTAGGTCTAATTATTTTTAATTGTGTTAAATCTTTGATGTGCATTTTGAAATCTTCTGTATCTAAACTACTTGCTTCTATGTTAACTGTTTTAACTATATAATCAGGATTAATAATGTCTAACTTACAATATATTTTGTTTAAATCCCATCGTTTGATAGGATCTTCTCCTATAAAAGGTAGTCTTTCTATTGCTTTAAGAATATCATATTTGTTTGTAAAAAGATTTATTAAATTATAGCTAATTCTTTCTTGACTATAAATGTCTAGATCTATATTATAATTTTCTTCTATATCTATATCCGAATCTTCTAATTCTTCTATTTTTAAACATTCTTCTTCTATGTTTGTTATGCAGCAGTTTGTTTTTCCTTTACTACAGTCGTCACATATTTTATTTTTGCCTTAGTGTTTTAATTTATTTTTCAAAATTTCAGGATGTCGGGTAGGTTTTAACTAGATTAAATCTCCGGATGCTAGGTTGAACTACCAAAGTTCTTCTCTTTTTTGGAAAAAACTCAGGGCATGCGTTAGTCAACGGGTTTTCAAAGCCATCACTCGGCAACTAATCCTAAAAGACTCGCTCCCACTTTTGTTTAAAACCTTTTAAGAAAAACAATGAAAGTTCGTTTAAGAAACATAATCGATTTAAAATCTGGCAAAAGCCTGAAGTAAGCATAATCATTTTGAAAACAAAATTCTGTTAACAGAGTCTCTCTGGGCCAAGTAAATGCCATATAATCTCTAATCAAGACTATATTGAGTTGTTTTTAGTCATATTAGACTTTGAGATAATCCTTTTCAGTTCATAGAATGTTTTTCACCTTAGAGCGTGTTCATCGCAAAATAATAAACAAGTTTATTAAGGACCCACAAAAGGACCCAATAATAATAAACAAGTTTATTTTAGTATACATTAAGGATCCATAGAAGTAGATTCTCGTCCAAAGTTGAAGACAGAAGATAGACAAGCATCTTTTGCTTTTTCTTTCACTATTAGCTTTACGACTATTGTAAAAGTTATTTTGCAATGTAGTCCTTTAGATCACATCCAGTAGTACACCTGTAAGCCAAAGGCAATTATGTAGATGCCTGTTCATAACCCTTTCCTGCCTATTTAAGCCTAGGCAGATTCATTTGTAAACACACGAATTTCTTTCCAGAGCAATCAAGCACTCTTTCTCTCAAAACTTTCTGCTTTCTTCATGCGATCCAACCTTTCTCTATAAATAACCTTACGATTCTTCTCTCAAGTACTTAGCCTTTTCAAGTAAGTGTCTTACTCCTTTAAACTTGTTTAGTATTTTGGGGTGAACACGCTCTAAGGTGAAAAGCATTCTATGAACTGAAAAAGATTATTTCAAAGTCTAATATGACTAAAAACAACTCAATATAGTCTTGATTAGAGATCATATGGCATTTACTTGGCCCAGTGAGACTCTGTTAATAGAATTTTGTTTTCAAAATGATTATACTTACTTCAGGCTTTTGCCAGATTTTAAATCGATTATGCTTCTTAAACGAACTTTCACTGTTTTTCTTAAAAGGTTTTAAACAAAAGTGGGTGCGAGTCTTTTAGGGTTAGTTGCCGAGTGATGGCTTTGAAAACCCGTTGACTAACGCATGCCCTGAGTTTTTTCCAAAAAAGAAAAGAACTTTGGTAGTTCAACCTAGCATCCTGAGATTTAATCTAGTTAAAACCTACCCGGTATCCTGAAATTTTGAAAAATAAATTTTTTATACAGACTCTCTTTGCTCTTAAAAGTTTTTGCCATATCCTCTCTGAATCATCTCTCTATTCCGCCTTGCTTTTATTTGTATTATTCTTTTATCCACTATGGATCACAGTTATGTTATAAATAACTTAGAAACTCAACAAATAGAATCAGATAATGATTATGAAGATTATTTAAATTATAATGAAGACGATAATGATTATCCATGGGATGATGAAGCTCTAGTTAATCTAGACAACACTCTAGGAGGAATATAAATTTTATTTCTACAAACAAATTAGAATATTTAAATCTTCAAACAGATACAAAGAGTATAAAAACAATTAGAGAAAATTTAGATTATATGAAAGACGCTTTTAAAGAATCAATAGAAAAATCAAAACAAAGTGAAACAAAAATAGAAGTTCTTCTAGGAAAACTAAATAAACAATCTATAGAATATAAACAAGAATTAGACAAATTTAAAATAATGATACAAAAATTAGAACAACAAACTAATAAGCTAGAAGAAAATTTAAAACATTATTTTAAGATACACGGTTTAGAATATAAATGAATACTTCTAAAAACTACGAAGAAAATCCAGACTATAAACAAGTTATCATAGACGAAAACAAATATATAACACCATCTGAGGGCATATCTAAAAAAGTTGTAGAAACCCCAAATGATCTCATAAACAGGAAACAAAATAATATTATTATAATGTTACTCATAACCTGTTTAGAAAAACTAGAAAGATTAGAAATAAAAACAGATTTAAAACTTACTCAACCAGACAAAGAAACAAATGTCAATATAGATATAAAAAACTTGTGCAAAAAATTAGATAATATAACTATAGACAAACCTAAAAAGAAGGTTAAAATGCAAAACAATTTAAAAATTTTAGTCTATGATAAGAAACAATAGTCATATCCTAGGAAGAGGAAATATGGAAGACAGAAATAGAACAGAAGTTTTAGCCACTGAAACCAGAAGACGTAATGAAAATACAATGGGAAATAGAGTTCTTAGACTTTTTAGAACGCCATCGGCACCCATAGTTTCTCTAGAACAGATAATAGATATAGATAGACAAATTGAACAGTTTAGACAAAACAGACTAGATTTAATATCTCCACAAATATTATATCAACATCATTCCCAGGTAAGTCAAACAAGATTATTTATGCATTATAGAGAAACACAAAATAAATGTATAGGAGAAGATGTAGCTAGTATAAATCTAATACATCCTGACTCTGAAAATGAATTAATCAGAGGAAATTTTAATTTAACGCATATATGTTTAATTGTTATAGGAGTAAAAGGTTTAACTAGAAGAGACACAGGCGCTAAAGTATTTCTAGCTATAATAGATGATAGATTTTCTAGTGAACAAGCCATAATAGGAGCTATAGAAGTAGATATGAACAACAATGGTGGCATATTTTACTGCGCACCAGATTTTTGTATAAAAACTAGAGATTTTGCAGAGAATATTAAAATTAAAATAGTGACAAAAGGATATGAAGATTTTCAACAAGGCAAAAAACCTTTTAATTTGTACCACATTTATAGGAAAATTAACCCAAAATAGTCAAGTTGGATATAAGCTAACTATAGAAGACACATCAAAATTTATCATAAATAGAGGAATTAGACTCCTACCACCTTATAGAGTAAATCCGTTAGAAAATTCAGGACAAGAACGGCAAGTAGATAAATTACTAGAAACTAGCTCTAATAACAGTATTATACCTACATATAACTTTTGGTACAGAAATGCATCAGGAAGAATGTCAGTTAGATTTACTAATTATATTGAAGCAAATACCAACCTAGAAGACCAAGACATTCAAGAAGAAGTAGAAAATGTATAGTTACGAAGATTTTGATATCCTAAAAAACCTAGATATAAAAATTCTAAATCAGAAGGTAGGAACTGCATGCATAGGACAAGGAATAAGCATAGAACAATTACAAGATTTTATACGACTTACATAAAGAGAAGATAGTTTAGATATATTCAATCAATCTGAATATACAATACAACCAAATCAAAACAATACAATTCAGATTCATGAAAGCTTAAAAGAACTAGATATAAGCTTTATGCCTTCTCTTAAAAATCCCAGTGTAGATACATTAGAACCTGAAACAGATTATAAAATAGAATTAGATCACAAAATTAACAAAGCTTTAGAAGAAATAGAAAAAATAAGACCAAAAAAAAAAAAATTATTAAAAGAAAATAATAATTTGTTAATAGAAGAAATTGATAACATATTAGAATCACTAGAAACTGATGACATTAAATTAGAAGAAAACATAAACCTAGAACAGTTTGAAACTGAATCTACAGATACACAAATTAATACAAACAATGTAAAATTTAATTTAATGAATGAAATACCTTACGTTCTCATGGAAGAAGGTGAAGGTTCATGAACTACTAATAATAGAAATAGTGATGGAAGTAGATTTTATACATTGCAACCAACAGCAAGACCACAATATGCTTATGGCAATCTACCTAGACAAAGTGCAAACATAGAAAATAACAAATTTGATAGACCTAATTATAGACCTAGAGGTAAAAGACACCCTTTAGAACAAAATTTTAAGATACAAAAGGCAGCTGAACCTTTTATTTTAAACATAACAGCTGTAGACCCTCAATAGAGGAATAATTATATACAAGTACAGAAAGATGCAGTAGTAGCAAACTTTATAACTAAACAATCAGATAATTTAGAAACAGGAGAAGAAATGATAAGATATATGACACAATTCTTAGGCCCTATAGCTAAAGCAAATTTTGAAGAATGGCAAAAGTCTTTTCTTGATGATTTAAAACAAATGGCTGACTTAGGACCCAATCTTTATAATTTTGTAAACACTATACAATTAATTTTAACAGGAAGAAATCCTAATACATGAGATACCCTAATACAAACAGAAGCGGCTAGAAAATTAGAACAAGTACGTTTATACAACTGGCATAATATAAACCATTTATGCAAGAATACTATTACTTTGCCTCACAAAGTGGCAATATCTATAGTCCAACTGTGGTAGATAAATTTTTAAATAAATTACCAGGAGCTTTAGGAAGAGAAATATATGAAACAGTTAAAAAGATACATAATGACCCTAGATGGACACCATCTTTAGGAAGCATTTTCGAACATGTCATAGAAATATTAATCTCTAAATGTACAAATATACAAATAGCTAGGCAGCTTAAAAATGAAACAAGTTTCTGCAAAGAAATATACACTATGGTCAAGAAGAGTCAAGACTTAAATACAATAGGAGAACCTATAAAAAATATAAACAACCTAGAAAAACATACTATTTAAGAAAAAGCAAAGCTAGAAAACCTTTCTTAAATCCTAAACATGTTAGAAAATACGACACTAGAAGAATTTATAAAAACAAAATTACATGTTATTCATGGGGAGAACCTGATCATTTAAGCTCTAATTGTCCTAGAAGACATAATAATAATAACTTCAAAGCCATGATAGTCAATAATACTAATGAAGATCTCTTAGAAGTAGACGAAACCTTAAGCGATACAGATAGTATATATAGCATTAAATCAATAGAAGAATATACATAAGACATCCTTTCTATAAGTAATGATGATGAAGAAGAAAATCTTCCAGTAGAAACCATAGATAAATTAGATACTTTCATAAATTCATTAAAAAATACTGAGATATACAATTTTATGTTTAAACCCTTAGCAAATCAATTAGCCTTAGAAGAAGATACATCAATGGCAAATAGAAAAAGGTTTAGATACAATACCATGCTATATATGCACTTGGTATCCAGCAGTTAAAGTAAGATGTAAATGCGAGTTATGTTATAAGGAAGCACGCATAAAATGCATAAAACAAAAATATAACATAGACATTATCAAACCAAAAGAACCAATTTCAAATAAAGACACTTATTATGATAAAAATGTTAATAGAATATTAGAATTCTTAGAACAAAAGGTTATTCAAATAGAAGAAACCATTAATCAAAAACATATAGAAGAACTAATCATAGGAGATAACAAACATTTAATTCAAGATATTCAAGACTTTAAAATAGAAAAATTTTGTACTCAAGCAAGATTTAATAACCTTATAACTATAAGAGTACAAGTAAGGCATTATAATAAATTAATAGAAACAAATGCCATGATAGATACATGTTGTACCATTACAGTTATAGATCCAAGCCTAACTGATCTATCATATATAAAAACATTTGAAACACCCATAACTGGAGTAGGTTTTTCTAATACTCCCATACATTACTCTCAATATATTACAAATGCTACTTTTCTTACACTATGCAATACACAAAGCAAACCTTATCATCTAAAACAAGCCTTTTGTGCACCTATTGCACATTCTGAAGGAAAGATTATTTTAGGAATAAAGTTTTTAATATCCGAAAATAACACTTTAACAATTACTAAAGACTTTATACAATTAACACAAAATGTCACACATACACCTATTAATATTGACACTCCATCAGAGTATGCTTAGAAGCGTGGTGGGGGATATATTCATATAAGACACAAAGGCAAAAATAAAATATGTGACGACTGTAGTAAGGGAAAAACAAACTGCTGCATAACAAACATAGAAGAAGAATGTTTAAAAATAGAAGAATTAGAAGATTCGGATATAGATATAGAAGAAAATTATAATATAGATCTAGACATTTATAGTCAAGAAAGAATTAGCTATAATTTAATAAATCTTTTTACAAACAAATATGATATTCTTAAATGAATAGAAAGACTACCTTTTATAGGAGAAGATCCTATCAAATGATGGGATTTAAACAAAATATATTGTAAGTTAGACATTATTAACCATGATTATATAGTTAAAACAGCTAACATAGAAGCAAGTAGTTTAGGTACAGAAGATTTGAAAATGCACATCAAAGATTTAACACAATTAAAAGTAATTAGACCTAGTAATAGCCCTCATAGATCCGCAGCATTCATAGTTAGGAATCATGCAGGAATAATTAGAGGTAAAAGCATAATGATAATAAATTATAAAAGACTAAATGATAATATAAAAGACGATAGCTACAATATCCCAAATAAAACCTTTCTTTTAAGTAAGATTCAAGGCAAGAAGATATTTAGTAAATTCAATTGCAAATCAGGCTTTTATCAAATTAAAATGTGGCCTGAAGACATTAAGTGGACAATTTTTACTACACCCGAAGGTCTATATGAATTGTTAGTTATGCCATTTGGCCTTAAAACAGCACCAAGTATTTTCCAACGCAAAATGGACGATATTTTTAGACCTTATAATGATTTTATTTTAGTATACATTGATGAAATTTTAGTTTGTAGTAAAAATGAACATGAGCATTTATCACATATAGATTTAGTTTTTAAACTATTCAACAAACACGGTTTAATTTTAAGCAAGAAAAAGGTAGAATTATTTAAAACAAATGTAAAATTTTTAGGAATGGAAATAGGAAACGGCAAGATAAAATTACAAGAACATATAGCTAAAAAGATTTTAGACTTTCCTGATAAATTAGAAGGTTTAAAACAAATTCAAGCATTTTTAGGATTAGTAAACCAAGCCAGAATTTATTTTAAAGATCTTAGCAAATTAATAGGTCCTCTATATAATAAAACCCGTAAAAATAGACAAAGACATTTTAATATAGAAGACATCAGACTCATAAGAACTATAAAAGAAAGAGTCAAACAATTACCAGACTTATATTTACCCTTAGATACAGATTATTTGATAGTTCAAACAGATGGATACAAAGAAGGATGGGAAGCAGTCTTATACTTCAAACCTAATAAATATAGTGATAAGAAAGAAGAAAGAATATGTAGATATGCTAGCGGTAAATATAAAGAAAGTAATCAATATTTAACCAGTTTAGATTACGAATTACTTGCAATAGTTTACGCTTTAGAACATTTCAAAGCACTTTTAATATCAAAGCATGAATTCTGCATTAGAACAGACTGTGAAGCCATAGTCGGATACAACAAAAATAAAGACTCTAGATATACGAATAGATGGTTAAAATTCTTCACGTCTTTAAGCAATTATAGAATAGATAAAATAGAATGGCAACATATCAAAGGTGTAGAAAACTCTATTGCCGATTTATTATCTAGAAAGATTCTATCTTAAGATAACCTTAGACCAATAACAGTAGAATAAAGACAAAGTTATTGTTTTCCTTTCAGATGGCATCCTCTTCTTCCGTTCAGACCAGACAAGCTCAGGTAAATCAAGCTAATCCAGTATTTCCTACACAGTTTACTAGTTACATAGACAATCTAGGAAAAAATAGAATAAATTTCAACGGTAATAATCTAGAAGTTATACATGCTGGATCGAGATTCCAAGTTAAAGACCACAAACTTGGACCTTTTCTCGTAGACCAGCGAACCCTTTTAGATAACCTATGGCAATCCTTTATAAAAAGATACAACGGATGGTTTGTAAATACAATCAATGCACTAGAAAATTATTTCCATAAAAAAAGAGACACAAAAAAGTATAATTTTTATTGCGTTTTTAGAGGCATTATGCCAGGCATTTTCAAAAGTTATCCTGAAGCCATGGTCGGAGGTGTTGGCAATTTCCCTCAACCTTGGTATAAAGGTACTATTACTTTTAAAGAAGCAACTACACTTATGCAAGCCCATTATGGGCCTAACTACTATATTAGCCCAGATTGTCAAGATAGTTCAAACACAGACACCATTGCAGACTGCGAAAATTGCAACACCTTAATTAAACACTTTAATATATTGAAAACAAGACATGATCATGTACTTTTAGAAAAATCACATTTTGATATACAAGTAGCTCAACTTAAGGCCCAAATACAAGTATTAGAATTAGAAGCCAATGACTGGAAAAACAGGTATACCACTATTCTTTCTAAACACCAATCATCAAAACCCACTACTTTCGGGGTTAAAGGAGTAGCTAGTCCGGATTCACAGGCTTCCGGTAAAGATAAATCAAGTTCTGTTATAGCTGGTAATTTGCTCAAAATTACTGAAAAACCTTCGAGTTCAGGAAAAAGAACTCCTAGTCCAGTTCAACAGGTAGCTGGTAAAGACTTATCAAACCCTGTTAAAGTTGGAGGTTTACTCACAATCTCTGAAAATCCTTTGAGTTCAGGAGAAAGAACTCCTAGCCCAGAAAAACAGGTATCTGGTAAATGTAAGTTAATTCCTGAAACCCTTGTCCGTTTGGGTAAAACGGAACAGATTAAAAGAAATAAGAAGAAGGAAAAAAGACAAGCCTACACAGTCCAGAAACAAGTTGCTGAAGCATTTGCTGAAATAATCAGCAAAACTTTTAGCAATATCCACACTATGGGAGCTGACAATGCAGTAGAAGACTTCAAGAAATCGGCTACAACAAATAACCTCTTCTATGAAGACCCTTTATTTCAAGATGCACAAAGGCCAAGTCCAAGCCCAATAATTTCCAGCGAATCTTCAGAAGATGCAAAGACTGAAGAGACGGAACATAAGGCTGAAGACCAGTAGACTCAAGATTCATCTATCAAAGAAGGATATTCTAGAAGCAGAGCAACGACAAACAGGCCACATACAGTTGTCAAAGTTACTTTCGGCCAACAGACGTAGAAGAAAGAAGACAAGATCTCAAAGTTGATACATTATTAAAGCGAAGGACCCACAAAAGAAGATTCTCGTCCAAAGTTGAAGACAGAAGACAGACAAACATCTTTTGCTTTTTCTTTCACTATTAGCTTTACAACTATTGTAAAAGTTATTTTGTAATGTAGTCCTTTAGATCACATCCAGTAGTACACCTGTAAACCAACGGCAATTATGTAGATGCCTGTTCATAACCCTTTCCTGCCTATTTAAGCCTAGGCAGATTCATTTGTAAACACACGAATTTCTTTCCAGAGCAATCAAGCACTATTTCTTTCAAAACTCTCTGCTTTCTTCATGCGATCCAACCTATAAATAACCTCACAATTCTTCTCTCAAGTACTTAGCATTTTCAAGTAAGTCTCTTACTCCTTTAAACTTGTTTATTATTTTGGGGTGAACACGCTCTAAGGTGAAAAGCATTCTCTGAACTGAAGAGGATTATCTCAAAGTCTAATATGACCAAAAACAACTCAATATAGTCTTGATCAGAGATCATATGGCATTTACTTGGCCCAGAGAGACTCTGTTAACAGAACTTTGTTTTCAAAATGATTATGCTTACTTCAGGCTTTTGCCAGATTTTAAATCGATTATGCTTCTTAAACGAACTTTCACTGTTTTTCTTAAAAGGTTTTAAACAAAAGTGGGAGCGAGTCTTTTAGGGTTAGTTGCCAAGTGATGGCTTTGAAAACCCGTTGACTAACACATGCCCTGAGTTTTTTTTCCAAAAAAGAGAAGAACTTTGGTAGTTCAACCTAGCATCCTGAGATTTAATCTAGTTAAAACCTACCCGGCATCCTGAAATTTTGAAAAATAAATTTTTTATACAGACTCTCTTTGCTCTTAAAAGTTTTTGCCATATCCTCTGTGAATCATCTCTCTATTCCGCCTTGCTTTTATCTGTGTTATTCTTTTATCCACTATGGACCACGGTTAGACCGAGGACTTTTCATTTTCTGGCCAAACCCCCTCCTATTTTGGCTTATATATATATATATATATATATATATATATATATATATATATATATATATGGGAGCTGATCCGTTGAGAGCGCTAGCAAAATGAGGTATTTTGCTAGAGCGATCTGACCGTCCATCCTGAAAGATGGACGACCCAGATCGCGCCTTTTTCGAATACTGTCAGTAATTCGCGACATAGTGTCGTGGACGGACTTTTTTTACCTTTTTGCCCCTCCGCCCCGTCTGCTACATTGTTTTCTGGACAGCATTCAAGACCTGACACGCGACAGCAAAAAGGCATCCGCTATACAGTGTAGTGGACGTCTATTTTTTTTTACATTTTTTAAAAGTACGTCCGCTACATTATGTAGCGGAAGAGTAGGCAGTGCCGTTTGGGTAAAACGGAACAGATTAAAAGAAATAAGAAGAAGGCAAAAAGACAAGCCTACACAGTCCAGAAACAAGTTGCTGAAGCATTTGCTGAAATAATCAGCAAAACTTTTAGCAATATCCACACTATGGGAGCCGACAATGCAGTAGAAGACTTCAAGAAATCGGCTACAGCAAATAGCCTCTTCTATGAAGACCCTTTATTTCAAGATGCACAAAGGCCAAGTCCAAGCCTAATAATTTCCAGCGAATCTTCAGAAGATGCAAAGACTGAAGAGACGGAACATAAGGCTGAAGACCAGTAGACTCAAGATTCATCTATCAAAGAAGGATCTTCTAGAAGCAGAGCAACGACAAACAGGCCACATACAGTTGTCAAAGTTACTTTCGGCCAACAGACGTAAAAGAAAGAAGACAAGATCTCAAAGTTGATACTTTATTAAAGCTAAGGACCCATAGAAGAAGATTCTCGTCCAAAGTTGAAGACAGAAGACAGACAAGCATCTTTTGCTTTTTATTTCACTATTAGCTTTACAACTATTGTAAAAGTTATTTTGTAATGTAGTCCTTTAGATCACATCCAGTAGTACACCTGTAAACAAAAGGCAATTATGTAGATGCCTGTTCATAACCCTTTCCTGCCTATTTAAGCCTAGGCAGATTCATTTGTAAACACACGAATTTCCTTCCGGAGCAATCAAGCACTCTTTCTTTCAAAACTCTCTGCTTTCTTCATGCGATCCAACCTTTCTCTATAAATAACCTCACAATTCTTCTCTCAAGTACTTAGCTTTTTCAAGTAAGTCTCTTACTCCTTTAAACTTGTTTATTATTTTGGGGTGAACACGCTCTAAGGTGAAAAGCATTCTATGAACTGAAAAGGATTATCTCAAAGTCTAATATGACCAAAAACAACTCAATATAGTCTTGATCAGAGATCATATGGCATTTACTTGGCCCAGAGAGACTCTGTTAACAGAACTTTGTTTTCAAAATGATTATACTCACTTCAGGCTTTTGCCAGATTTTAAATCGATTATGCTTCTTAAACGAACTTTCACTGTTTTTCTTAAAAGGTTTTAAACAAAAGTGGGAGCGAGCCTTTTAGGGTTAGTTGCCAAGTGATGGCTTTGAAAACCCGTTGACTAACACATGCCCTGAGTTTTTTTTCCAAAAAAGAGAAGAACTTTGGTAGTTGAACCTAGCATCCTGAGATTTAATCTAGTTAAAACCTACCCGGCATCCTGAAATTTTGAAAAATAAATTTTTTATACAGATTCTCTTTGCTCTTAAAAGTTTTTGCCATATCCTCTTTGAATCATCTCTCTATTCCGCCTTGCTTTTATCTGTATTATTCTTTTATCCACTATGGACCACGGTTAGACCGAGGACTTTTCGTTTTCCGGCCAAACCCCCTCCTATTTTGGCTCATATATATATATATATATGGGAGCTGATCCGTTGAGAGCGCTAGCAAAATAAGGTATTTTGCTAGTGCGATCTGACCGTCCATCTTGAAAGATGGACGACCCAGATCGCGCCTTTTTCGAATACTGTCAGTAATCCGCGACATAGTGTAGCGGACGGACTTTTTTTACCTTTTTGCCCCTCCGCCCCGTCTGCTACATTGTTTCCCGGACAGTTTTCAAGTCCTGACACGCGACAGCAAAAAGGTATCCGCTATACAGTATAGCGGACGTCTCTTTTTTTTACGTTTTTTAAAAGTACGTCCGCTACATTATGTAGCGGAAGAGTAGGCAGTGGCGTTTGGGTAAAACGGAACAGATTAAAAGAAATAAGAAGAGGGCAAAAAGACAAGCCTACACAGTCCAGAAACAAGTTGCTGAAGCATTTGCTGAAATAATCAGCAAAACGTTTAGCAATATCCACACTATGGGAGCCGACAATGCAGTAGAAGACTTCAAGAAATCGGCTACAGGAAATAGCCTCTTTTATGAAGACCCTTTATTTCAAGATGCACAAAGGCCAAGTCCAAGCCCAATAATTTCCAGCGAATCTTCAGAAGATGCAAAGACTGAAGAGACGGAACATAAGGCTGAAGACCAGTAGACTCAAGATTCATCTATCAAAGAAGGATCTTCTAGAAGCAGAGCAACGACAAACAGGCCACATACAATTGTCATAGTTACTTTCGGCCAACAGACGTAGAAGAAAGAAGACAAGATCTCAAAGTTGATACATTATTAAAGGTAAGGACCCGCAGAAGAAGATTCTCGTCCAAAGTTGAAGACAGAAGACAGACAAGCATATTTTACTTTTTCTTTCACTATTAGCTTTACAACTATTGTAAAAGTTATTTTGTAATGTAGTTCTTTAGATCACATCCAGTAGTACACCTGTAAACCAAAGGTAATTATGTAGATGCCTGTTCATAACCCTTTCCTGCCTATTTAAGCCTAGGCAGATTCATTTGTAAACACACGAATTTCTTTCCAGAGCAATCAAGCACTCTTTCTTTCAAAACTCTCTTCTTTCTTCATGCGATCCAACCTTTCTCTATAAATAACCTCACAATTCTTCTCTCAAGTACTTAGCTTTTTCAAGTAAGTCTCTTACTCCTTTAAACTTGTTTATTATTTTGGGGTGAACACGCTCTAAGGTGAAAAGCATTCTCTGAACTGAAGAGGATTATCTCAAAGTCTAATATGACCAAAAACAACTCAATATAGTCTTGATCAGAGATCATATGGCATTTACTTGGCCCAGAGAGACTCTGTTAACAGAACTTTGTTTTCAAAATGATTATGCTTACTTCAGGCTTTTGCCAGATTTTAAATCGATTATGCTTCTTAAACGAACTTTCACTGTTTTTCTTAAAAGGTTTTAAACAAAAGTGGGAGCGAGTCTTTTAGGGTTAGTTGCCAAGTGATGGCTTTGAAAACCCGTTGACTAACACATGCCCTGAGTTTTTTTTCCAAAAAAGAGAAGAACTTTGGTAGTTCAACCTAGCATCCTGAGATTTAATCTAGTTAAAACCTACCCGGCATCCTGAAATTTTGAAAAATAAATTTTTTATACAGACTCTCTTTGCTCTTAAAAGTTTTTGCCATATCCTCTGTGAATCATCTCTCTATTCCGCCTTGCTTTTATCTGTGTTATTCTTTTATCCACTAAGGACCACGGTTAGACCGAGGACTTTTCGTTTTCCGGCCAAACCCCCTCATATTTTGGCTTTTATATATATATATATATATATATATATATATATATATATATATATATGGGAGCTGATCCGTTGAGAGCGCTACCAAATGAGGTATTTTGCTAGAGCGATCTGACCGTCCATCCTGAAAGATGGACGACCAGATCGCGCCTTTTTCGAATACTGTCAGTAATTCGCGACATAGTGTCCTGGACGGACTTTTTTTTACCTTTTTTCCCCTCCGCCCCGTCTGCTACATTGTTTTCCGGACAGCATTCAAGACCTGACACGCGACAGCAAAAAGGCATCCGCTATACAGTGTAGTGGACGTCTATTTTTTTTTTACATTTTTTAAAAGTACGTCCGCTACATTATGTAGCGGAAGAGTAGGCAGTGCCGTTTGGGTAAAACGGAACAGATTAAAAGAAATAAGAAGAAGGCAAAAAGACAAGCCTACACAGTCCAGAAACAAGTTGCTGAAGCATTTGCTGAAATAATCAGCAAAACTTTTAGCAATATCCACACTATGGGAGCCGACAATGCAGTAGAAGACTTCAAGAAATCGGCTACAGCAAATAGCCTCTTCTATGAAGACCCTTTATTTCAAGATGCACAAAGGCCAATTCCAAGCCCAATAATGTCCAGGGAATCTTCAGAAGATGCAAAGACTGAAGAGACGGAACATAAGGCTGAAGACCAGTAGACTCAAGATTCATCTATCAAAGAAGGATCTTCTAGAAGCAGAGCAACGACAAACAGGCCACATACAGTTGTCAAAGTTACTTTCGGCCAACAGACGTAAAAGAAAGAAGACAAGATCTCAAAGTTGATACATTATTAAAGCTAAGGACCCACAGAAGAAGATTCTCGTCCAAAGTTGAAGACAGAAGACAGACAAGCATCTTTTGCTTTTTATTTCACTATTAGCTTTACAACTATTGTAAAAGTTATTTTGTAATGTAGTCCTTTAGATCACATCCAGTAGTACACCTGTAAACAAAAGGCAATTATGTGGATGCCTGTTCATAACCCTTTCCTGCCTATTTAAGCCTAGGAAGATTCATTTGTAAACACACGAATTTCTTTCCAGAGCAATCAAGCACTCTTTCTTTCAAAACTCTCTGCTTTCTTCATGCGATCCAACCTATAAATAACCTCACAATTCTTCTCTCAAGTACTTAGCTTTTTCAAGTAAGTCTCTTACTCCTTTAAACTTGTTTATTATTTTGGGGTGAACACGCTCTAAGGTGAAAAGCATTCTATGAACAGAAAAGGATTATCTCAAAGTCTAATATGACCAAAAACAACTCAATATAGTCTTGATCAGACATCATATGGCATTTACTTGGCCCAGAGAGACTCTGTTAACAGAACTTTGTTTTCAAAATGATTATGCTTACTTCAGGCTTTTGCCAGATTTTAAATCGATTATGCTTCTTAAACGAACTTTCACTGTTTTTCTTAAAAGGTTTTAAACAAAAGTGGGAGCGAGTCTTTTAGGGTTAGTTGCCAAGTGATGGCTTTGAAAACCCGTTGACTAACACATGCCCTGATTTTTTTTCCAAAAAAGAGAAGAACTTTGGTAGTTCAAACTAGCATCCTGAGATTTAATCTAGTTAAAACCTACCCGGCATCCTGAAATTTTGAAAAATAAATTTTTTATACAGACTCTCTTTGCTCTTAAAAGTTTTTGCCATATCCTCTTTGAATCATCTCTCTATTCCGCCTTGCTTTTATCTGTATTATTCTTTTATCCACTATGGACCACGGTTAGACCGAGGACTTTTCGTTTTCCGGCCAAACCCCCTCATATTTTGGCTCATATATATATATATATATATATATGGGAGCTGATCCGTTGAGAGCGCTAGCAAAATAAGGTATTTTGCTAGTGCGATCTGACCGTCCATCCTGAAAGATGGACGACCCAGATCGCGCCTTTTTCGAATACTGTCAGTAATCCGTGACATAGTGTCGCGGACGAACTTTTTTTACCTTTTTGCCCCTCCGCCCCGTCTGCTACATTGTTTTCCGGACAGCATTCAAGACCTGACACGCGACAGCAAAAAGGCATCCGCTATACAGTGTAGTGGACGTCTATTTTTTTTTACATTTTTTAAAAGTACGTCCGCTACATTATGTAGCGGAAGAGTAGGCAGTGCCGTTTGGGTAAAACGGAACAGATTAAAAGAAATAAGAAGAAGGCAAAAAGACAAGCCTACACAGTCCAGAAACAAGTTGCTGAAGCATTTGCTGAAATAATCAGCAAAACTTTTAGCAATATCCACACTATGGGAGCCGACAATGCAGTAGAACACTTCAAGAAATCGGCTATAGCAAATAGCCTCTTCTATGAAGACCCTTTATTTCAAGATGCACAAAGGCCAATTCCAAGCCCAATAATTTCCAGCGAATCTCTTTCCAGAGCAATCAAGCACTCTTTCTTTCAAAACTCTCTGCTTTCTTCATGCGATCCAACCTTTCTCTATAAATAACCTCACAATTCTTCTCTCAAGTACTTCGCTTTTTCAAGTAAGTCTCTTACTCCTTTAAACTTGTTTATTATTTTGGGGTGAACACGCTCTAAGGTGAAAAGCATTCTATGAACTGAAAAGGATTATCTCAAAGTCTAATATGACCAAAAACAACTCAATATAGTCTTGATCAGAGATTATATGGCATTTACTTGGCCCAGAGAGACTCTGTTAACAGAACTTTGTTTTCAAAATGATTATGCTTACTTCAGGCTTTTGCCAGATTTTAAATCGATTATGCTTCTTAAACGAACTTTCACTGTTTTTCTTAAAAGGTTTTAAACAAAAGTGGGAGCGAGTCTTTTAGGGTTAGTTGCCAAGTGATGGCTTTGAAAACCCGTTGACTAACACATGCCCTGAGTTTTTTTTCCAAAAAAGAGAAGAACTTTGGTAGTTCAACCTAGCATCCTGAGATTTAATCTAGTTAAAACCTACCCGGCATCCTGAAATTTTGAAAAATAAATTTTTTATACAGACTCTCTTTGCTCTTAAAAGTTTTTGCCATATCCTCTTTGAATCATCTCTCTATTCGGCCTTGCTTTTATCTGTATTATTCCTTTATCCACTATGGACCACGGTTAGACCGAGGACTTTTCGTTTTCCGGCCAAACCCCCTCCTATTTTGGCTCATATATATATATATATATATGGGAGCTGATCCGTTGAGAGCGCTAGCAAAATAAGGTATTTTGCTAGTGCGATCTGACCGTCCATCCTGAAAGATGAATGACCCAGATCGCGCCTTTTTCGAATACTGTCAGTAATCCACGACATAGTGTCGCGGACGGACTTTTTTTACCTTTTTGCCCCTCCGCCCCGTCTGCTACATTGTTTCCCGGACAACTTTCAAGTCCTGACACGCGACAGCAAAAAGGTATCCGCTATACAGTGTAGCGGACGTCCCTTTTTTTTACGTTTTTTAAAAGTACGTCCGCTACATTATGTAGCGGAAGAGTAGGCAGTGCCGTTTGGGTAAAACGGAACATATTAAAAGAAATAAGAAGAAGGCAAAAAGACAAGCCTACACAGTCCAGAAACAAGTTGCTGAAGCATTTGCTGAAATAATCAGCAAAACTTTTAGCAATATCCACACTATGGGAGCCGACAATGCAGTAGAAGACTTCAAGAAATCGGCTACAGGAAATAGCCTCTTTTATGAAGACCCTTTATTTCAAGATGCACAAAGGCCAAGTCCAAGCCCAATAATTTCCAGCGAATCTTCAGAAGATGCAAAGACTGAAGAGACGGAACATAAGGCTGAAGACCAGTAGACTCAAGATTCATCTATCAAAGAAGGATCTTCTAGAAGCAGAGCAACGACAAACAGGCCACATACAATTGTCAAAGTTACTTTCGGCCAACAGACGTAGAAGAAAGAAGACAAGATCTCAAAGTTGATACATTATTAAAGCTAAGGACCCGCAGAAGAAGATTCTCGTCCAAAGTTGAAGACAGAAGACAGACAAGCATATTTTGCTTTTTCTTTCACTATTAGCTTTACAACTATTGTAAAAGTTATTTTGTAATGTAGTCCTTTAGATCACATCCAGTAGTACACCTGTAAACCAAAGGCAATTATGTAGATGCCTGTTCATAACCCTTTCCTGCCTATTTAAGCCTAGGCAGATTCATTTGTAAACACACGAATTTCTTTCCAGAGCAATCAAGCACTCTTTCTTTCAAAACTCTCTGCTTTCTTCATGCGATCCAACCTTTCTCTATAAATAACCTCACAATTCTTCTCTCAAGTACTTAGCTTTTTCAAGTAAGTCTCTTACTCCTTTAAACTTGTTTATTATTTTGGGGTGAACACGCTCTAAGGTGAAAAGCATTCTATGAACTGAAGAGGATTATCTCAAAGTCTAATATGACAAAAAACAACTCAATATAGTCTTGATTAGAGATCATATGGCATTTACTTGGCCCAGAGAGATTCTGTTAACAGAACTTTGTTTTCAAAATGATTATGCTTACTTCAGGCTTTTGCCAGATTTTAAATCGATTATGCTTCTTAAACGAACTTTCACTGTTTTTCTTAAAAGGTTTTAAACAAAAGTGGGAGCGAGTCTTTTAGGGTTAGTTGCCAAGTGATGGCTTTGAAAACCCGTTGACTAACACATGCCCTAAGTTTTTTTTCCAAAAAAGAGAAGAACTTTGGTAGTTCAACCTAGCATCCTGAGATTTAATCTAGTTAAAACCTACCCGGCATCCTGAAATTTTGAAAAATAAATTTTTTATACACACTCTCTTTGCTCTTAAGAGTTTTTGCCATATCCTCTGTGAATCATCTCTCTATTCCGCCTTGCTTTTATTTGTATTATTCTTTTATCCACTATGGACCACGGTTAGACCGAGGACTTTTCGTTTTCCGGCCAAACCCCCTCCTATTTTGGCTCATATATATATATATATATATATATATATATATATATATATATATATATATATGGGAGCTGATCCGTTGAGAGCGCTAGCAAAATGAGGTATTTTGCTAGCGCGATCTGACCGTCCATCCTGAAAGATGGACGACCCAGATCGCGCCTTTTCCGAATACTGTCAGTAATCCGTGACATAGTGTCGCGGACGGACTTTTTTTTACCTTTTTGCCCCTCCGCCCCGTTTGCTACATTGTTTCCCGGACAGCATTCAAGTCCTGACACGCGACAGCAAAAAGGCATCCGCTATACAGTGTAGCGGACGTCTCTTTTTTTTACGTTTTTTAAAAGTACGTCCGCTACATTATGTAGCGGAAGAGTAGGCAGTGCCGTTTGGGTAAAACGGAACAGATTAAAAGAAATAAGAAGAAGGCAAAAAGACAAGCCTACACAGTCCAGAAACAAGTTGCTGAAGCATTTGCTGAAATAATCAGCAAAACTTTTTGCAATATCCACACTATGGGAGCCGACAATGCAGTAGAAGACTTCAAGAAATCGGCTACAGCAAATAGCCTCTTTTATGAAGACCCTTTATTTCAAGATGCACAAAGGCCAAGTCCAAGCCTAATAATTTCCAGCGAATCTTCAGAAGATGCAAAGACTGAAGAGACGGAACATAAGGCTGAAGACCAGTAGACTCAAGATTCATCTATCAAAGAAGGATCTTCTAGAAGCAGAGCAACGACAAACAGGCCACATACAGTTGTCAAAGTTACTTTCGGCCAACAGACGTAGAAGAAAGAAGACAAGATCTCAAAGTTGATACATTATTAAAGCTAAGGACCCACAGAAGAAGATTCTCGTCCAAAGTTGAAGACAGAAGACAGACAAGCATCTTTTGCTTTTTCTTTCACTATTAGCTTTACAACTATTGTACAAGTTATTTTGTAATGTAGTCCTTTAGATCACATCCAGTAGTACACCTGTAAACCAAAGGCAATTATGTAGATGCCTGTTCATAACCCTTTCCTGCCTATTTAAGCCTAGGCAGATTCATTTGTAAACACACGAATTTCTTTCCAGAGCAATCAAGCACTCTTTCTTTCAAAACTCTCTGCTTTCTTCATGCGATCCAACCTTTCTCTATAAATAACCTCACAATTCTTCTCTCAAGTACTTAGCTTTTCCAAGTAAGTCTCTTACTCCTTTAAACTTGTTTATTATTTTGGGGTGAACACGCTCTAAGGTGAAAAGCATTCTATGAACTGAAAAGGATTATCTCAAAGTCTAATATGACAAAAAACAACTCAATATAGTCTTGATTAGAGATCATATGGCATTTACTTGGCCCAGAGAGACTCTGTTAACATAACTTTGTTTTCAAAATGATTATGCTTACTTCAGGCTTTTTCCAGATTTTAAATCGATTATGCTTCTTAAACGAACTTTCACTGTTTTTCTTAAAAGGTTTTAAACAAAAGTGGGAGCGAGACTTTTAGGGTTAGTTGCCAAGTGATGGCTTTGAAAACCCGTTGAGTAACACATGCCCTGAGTTTTTTTTCCAAAAAAGAGAAGAACTTTGGTAGTTCAACCTAGCATCCTGAGATTTAATCTAGTTAAAACCTACCCGGCATCCTGAAATTTTGAAAAATAAATTTTTTATACAGACTCTCTTTGCTCTTAAAAGTTTTTGCCATATCCTCTTTGAATCATCTCTCTATTTCGCCTTGCTTTTATCTGTATTATTCTTTTATCCACTATGGACCACGGTTAGACCGAGGACTTTTCGTTTTCCGGCCAAACCCCTTCCTATTTTGGCTCATATATATATATATATATATATATATATATATATGAGCCAAAATAGGAGGGGGTTTGGCTCTAACCCCCCACTGCCATAACTCTCTCTAGCCCGTAGCCCATCAACCTAATATAAAATGTTGCATCGTCACAGCCACCATGGCTATGGCTTGAATCCACCCCTTCGTCCATAAACGCACCCGCACTCTTCCCTTCGGTTTCTAGCATGGACGAGAGAGAGAGAGAGAGAGAGAGAGAGAGAGTTAATTAGAAAAAGGAGAGAAAGAGAAAAAAATGATGAGAGAAAGGAGAGAAAGGAAAAATGTCAGAACATTAAATGAGGAAAATGAGAGAGAAAGAGGAAAAAGTCAGAAGATTAGTCCGCTACATAATGTAGCGAACGGAAGCTAGAGGGTATTTTTGTCAAAAAATCATCCGCTACATTATGTAGCGGACGTACTTAAAAAAAACGTAAAAAAAAAGATTTGGACCGTCCGCGATACAGTGTAGCGGACGGGCAGAAGGGCAAAAAGGTAAAAAAGTCCATCCGAGACATAGTGTCGCGGACGACTGACAGTATTAGAAAAAGGCACGATTTGGACCGTCCATGTTTTAGGATGGACGGTCAGATCGGGTTAGCAAAATACCTCATTTTGCTAGCGCTCTCAACGGATCAGCTCCATATATATATATATATATATATATATATATATATATATATATGGAAAAAGCGAATATATTGCTAGCCTTAGGCAAGTTGCCTAAGGCTAGCGACTAAAACTACATCGTTTTGATCAGTTTTTTTATGACTTTTTTTTTGTTCTCTCTCTCTCTCTCATCATATCTGCCGAAACTGCTCAGATTACAGTCCCCGTCACCGACTAGCCTCCACACCGGTGACCCATCAAATCCACCGTCACAACGCAGGAACCCATCACCACCAACCTTCTCTCCTCTTACGACATCAAAGATTCAGCCAAAATGTATCTCCATTTCGAATAAATAAATTAAATCATAATCGAATTGAGTTTTACAATTTCTTGATGATGGAACGAACCCATTGATGAAGCAGATCTAGGTTGTTAAATCATATTGTTGTTAATAATGTGGTTATGGCCGTGGCCATTGGCTGTAGGTGGTTAATCGATGGTGAGATAGGTGCTCAATCTGTGGTGGGGTGAGGTGGCCGTTGTTGGTAGAGGAAGAACCGGTGGTAGGTGGGTGTTTGATTGATGATGAGGTGGGTGATCTGCGACAGCAGTGGGTGGTGTCGCCGGCGACAGAGCAACGGTGGCGAGATGAGAGAGGGCAGACAATGGTGGGTCTCGGCGGTTGAGTGAGATGGTGACTTTCTGGTTGTCGATGGTGGGGCAATGGAGATTGAGCGTCGCCGGAGATGGCGGCGACGGGTTGTTGACGCCGGCGATTTGGGGCGGTGACGGGTTGAATAAGGGATTTGGGGCCATGAAAGGAGTCCTTTAATTAGGGTTTGCTCGGTGACAGTTATGATGGAGGACGGCCGACGATGGTGGTGATCGGTGATGAGGCGATTGTTGGAGTGTTCAAGTTTGACGATTGTTAGGAGGGAGAAAAAACAGGAAAAAAGAAGAAGAAGAAGTCATAAAAGAAGAAGAAAAAGTCATAAGAAATTGATCAAAACGACGTAGTTTCGTCACTAGCCTTAGGCAACTTGCCTAAGGCTAGCAACACATTCGCTTTCCCCTATATATATATATATATATATATATATATATATATATATAGGGAGCTGATTCGTTTAGAGCGCTAGAAAAATGGGTTAAGTTGCTAGCGCGATCTGACCGTCCACGCACGATCTGTGGACGATGCATAACTTTTTTTTTGCATTTTTGTTAAGTCTGTCCGCTACATAATGTAGCGGACGGTATTTTTACCATATTTCCCCCCTTTGCTCTGTGTTATATTAATTATCAATGTTCATCCGCAACATTATGTAGCGAATGATCCAAATCAATTTTACGCGTGTTCTTTGTGTTTTGTCTCTGTTGTTTGTTCAGTTTTGTGCTCTTCCAGTTTCATCCAATAACCGTACAATCTCACGAATAGAAAAAATATGTTCTTGGCTTCTCAATTTCAGTATTCGGTTTGTGATGGATTCAAGAATAAGAAACAAGAAATAAAAGAAGAAGCAAAGAAACAAATCAGTTCATAACTCCTAGTGTAACCATATTTCCACCATTTTTGCCAAGGCCACCACCAACGACCACCTTCACCATCTCACCCATCGATTGACCAAAAAAAACTCACCACCACCGCCCCAAATATCACCATCCAAGCCTCCTCGTTGCCGGGGAGGCCGCGACCGCAACTGCGGAATTGCCGAGGAGAAAACCCCATGTCGGAGATCTTGCGGCTGTACCGCGACTGTAGAGTCGCTGAGGATCAAAACCCATATTAGGGATCTTGCGGCTGTACTGCGACTGTGGAGTCGTCAGGGATTAAAACCCATGTTAGCGATCATGCGGCGGTACCACAACTATGGAGTCGCGAAGGAGGAGGCGATCTCGCGACTTTTATAGGCAATCTTGCGACTGACAGATGAGGCCATAGTTTAGAGGATGAAGAGAGAGAGAGAGAGAGAGAGAGAGAGAGAGAGATAGAGAGATGGAACTGAAATGAGTGGGTTTGTTTGGTGGTAGAAAAGGCCATTTTTATACTATGTCCGCTACATTACGTAGCGGACAAACACTTTTGCCTGTCTATCAATTAAGCGAGCAAGGGTATATTTGTCAAAAGAAACATCCGCTGCATTATGTAGCGAACGAACTTAACAAAAATACAAAAAAAAGATCTGGACCGTCCACAGATCGTGCGTGGACGGCCAGATCGCGCTAGCAATTTAACCCATTTTGCTAGCGTATATATATATATAGGGTCGTGATCCGTTGATAGCGCTTGCAACTTAACCCAAGTTGCTAGCGCGATCTGGCCGTCCACGCACGAGATTATATTGGACGGCCAGATCGCGCGCCACGACAACTTTGTTTTTTCACCGTCCGCTACATAATGTAGCGGACGGCCAAATCGCGCTAGCAACGGACCAGTCCCATATATATATATAGAGCAATGTACCCACACCCTCGTTTACACAGCCATACACGCAACAAGGACACACATAACACACCCCACATATTTCATGCTACCAGATTTTCACCCATCTCTGACGGGACCCATGCGCCCCCACAATCACACAATATACTTACATATATACACAGCTTCTATGCGGTACCGTATACTCCTAAACTCACTTCGCGGCAGTCACCAAACTCACAGAAACCACTCTCACGGCTGAAATCCCATGCCTCCCCTTTTATTCTATAAACCATCAATTAACAAAGAGTAAATGATTTAGAAAACTTACCAGAAAAATAACCCGATCGCCGGAATAATCCTTCTTCCGCTGCCTCTTCTCTTCTCTTCCTGTATTTCCTCTCCACTTTTGTCCTCTTTTCTGTTCTTTCTCAGATCTCTCTTATTCTCTCTCCCTCGAAGGTGAGTCTGGCGGCTCAAAGGGGTGCCCTAGATGGCTGCCCCAGAATAGGTATCATATATATATATATATATATATATCTGTGTGTGTGTTTAAATAAACCCTAAATGGAAAAATATAAAGAAACCCTACATAAATTTTGTTGCTAAAAATATTCGCCGCTAAAATTTCTAACTAAATCCGAAAAAGTATCAGGATGTTACAATCTCCCCCACTTATAAAAATTTCGTCCTCAAAATTTCACATATTTATGATAGCAAAACACTAGGCTTTCACTAGGTAACTCTCATATAAAGGTGTTATCGAATCTTACACAACATAACCTCCAAAATATCCGTAAAAAACGTCAATAGCAATTTTGTACTTTTCACTATACTATACGATTTCGATTATAGCCTAGGGTTTCATAATCCAACCGATCGGATATTATTACTCAACCTCAAAATATTTATCTAATTCCTATAAGCAATCAATCATCCATGCCTTAAACCAAATGATGTACCCACTATGCTTCCGTTGCACACAATGATACGTAGTCACTACTAAGGTTCAACTAAGTTACTAAAGTGTTCGCTAACACTCTTGTCAAAACTTAGGCTTCCCCTCACTTGCTTCTAAAGTCTACAAAATCATATACCTAAGCTCTGATACCAATTGTAACATCCCGAAATTTTCCGGGACGTTAACGCTCAATCAATCAGTGACACTAAGACAATGATAACCTCATAACTAGATGATCAGTCATTATCAGAGCAACTAAACCTTAAATCAAACAATATTCTCCGTGGACTATCATAAATGATACATCAACTAAGTTTAAAAATTCTTAGATAACAATCACTACCCGCACAGGGGTTCTAACAAATAATACCAAAAATTAAATTTATTTTCTTTCGCTCGCTCTAATCCATGTTCAGGTAACCTATGGCTGGTTATCACTTGCGGAAAGGAAATCAAGGAAGAATGAGCTTTCGAGAGCCCATTAAGGTCGATCAAAGACTTAAAAACAATAAAACGTTACGAACAATTTTATATTTAAGCCAAATAAAAAGTTTTAAAATGGGAACAAAACGATTCAAACAATCTTTCTATATACAATCAAATGATAATTTTGAAAGGGTTTTCAAAGAAACCCACAACATTTCAATGTAAACATAAGGAGGAGTATCAACTCATTTTCCGTAATCAATAACCATTTTTAAAACACTTAAAGTGAAATAAACATAAATAGGAAACGTTGAACATGAGCAGTACAAAAGCAAAGCCACCACGGCAGTACTCGATACACTTACATATGCATATGTATACTGACTAGTCCATCTAGGTACTAGTAAAACCCATCCAACAGACCATCCTTATAATGCCAATAATACAGACCATCCTTATGGCTCCTAACATGTCCACATTGAGAAGTAATAAATAGAATTCAAAAAATGCTTTACGATGAGCAATCAATAAACATATCAAATGAACAATGGATTCCAAGATGAGATGAAACATAATTCCAAACGATCGCTATAAGCCTCAATTTAGGGTTTCATGGGCAATTTAAAAATATTTTTATATCAACCAATAAAAATCAACATTCGATCTAGCTTTTAAAACTGTTGTTATAAGCATTTGAAATTAGAATAAAAAAATAGGGTTTGGATAGAATTCCTTACCTCGGTCCAAGCTAAACGATGCTAACTGACCTCGATCCAAAAATCTTTGAATAAACCTAGATTGGCAATCCATATATTAGAACATAATCTATACTAATATACTATAAACCTAATATCAACTACCCACCACGTGCTTACTTCTAACTCTGAAATCGCTCAACTCAAAGCGCGCTTCGCACGCGGCTAATTTACCCAAAAATTCCGTACACTCCTTAATGCGCAACAATATCCCAATTTTCTTAATAAATTACAATAAAACACTTTTATTGCTTCAAACATTATAAGAAGTCAAAATATGAATTTTCTGAATTTTTGAATATTTTTGAATTAAAATAATTTCTTAAATGCAATAAAAACTCATAAATTGCCAAAATTGCTTCTAGCTGAAAATAAAGTCCCATAATTTTTGTAACAGCTTTAAAATATGTATAAAAATTATAGAAACTTAAATCAGAAGTTAAAAGGCATTAAAACTATTTTTAAAATTTTCATTTTGTTAAAACCAATACGATACGAAACCATAGAAAATCAACTCCCAAAATCATCAAATTTAAACTGAGTCTTATTTATGACATTACTATAATTTTTCCTAGAACATTTTCAGGGATTAAAGGCTCCAGAAAGAATTTTACAAGTCCAAGCTTCCAAAAATATTTAAAATGCATACATTTTTAGAAAATTACAAATTTTTGCCAGAAATTTTAACTTAGCCTATAGTAACATACTTTAAATTTTTACGGGCTAAAAATACTTGCACGCTATCCCATGCGCATGACGCACCTAATGCTAATCCGTGTACACCTGTGCAAGCATACCCATTTCATCTTTTTCTCTGTCCATTGCCCAAAACAAAGTCACCAGTCCATAGTTACTGTTCACGCAGCTTTTCTTTGCTCCTCATTATCATCTCATAACCACCACTTCCTCACACATGAAACACCACTTGAAAACTAGAAAGATGGATAAGCCTCTTTGTACACAGAAAAATACATACGCCAGAGAAGCCTTAAAAACTTTTCATGGAGAATTTCTTATTCCCAAAAGCATTTCTATTCCTCTTCAAATGCCCGGAAATAGCACACAGTACACTGCACCCAAGCACCTAAGCACCCTACTCACATACCCATTCATTCACCACACACCAAACACACACACACACATTCACTTTTCTTGCGGCAGACCTACCTGTGCAACCCATTTACTCATGCAGGTTCACACCATTTCCCTTCTTGCACACGACACAGCATATCATGGGTCTTCTTCCTCTACCTACTTTGGCTGTGTGCTTCTCCTTCCAAGCCACACAGCACATTTCATGCATCTTTACACACAGTCAAAACACACCCATTCACTCCCTGATGTACACAAACCCATTTCAGTTTACCTTCTCTCCCTTTCTCTCTCTAGACACTCATATTCCCCACACTTTGTCACCCCCTGCACACCCTCAAACCCATCACGCAGTAGCTCCTCCTCGCTTATACATAACCACACTTTTGCGGCAGCACCAGAGTAAATACCCACGGCTGTTTCTCTCTCTAAAGGCAGCCCTTCTCGTGTCTCTCTCTCTCTCTCTCTTCAACCACAACACCAACACTCAGATTTACACTACCCTACATCACAGCTCTCTAAACGCACAACCCATGTACCCACACCCTCGTTTACACAGCCATACACGCAGCAAGGACACTCATAACACACCCCACATATTTCACGCTACCAGATTTTCACCCATCTCTCACTCGATCCATGCGCCCCCACAATCACACAATATACTTACACATATACACAGCTTCTATGCGGCACCGTATACTCCTAAACTCACTTTGCGGCAGTCACCAAACTCACAGAAACCACTCTCACGGCTGAAATCCCATGCCTCCCCTTTTATTCTATAAACCATTAATTAACAAAGAGTAAATGATTTAGAAAACTTACCGAAAAAACAACCCGATCGCCGGAATAATCCTTCTTCCGCCGCCTCTTCTCTTCTCTTCCTGTATTTCCTCTCCACTTTTGTCCCCTTTTCCGTTCTCTCTCAGATCTCTCTTACTCTCTCTCTCTCTCGAAGGTGAGTCTGGCGGCTCAAAGGGGTGCCCTAGATGGCTACCCAGAATAGGTATCATATATATATATATATATATATATATATATATACTGATGCCAAGGAAAGTGGGTTCGTACTTACGTGGAGGTGCCACAAAGGCTGCAGTCCGAGTCAGATGCCAAGTATGTTGATGTAGGACACAACAAGGGTGAAACAAGGGCAGAGACCAAGGGCTTCCCAGACAGAGCTTGAGGGTGGCAGTGCTGCGAGGGCGATAACGCAAGATGAATACACGACGACAGTCACAGTCCGATGCTTAGGTCCAAAGTCAGGGTCCTGTATGTTTCTCTCTCTAGGATTCTAGAGTGAGAAAGTGAAAATGTAAGAGAGTGAAGAAGAAGTCCTGAAAATGTCCAACCGTCCAAATGAATTCTCAAGACCTCTATTTATAGAGATTGAGATAATGATGTCATAAACCGACACGTGGCGCTCCCCGGGAGTGACACGTCACCGGGGGGGTCCACAGGTGCCGGTGCTCCATGGACTGTCAGATCGCATATTCACCCGGCTTGCCCCACACAGCGTCGCTCTGTCTGTCTGGAAAGACTGGCTCCCACAACGGCGGTGTGGCCAGAGAAACCCCTTGATCTAGCCTCTAATCCAAGCCCTTTCAGAGTCCCACAGGCCTGGCAGCGGTGGGGAAGACCCGATGCCCAACTATCAGTTGAACTAGGCGCGATGCCCTCCGAAGACATGCTCCCGTCTCGGAGTGACCCGGGGGTCATAGTCCCTAGGGGTGCCAACGCAAGCCCCCAGTGCCAGAGCATGTAGGCCAGTCACGCAGGCACCCTGACGGAGATAGAGTCCCAGAGGAGTCGCCTATTCCGCACGCCGAGGTAGCATCCCGGAAGAGCCGTCTACCTGGCAAAAGGGGAGTCTTCGTGCCAGAGCACTTAGAGCTCTCTGGCAAAGATAGTGTCCTAAGATAGTGTCTTGCAGGAGTCGCCTATCCCTACGGTTGAGTCCTTATGCCGGAGCACTCGGAGCGAGTCAAGGTAGTATCCCGGAGGAGCCGTCTACCTGGCGGAAGGGGAGTTGAAGAGTTCCCTAGCAGAGATAGTGTCCCGGAGGAGTCGCCCATCCCCGCGGGTGAGTCCTTGTGTCGGAGCACTCAGAGCGAGTCAAGGTAGCATCCCGGAGGAGCTGTCTACCCGACTGGCTGAGGTAGCATCCCAGAGGAGCCGTCTACCTGACTGGCCGAGGTAGTATCCCGAAGGAGCCGTCTACCTGGCGGAAGGGGAGTTGAAGAGCTCCCTGGCAGAGATAGTGTCCCGGAGGAGTCGCATATCCCCACAGTTGAGTCCTTATGCCGAAGCACTCAGAGTGAGTCAAGGTAGCATCCCGGAGGAGCCGTCTACCTGGCGGAAGGGGAGTTAAAGAGCTCCCTGGCAGAGATAGTGTCCCGGAGGAGTCGCCCATCCCCACGAGTGAGTCCTTGTGTCGGAGCACTCCGAGCGAGTCAAGGTAGCATCCTGGAGGAGCCGTCTACCTGACTGGCCGAGGTAGCATCCTGGAGGAGCCGTCTACCTGGCGAAAAGGGGAGTTGAAGAGCTCCCTGGCGGAGATAGTGTCCCGAAGGAGTCGGCTATCCCCGCAGGTGATGTACACTCCAGAGAGTGGGTCGAAGCATGTTCCATGACCAAGGCAAGGTACGCATGGTGTGATGAATGAGTGTGGTGCCCGAGGGCATGATGACATGATTGTGGCGCATGGGTGCGATGAAGTGAGTAAGGTACCGGGGGCACGTCTGTGTTAGTGGCGCGGCGCATGGGCGCGACAGAGTGCGTAAGGTGCCGGGGGCACGTTTGTGTCAATGGTGGCGCATGGGCGCGACAGAGTGCGTATGGTGTGCGGGAGCAAAGTAGTGTGACAGAGAGCCTGGGGGCACGACTGTTTCAGCGGCGCGGCGCACGGGCGCGGCGGAGTGTTGAAGTGTGACGCTTGGACGCCGGCGACGGGGTCACGGAGTTGTGTCCGGACGACGGGGATCGCGGAGTTGTGTCCGGGCGACGGGGGTTGCAGAGTTATGTGTGGTCTCTTGAAGAGAAGTGAATGTGCTAAGGATGGAGGCCAAAGGCCAACCTTTCGGGGAAGGCCAAGGCCGACCTCAAGGGGAGGCCGAGGCCGACCCCAATGGGGAGGCCGAGGCCGACCCCAAGGGGGAGGCCAAGGCCAACCTCCTTGGGCAAGTGCCATGGCGCATCGACGAGCGACATGCGAAGTGCGACGGTCGAAGTGTGATGCGGCGTCGCACAATGATGAGTTTCTTGGTGACGAAATCACGTAGAAGAAGTAAGAAGTGCACGTGACTTGAGAGCGTGTACGCTTTGACCGGTTGTGAGCGTTGAAAATGACTGTTGCTTGTGCGGACGTGTCATGCAAAATGTGACCGCAGTGGGCCTTTGGGTAAGACCAGAATAGGTTGTGAACATATATATATATATATATATATATATATATATATATATATATATATATGTGTGTGTGTGTGTGTGTGTGTTTAAAGAAACCCTAAGTGGAAAAATATAACGAAAAACCCTACATAAATTTTGTCGCTAAAAATATTCGCCGCTAAAATTTCTAACTAAATCCGAAAAAGTATCGGGGTACAGGTTTTGGTGGTGCGTGTGATTCTGGAGCTGGTGCTAGTTATGGTGGAACAGATGGGCTTTACAAGAGGGGAGGCTATAGTGGCAGTAGTCGTTACCATCCCTATTCAAGATAGATAAAAGTACAGTTCTGCCCGAGGATTGCCATAGGACTTCCACACAGGTTACCTAGTTTCCTGCATTCTGTCTCGTGCATTGCTAGGTACTTTCTCAGCGGTAGAGTTGCGAGGAAGCTTTAAGAGATCTGAGGAGTTAATAGAGATTGCCTTCTCTATTTTTTCTCTTAGATGAACCTTTTTTATTCCTTTAGTTTCGTGTCTGGTTGTGGTGTTTCAGACTATTTCATAAGTAGCTTGTTATTTGCTGGGTTATTTCCTAGTTTAGGTACTCAGGTAAAAAAAGGTTGTTAGCTTTCAAGCATGCTTAACCATTTTGTATAGAACTTGCCATTGTTAACTAATCTAGATGGTCCCAACTAGGAGCAGCTTTTGATGGCTAATTTGGTTTAGGGGGTAGCTATCACTCTGCTGCAGCTACCATGTTGGATGTTGGATAGTTGAGTCTTTGGCTTGCGTAGATCTTGTAGTCAAATATGTGACAGGGCTAATATAGGTAAGATATACCAAGTTAGTGGAACAAAAATGTACTTCGTAAGGCAGTGCCCACTTACTGTTCGTAACGCTGTCAATGATGCTACTTACTATTTTATTTATTTAAGAATAATGTTGGTGCTCGAGATTCATCTCACCAGTAAAATTTATTTCTTTGGCAATGATGCGACGCTTTGTCCAAATCTTTGAAAGTCCTTTGGCGATTGGTGGTGTTTTACCACCTTTTTGATGTAGTTCCATCTTGTATCAGTTTTAGATCTGTGGATGGCAGCTGTTATCTTCCCAGTTCATTCTGCAACTTATTGTGAAACGAGACATGATTTTCATAAGTTCCCCGCATCAAGTGTGACCAAGATGTTGAGTTTTCAAGAGAGAAAGTGAGATAGATGAATAAAAATAAGAGGATGGCTACAGCAGTGGATTGTTTGGAGGTGTGCTGGACAGTGGAGGATGTGGTGGATAGTGGTGGTGGTAGACGGTCGAGATGATGGTTGGTTGTAGTGTTACATGGTGGTAGTGGGTTGTGGAAGGTTGTTAGGCAGGGGAAAAGGATCCTAGATGCCTTTTCCCTTTTTGGTATCTCATCCCTTGAGATTACTTCTATACGAACCCCATCCCTGCGAGAATGGAATTATCCCACTCGGTATGGGGCACTTTGATACCTTGTATCCAATCACACCCTTTTATGCGGATCGCCAAGCACAGCGAAAAGAACAAGCCTAAGACACATAAGGTTGATGTGTGAACTTGTGCACAACTAATTGCAGCTGACATGAATTATTGCACTGTGTTTAAGAATCATAAAAAGGTACAAACTAATTTAAAAGTTCAATGGATGAAAAGAGCTTACACTATCATGTTGCACAAGTTATAGGAATTAGGTAGCCACAAAAGCTTGTCCAAAAAATGACTTTCCTAAACCAAACTTGTCACAGGACAACGCTCCATCAAGACAACCAAACATCAAATAGTTACAGGCTTGAGAAATGATGAATGAGGTAGCTTAAACATAAGATCCAAATTGCTTCCTCGCGAAAGTTGTTAGCTTAAGGTTTTATGAACCTAGGCTTGCACCCAACTTTGTTGATAACCATCAACGAGAATTATGTTCTCCAATATGTAATGAACTAATTGAGTCATGTTATGCATTGATGTTGAGATGCGTTAATCGATTGTAAGTGGATGTTTGGAGCATCAATATATCTACCTACTTAAAACAACTCGTCGTTGCTTTGTAAAACAAGGATTAAATGCACAGGAAACCCCATACTTTGGGGCCTTTTACACGAAACACCCTAATGTTTAATTTTTGGTTCTCACCACCCCATACTTTCAGTAATGTGCTCCACGCACCATTTTGACGGTCAAAGTCACCTTTGACCAAACGTCGGTTAGTTTTTTAGGGATAAAATAGTCCATTTGTTATTGTCCCCTCTAAAACCAAAACCAAAACCTAAAACAAAACCTAAAACTGAATCAAGAACTTCCACCACCACCACCAAACTATGCCGCCTCCACCATGTGCACTGGCGTCACCACCACACTACTGCACCACCACACCAATCTCATCACCGATGACCACCACACCACCTCCTATCTCAATTGTCATCGCCATCGCAACGGAGTTACCGGCCCAGCCCACACCGGTTGCCACCTCCGCAGTCCACACCGACCGCCGCACCCCAGCAGCCACAACCCTTTACATAGCCGCCACCAACACACCAAATCCCTTCATCACCGACCTCCACCCACTCTCTATCTCCCCCCCTCCCCCCGATGGTCACCACTACCGTAACCCACATCGATCGTTCACCACGAGAGCCTGCAAAACCTTTGAAATCTCAGCTGAAATGGGCGTCGTCTTTTGGTGTTGTTCGCGGATCTGGGCTCCATATCGGGTGCCATCACAGATCTGGACTCCAGTAATTTAGGGTTCAACAATCAGAAGATGTGTTGTCCAGCTATGTCGTCGCCGGTGGGTGATGGTTCTTCCATGGCAGCGATTTCAGGCTGCTTCGATTTTTGTAAGAGAGAGGTATTGTAGATCGCGTCGCTGGAAGATGGAGGAGGTGGATGTACTGTTGTCGTGTCGTTGCCGGGAGGTGGAGGGCGTGGATGAGTCCTCTCAGCTAGCAGATGAAATGAGAGAGAAAGGGGGGGGGGAGAGAGAGAGAGAGAGAGAGAGTCTGACTTGGAGAAAGAATATTAGGTCGGCAGTGTGTTTATGGAGGAAGTTACATTTACGCCCTTTGGCTTCTAACAGACATCCCAAAAAATTGACTAAAAACCGTCAAATGGTGCTATGTGCACCAAAATTAAAATTTTGGGGTGGTGGGAATCAAAATTCAAACCCTAGGGTGTTTCGTATAAATGATCCCAAAGTATGGGGTTTACTGTGCATTTAATCCGTAAAACAATCTTAAAATTCCTTCCGATCCTTGCATCAAATTTCTGATGTACGTATGTAAAATAAATTCAATTCTTAGAATAACACCTTGAAGCAAAGGCTTCTTAGTTTATGTTAACCTCATACAAAATTGGTTTGGGTTCCTTGTGATTATTAATGTTGGTAGGTGGTGTAGTCTACAATTGCCATTAGCATCAACTTTCTTGTGTTTATTGTTTGCAGTACTTCAACTGTTATGATAATTTGAAGGATTACTTTCTTTTGTTTCTATATCTTTTGAGTTGGATTCTGTGTGTTTGCATTTAAGTGCTTTAAAGATAATGTACCACTATGGTTAGATCTCTTAATACCGAAGCTGGTGCTTGGCAGGGTACAGTGGTAGCATGTAAATGATTTTCGAAATATTTTTTTTGACAAATAAGGAGCTATGCCTACGGTAGTACCGTAGACATAGGTTGGGAATAAAAATAAGAATACAGCTAAATGATATATCTATGGTGAGGGTATGCCCGTTGGTATAGGTCCAAAGCACCGTAGGTAAAGGTCTATCCCATCGGAACTTAAGCCTATGGGCTAGTACCGTTGGGAGAGCCTATGCCTACGGGACTACTTACTTAAGCCTACGGACCAATACCGTAGGTATAGCCGGTTTTTCTTGTAGTGAACCTTATAAGGTTCCCTTTCACATGTGATTTAACAGGGTTCGTTTTTACAAGCCACTCATGGCATTGCAAAACTAATTTCCCCTCATCCTTTATTTGGTATTAGCAACCTGTGAGCTCCTAATGACCAAGCCAATGTTAATCTCTTTTTGCTTCATGAAATGTGATATACATTAATACACTTTTTACAGCTTTTAAAATATTTTATTAACTGACTCGAGCTTGGCTTGATATATAGATCTATTATATCTAATAATTGAGGCGAGAAACGCAATGATAACTTATTTTCATGATACATCATTGCAATTAATGAAATCTGCAAACATAGTAAAAATTTAAATAGTAAGCCTTATGCAATTGGAAAATTTGAAACAATTCAAATTCTATAAACTAATATAGTAACCTATTATGAATTTAATTGAATATCATATATTGAAAAAGCTCTCTAACATGAAATAATCACATGTAAAACAAAAAAATACTTAAGAGATTTCATAAGAAAAAGTACTATTTTAATTGCACCTTTAAGTTTTATAACTTTATGCTATGTGGGCTATAGGCAAATTACTTTTCTAGAAGATCCTTAATTTGATCATTTGTTAACATTTTAAGGTACAATCAGTCCAATGTAATAACCTAGATAGCATGAAAATAAAATCTGCAAATTTAAATTAAAGAAAAAAGACCATATATATATATATATATATATATATATATATATATATATATATATATATGGGGGTCGATCCCTGTCTACCGGTATTTTTCCCACCGAACTGCGGTTTAGAATGTTGGGAAAAACGTACGGCTCTCGCATTAATAACGGAGAAAAAGATGAAAATCTCACGAGAAAATGTGTGATAATCTCACGAGGTGAGATTTTCACACAAAGACACCAACCACATTTCATTTATGCGGATGGCATTAATGGCCCAACCGCATAAATGAAATGCAGATGGTGCCTTCAATGGCCCCTCCCACGTGGCATCCTCCCACCCGGTGATGCTCTGCCACGTGGCGCCCCCGGTGAAGTCCCCGGTGAAGTCCCCACCCGGTGTCCTTCCCCTTATTTTTGTGATGCCACGTGGCGTCCTTCCCTCCCCCGTGATGCCCCCACATGGTGTCTTTCCCCCTCCTTTTTTTTTTGCAGAGACAACTCAGGGCAGAGTTTTCTGCTTCAACTTGATACCTGTACCCATCAAATGTTGACGCTGCATCCATTGATAAACCGTGCATGATGTTACAAAGGTGATTATATCGTAGAGTCTCAGATTGCTCGAAATCGACTGAAACATTGGGCACGTAAGGAATGTGACCGTGGACTCTATTGGCTTCCTTCGTCCACCGATCCAATATATACTGTGGAGGGATTTCACGAACATTCTTCGCGCTAAAAACACTCAACGCGTGTCGACAAAGTATACCTTTATGCTCAAACAGTTGACAGTTGCAATTAACTAACCCGATGTCCATACAAACGGCTACGGTAAAATGTCTTCTGTTCCTCGGAGCCGACGAAGAGTACGGATTAGCGAAATTCGTCACATTTGTCAAAGCATAAACCTTGAGGTCCGTGGTGGAATACGCGTGCAACTTTGTCATGCTGTATTGATTCGACTTTAGTAGTTCCTCTTGAAACAGTCTAAACATTTTCCTGATATAGACTTGAGCCGCATGAGCCTCCAAAGGTGAAAAAACTACTATTTGTCTTTCTTTGTAAACCGTAGCCTCGTCGGCTTCTCTCTCAAGGAAAAATTGCCTGTGTAGGGCTTTCTGCATCTCTAGTACGAACTCTGTTATACTAGAAGCATGGCCTACGTACCCATCAAAGAATGAATTCATACCTTGCTTCTCGAGGCCGTAGTCATTCCGGCTGCAAAAAACTTCTTGGTGTAGGCACCGACCCACTGTGTTTTGATCTCATACAACGATTGTAACCATTCATGATTGTGCAAAGAGTAGTCGTACATTAACTTGGCCCACCTCTTCTCGAACACGTCTACCGTCAACGATTTCTTCACACATGTATTAAAGTCAGTCTTGAATGTCGGATGGTGGGCATATACATTGTGAAGCCGTTCGGGATATTTGTTGCTTATGTGCCATGTGCACAGGCCATGGTGAGTATCTGGCAGGACCCTAGCGATTGCATTTTTCATTGCCAGATCTTGGTCGGTTATGATGGTCTTTGGAGGAATATGATACATTGCTTTAAGCCACGTTTCAAATAACCACGTAAATGACTCCTATGTCTCATCCCTAAGCAGGGCAAAGCCAAACAATATTGACTGATAGTGGTGGTTCACCCCGGTGAACGGAGCAAAAGGCATAGAGTACTTATTTGTGCGGTATGTGGTGTCAAACGTCACAACATCCCCAAAATTTTGGTAAGCAGCTCTAGAACGGGCATCCGCCCAAAATATAGTACTAATGTGGTTCTCGTCATCCAGTCGGAGACTATAGAAAAAGCCAGAATTCTCACTCTGAAGGCTCCTGAAGAGATCAAGTGTAGCTTGAGAATCACTCTTACCGAAAGACTCTCTCCTCTGAGCACGAAGTTGATTTCGAAGGTCTACGTCGTTGAAACTCAACTTGTCAATCCCCCCAGCCTGGCTTGACAAAACCCCCATCATTCTAGAAGGTGGAATTTTAGCCTCGGCCATTGTAAATATCAGTTCCTTGTGTGCCTTGCTTATTTGTCGGTGCTGATGAATTTGACCAATCTTACTATGGGTCATCAACTGATGATTATGGCTCAACTCCACTCCCGTCACAACCCAATGGTTTTCATTTTTTCGGTGTACTGCATACACATGTGCCTTGCAGCCGGTACCCAGAAATGTGTCCCGCTTTCTTTGTCTTGATGGCCCTTCGTCACTGATCTGAACAACCGGGGGTACATGTGGTCCTCCTCTATGACACTCAAATAGTCTTCCACAAATTTGATCTGTATTCGCTCGTTTTCTAGTCGTCTTAATTCTAATACCGAAACCTATCGTTTTCGAATATGCTCTATAGTATGCTTCAACTTCGTCCAGTATTTGAAAAACTTGACCCAAGTAAGGTGGATCAGAACCTTCACAAAAATTATTTCCCCCAGTTGCATCTATATTTATACTGAAATCTAAAACATAAAAATTATATCATTCTCTACAAGTCATAGAATTAAATAAAAGAAGAATAAAATTATTTAAAAGTCATTCGAAAAATTTGTGTAATGCAAAATTACCAAAATACCCCCGGTGGGCTGCAAATTACCGAAATGCCCCCGGGGTTTAATTATCACCCAAACGCCCCAAATCAGCTTCAAAACAAGCTTTCAGGTGCTTTGCTTACATTTCTGGACTAAAAAGTCCGTCAAAATATTTAACACTGTAAAATTACCAAAATACCCCTCTCGGGGCGGCGAATTACCGAAATGCCCCCTAGCATCAGAAAATCTCAAAAGTGCTTTGGAACGGGATTTTAAGCTTCTTGAATTCATACTGGAAAAAATAACTTTCCGGGTGTCTTACACCTTGAAACCGAACTAAAAGTTAGTCGGAAAATTTTACAACGTTCAGTTACGAAAATACCTTCGCTGAGCGACAAATTACCGAAATGCCCCCGGGGATTCATTATTACCCCCACGCGCGCCAAATCAGATTCAAAACAACATTTCAGGTTTTGTAATTACATTTCTGGACTAAAAAGTCCGTTGAAAAACTTAGCACTGTAAAATTACCGGAATACCCCGCTCGGGGCGGCGAATTACCGAAATGCCCCCTGGCATCGGAAAATCTCGAAAGTGCTTCGAATTTCTATTTTAGGCTCCCTGAATTCATTCTTGACCTAAAAAGTATTTTACGGAGGTTTCGCCCAAAAATCCCGAACCGGTGTCCGAATCAAGCGCTTAAAGGGCCGTTCGGCCAAAAAAATAGGTAACGGCTTCGGAATGGCCCGAATTCCTGGGGGATGGAACTTCCCAACATCTTAGGGTTCTCATAAAATTTTCACGCGAAATCGCGCTAGCTTGATATTTTAAAATACACTCCAGAGTTACAAGGTTCCCTGTATCGGTTAAGCCCTTTCCAGTCTTTGGAAAAATCTGAAATTTTTACCTGATACAGATCCTTTAAAAATAACTAGGGTCTTTGTTTTGCACTTTGGCAAAATCTAGCTCTAGCTATTGTTTATAAATTCGTGAAAAACTGTCTAGTTAAGTTTTCGCCTTTAGCGACAATTACGTTTCGTATTCACATTAAACACACATAGTGTTACACCCTAGGAACACACATAATGTTGAAAATTATTTCCTCCAGTTGTGTTACAACATTCAGTTACTAAAATACCCTCGGTGGGCGGCAAATTACCGAAATACCCCCGGGGGTTAATTATCACCCCAACGCCCCAAATCAGCTTCAAAACAACCTTTTAGGTGCTTTGCTTACATTTCTGGACTAAAAAGTCCGTCGAAAAACTTAACACTGTAAAATTATTGAAATACCCCTCTCGGGGCGACAAATTACCGAAATGCCCCCTAGCATCGGAAAATCTCGAAAGTGCTTCGAATTGCTGTTTTAGGCTCCCTGAATTCATTCTTGACCTAAAAAGTATTTTACGGAGGTTTCGCCAAAAAATCCCGAACCGATGTCCGGATCGGGCGCTTAAAGGGCCGTTCGGCCAAAAAAATAGGTAACGGCTTCAGAATGGCCCGAATTCCTGGGGAATGGAACTTTCCAACATCCTAGGGTTCTCGTAAAATTTTCGCGCGAAGTCGCGCTAGCTTGATATTTTAAAATACACTGCAGAGTTACAAGGTTCCCCGTATCAGTTAATCCCTTTCCAGTCTTTGGAAAAATCTGAAATGTTTACCTGATACAGATCCTTTAAAAATAACTAGGGTCTCTTTTTTGCACTTTGGCAAAATCTAGCTCTAGCTATTTTTTATAAATTCGTGAAAAACTGTCTATATTTGGCGCCCTAAAAAATCGCTATTTTGGAATCTATAAATGTAATACGCTAATTTGTATAAACCTAACATTGAATTATAAGGAAATTCAAAATACTTACTTGTTGTGACTTGATATATATTTCAAGAAAAATCCACCGATCTTCTAGCGGTTATCCACCGATCTTCTAGCGTAAATTTTTTTGGTTTGTATTGTTGTGGAGAGTATGTTGGTAAAGATGATAGAGTGTAGAAGAAGGGTTCGGGGGAGGGGATTATAAAGAGAGAAAAGTGAGGGAGAGAGAAGAAAGAAGACAGAAAAAAATATCCGTGATTGAGCGCGGTCAAAGGCTGCGGCAAAAAAAATATTGGCAGAAAACTCTGCCCTGAGTTGTCTCAAAAAAAAAAAAAAAAAAAAAAGAGGGGGAAAGACACCAGGGGGGGGCATCACGGGGGAGGGAAGGACGCCACGTGGCATCACAAAAATGAGGGGAAGGACACCGGGTGGGGGCTTCACCGGGGGGCGCCACGTGGCAGAGCATCACCGGGTGGGAAGATGCCAAGTGGGAGGGGCCATTGAAGACACCATCCA
The DNA here is from genome assembly GCA_033065855.1 of Escallonia rubra. Lineage (NCBI taxonomy): Eukaryota > Viridiplantae > Streptophyta > Magnoliopsida > Escalloniales > Escalloniaceae > Escallonia > Escallonia rubra. The sequence goes on from JAVXUO010000470.1 coordinate 352,891, forward strand.
CGTTTCATTTATGCGGTTGGGCCATTAATGCCATCCGCATAAATGAAATGCGGTTGGTGTCTTTGTGTGAAAATCTCACCTCGTGAGATTATCACACATTTTCTCGTGAGATTTTCATCTTTTTCTCCGTCATTAATGCGAGAGCCGTACGTTTTTCCCAACCGCTGTTTTAAACCGCGGTTCGGTGGGAAAAATAAAAACTTTCCCACCGGTAGACAGGGATCGACCCCTATATATATATATATATATGTGTGTGTGTGTGTGTGTGTGTGTGTGTGTGTGTGTGTGGAGTTGATCCGTTGACCGCGCGGGTAAAATGAGCTATGCTGCCTGCGCGATTAGTAGACGGTCTAGATCTTTTTTTTTACGTTTTTTTTAAGTCCGTCCGCTACATTATGTAGCAGACTATTTTTTGACAAATTACCCCCATCCGCTACATTATGTAGCGGACTAGTCTTATGACCTTTCTTCTTTTTCTCTCTCCTTTCTCTCATTAATGTTCTAACTTTTTTTTTCTCTCTCTCCTTTGTCTTCTTTCTGACTTGTCTCTTGCTCTCTTTCCTCTAATGTATGCATGTGTGGACAGAGAACATACCTTCCAATGAGAGAAAGCAGAGTCATTAATGTTCTGACTTCTCTCTCTCTCTCTCTCTCTCCCTCTCCCCCCGTAGCAAGGCAATTTCCCAATTAAATTATTCGACTTCACCTAGTTGCAAAACAACAACGAACGTATCAATCTTCTTCCATTCGGTGTTGATATTCCTACTTGTAAACGTTCTTTTGAGAAACTTACAAAAATTTAAGATGCTTCAATTTTCCAAGCCCTTCTCGAAGCTGACCAGAGAGTTGATTCTCTTCCAAGCTCCTTTCAATTGGAAAGAGAAAAAGATGAGCATCAAATCTGATTCATGGGTACTAATTTCCTCTATTTTTGTTACATATATAGTGTATATTGTAGTGTCACCAAAATCTATAACAAATTCGATGAACCTGTAAGACACAAAGTGCTAATTAAGAAACCACTTTCAACAAAATTCCAAGGTACAAACAAGAAAGGGAGAGAGAAAGAAGAAAGGAGGGGGGAGGAGGATGAGAGAGAAAGGAAAAAAGTGGTGACAGAAAAGAGAGAGAAAGAGTCAAAAATTGATGAGAGAGAGAGAGAGAGATGTCAGAAAATTAATGAGAGAAAGAGAAAAAAAAGTAATGGCTACTCATCCGCTATATTAATCCGCTACATAATATAGCGGATGGAGCTGAAGGGTATTTTTGTCAAAAAGTGATGTGCTACATAATGTAGCGGACGTACTTAAAAAAAAAGCAAAAACAAGATCTGGACCGTCCACAGATCGCGTGTAGACGGCCAGATTGCACGGGCAATATCGCACGATCAACGAATCAGCTCATATATATATATATATATATATATATATATATATATATATATATATATATATATATATAAAATTTAAGTCAATTGTTTGATCATTATTTTGCTTTAAAATATTAAACGTCAGTTATATATTTTTAGATCTATAGCTATTTATTATCATACTAGAGTTAGCTTTTCAAAGATATGATTGTTATAATTAAGTTTTGATAGATTAATGAATTGATTAGGAAGAGATTTGGATTGTTTTAAAATAATTTTTAAGTTATATAAGGCTTACTAGTAAAAGAAAACTAATCCAGAGATCTATAAGGACCCCATCCAAGATAATATTGACCTTTAGCACTACTTTTTATTTAATACTGCGTATGGTGCTTGTAAATTTATTTCAAATTGAATATACAATGTGATGATAAGCAATGATGCATTACACAAAAGAAGTTATGGTACAATTTCATGGTATTCATATGTACAAAACGAAACAAGTTAGCATGGTTAAGTCAGATTTCAAAGTGGATTGTCAACCTTCGTAAATTCAAAGATGAATCTAACTTGATAAATGTATCGGTTAAAAACTTTGGTCAATGATTTCCTTACTCTAAGGTTTTGCGCTGTCTTATTCAGTCGCATTTGTCAAATGTAGAAATATCATATTATGCAAATTCCATGAGAGATATATCAAAACTTAGATTTAAGAAATTTGTTTCTACAGTGTTCTTATTGTGAGTAATTAAACTCTTAAGCATTCTAAATTCTACATTAACATTATATCAACACATTATGATTTTATGTTAACTTTTATACTTCTAAAGACTCTTTTACATATGAAAAGAGAAAACTAGATATTTTATTGTATATCAAAATCTAAAAAGATATTAGTTATGTTGTGATCAATATAGTCTAAAATTTAGATTGAAAATCTTATTATATATGAAGATAAATCTGACTTAGTAGGCATGGTTATTATATATGGAGTACTTTGTTAAATGTTGGTCATATTTTGTTCCACAATTTGCTTACTATAAGGTTTTGAGCTATCCTATTTATAGTTATGTTAGTTAACCTTTGTAAACTTTATATAATTGCCTCATACAATAATTGTTATGTTCTCTCTATACATTATTGGTAGATTTTATTTGCTTTAAAAAATGTCATACCATGCTTATTTAATTACTCGTGTTATTTAAAATTTTTTAAATCACGTGCTATAAGATAATACATGGACCAAAAATTTTCATATGAAAGTTAAACTAGTATTTAGTTAACATTATGGCAACCCATTGAAATGTACAAATTATTTTTAAAAGATACTTAGAAAATAATCAAAATGTCTTATGCAATAGAAACATTGATCCCAATATGTTCTCCGCATATTTTTATCCCGTGGAATTTACTGTTTTTTTTTCTTTTGTACTAGATAAAGTTTTTAATTTTTGTTCATCTATATAGTTACTAAATCAGAATTAGCAAATATGCACAAGAACAATGCTTATTGATATTATATCATGAGGGTTAATTTATTTAATTAAAAGAAATTTTACCCCCAAAAAAAGTGACTATCATTGATAAAATAACTAGGAAATTATAAAATTGTGCAATAGTTTTTTTATGCAATTTAAAACCACTAAAATAAATGATTGTTATAGAACCGTCCCGTACTAAACACGGGATATTGGGCTAATAAATATAAATATCACAACTATGAAGATATCAAATAGTCAAGATAATCAGAAGTCAAAGCCATCAATTATCATCATATAACATCCTTACAAAAGTATAACTTCAATCAGAAAACTTTGGCATAACTTTAATCACAACACTTTGGCAACACTACGCACGTTTAAAAAATTCAAGCACTCTATCTTTTACTTTTCCTTAAACAATAAAAAATCCACTAAAAGGGCTTCATGACATGATACAAGTTTAACTGATGTTCTTCCCATTTTTGTGGGGTTTATTTCTAATATTAGGTTGAGATTGTTACATGTGTAGTTCCTCCATGGAAGGGCTATTACTATAGTTTATGTGCAGCAGAAATTAGGTTAACTGAGTTGCTTTGTTGTAGGTGGAGGTTAAGACAGCAGAACCAAAGAAAGCCCCAAACCAATCACCTGCTCTTGCATATGGTGGCAAGCCTAGGGCTCGTTCTTTCGGTGCTCGTATGGGGGTTTTGATGGGGGGCTGTGGTCAGTAGCAGAGGTAGCAGGGAGCACAGGGGGTCACGTGCCCACCTGCTGCCTTCTTCCCCTCATTTGAAGTAAACCGACGATGGTGGTTCCCTTGCCGCCGACATGGATGATCCACCGGTGACTGCATCCCTGAATCCACCCTGAGTGGTTTGGACCGTTTGGCATGTAATAGAGCTTGGGAAGGAAACCCTCAGGCAAGTGGAATGTAAAAATATCGTGGAAGATGGTGATCCGGAAAAGGGGCGGGGCGGGGGGGGGGGGGGGAGAGTGGTGGCTGATTATTTTTAGCATAGAAATTTAGGTTTGGAAGGCTTGAGTTTTAGGAATGGACTTAAATGTTGGATAAATTTGAACCATTGATTAAAATTAACAATCATGATTTTTTGAAAGAGCTCCATGTGTTATAATAATAGCACTAATTTATAATGTTATGGTAAGTGAACACAAAAAAGGGACATTTTACTGGAAAAATGCCCCTAACATGTAACGTTTGCTAAAATGCTTAAAAAATACGACACTTTTACAAATTACACTAAAATTAGGCGCTCACAATAAAAGATGTATAAAAAGAACGACACTCAGAACGTCTTAAATAAACAGTCTTTATATTATATTTTATTGTAATGAACGTAACTCCAACCTTTGTCTTTATAGCCACCTCAATCTTTGTTCTCTTAATATAACTATTGTTGTTAGTTGTTGGCTCTTCTCTCTTGTCTATAGTAAATTTGAATAACATATTACATAATAGAATATTGTCCCTTGATATATTTGTTCTTTCATACTCACAGACGGATCACGTGTTCGACTAAAGGTGGGACACAAAGATTAGGAAGTTTATTTTAGGGGTTAAATACACCCTAGTACCCTGAAACTACATCGAAATCTCACTTGAGGGCCTATCTTTTCAATTTTTACACAAAAGGGCATGGAGTTCTAATTTTGTCATTAGTAAGTGCCTAACTGCCTTTTCCGTCTAAATTCATAACTTTTCTCTTAAACCGTTAGGGGCAAAAGAGTCCAATCAGGTTTTTTGGGACTAAAAAAGTTTTTGGAACGTGATCTGACTCTATGAGGTAATTAAACAAAAATATATGGGAATTCTTGGTCCAGATTTCCTCGCCGGCAGAAGAATGTCTTTTGGGTTCTCCGGTGGTGGTCTAGATTTATTTTCCATTAGCGGGATCAAGGGAAGATCCATCATGAACATGAATAACCCGCGGGGTTCGTACAGGTCCCTGCTCGCCCGGATCCTCCCAGACCCGTCGACTCAGCTCGTTCACCGGTGGCCGGCTTTGATCGGGAAAGATCTCCGGCCGAGTGTCAACAGTTCCAATTTCAACAGCAGTTCATCAGCAGCAACATCAACAAGGGTACGGTACTGATCGATTGGGCCACCAACGATACTGATCTGGGTGCCGGTGGCTGCTATGATGGCGGCAGTGATGCCGATGGGCTGTGCTGATTTGGTGGTGCGGTGGTGATGCCGATCTCATGGTGGTTTTAGGTGGACGATCTGGCCATTGGTGATACTGCGTGCGATGAGGCCGGCGGTGCTAGGTGATTTGGTGGTTTGCCGGTGTTACGGTGGCTGTGTAGTGCCCGTGAGTGTAGAGATGGTGCGAGCGGCGATGGTTTGTGAGCGGCGATGGTTGTGCGCTCAGTGGTTGTAGTCTTCGCACTGGTGGGCGACATTCGGTGGTGCTATGATGAGACGGCACCGGCAGTGATTGTTGGTTGACGGCAGTGGGGTAGTTGAAAGGTTTTGGGATGTTTTCAAACTAGGGTTTTAAGAAAACAAAGTTGACTTGACGAAATTGCCCCTGACGGTTTATCTAGATCGTTCAAAATTTGGACGGATGTCCTTATTTATTACAAAATTCGAACTTCAAGCCCTTTTGTGTAAAAATTGAAAAGATAGGCCCTCAAGTGAGATTTCGATGTAGTTTCAGGGTACTAGCGTGTATTTAACCCTTATTTTAGTCCAGTAAAGTGTAGTTATGTATAACGTGGAATTAAATTGGTATACAAAATTTTGGATTACCCTTGGATTTATTGGCGATCGGGAATGAGTGTATGAATTGACTAGCTACTTATAAAGTTATAGATGATTCAGTCATGTCCTAAATTTTTTTCTCCTTTATCAGTTGGGTGCCCACCCCGTGCACAGTTTCTGGCTCTACCACTAGCTATGGTCCTGGTTCTTATAGAGCACAGGGGGACTTGGCAGGCTTGGTGGATGTGATGGGCATGGTGATTAATGGTGGTAGTGAATTTGGCGGTTATGGAGATTTTGGTAGCAGTACTCTAGGAGGCTATCGTGGTGCATCTTCCCTTGGTTTTTCTAGCCGATTTGAAACTTACGGTGGTGGGTTTAGCGGGAAATTCGGTGGCAGCAGGGGCGGAACTAGGCTTGTACGAGGGGGTGCTATAGCCCCCCCTCAGATTTTAAAAAAAAAAGAATAAAAAAAAATATATATATAGTCTTTTTTTCATTTGCAACTTTTCCTTTCTCTCTCTCTCCTCCTCTCTCGGTCGGCTCTCACAAGTCACAATCTCACACTCTCAGTCACCAGACGGCTCACGGCAGACACCGGCTCACCGCGGCACGCCGGCACCTCTCCAGCTCGGCAGACGGCAGCTTGGCAGCTCTCCTCCTCTCTCGGGCTCTCGGCTCTCTCAGTCTCAGGCGTGGCGTCAAGTTAAGCTCTCACGAGTCACAAGTCACGCCGGCATCTCCGCGATTCTGCCCTTGCTCTCGGCAGTCGGCTCTCTCAGCCACCGCGGCTCGCCACACGCTGGCACCACCCACCGACCTGCGGCCACCGGTTGTCGGTTGGGCTCATCAATAAGGTGACGCCGGTCACCGGTCGCCGTCCCCCGATTCTGAAGCGCGAAGCCGGCGATTGGCGAAGGCCCTCCCCAGTCCGGCGGTCCCCACCCCAACTCCGGCGACTCCGGCCAGATCTGGCAGATCTAAGTTCACCTCTAAGTTGGCCAGTCCCCACCCAACTTCGGCGACGCCGTTCTGATTTCTGAGGACTGAGGTCAGTGTGCATTTTGAACAATTTCTTTTGCTATTGAGAATTGATTATTTAATTAATAATTTTAGGTTGTTAGTTGTGTATTTGATAATTTAGATTATTAATTGATGCTTTATGGATGTTAATCGTGCATTGAGCACTTAGATTTGAGATTGTTGATGGAGGATGGGACCCTATTGGATTTTATGCTGATTATATCTTGAGATTATTTTCATGCTGATTATATGTTGATTATTTTCATGCTGATTATATGTTGTTAATTATGCATTGAGCATTTGAGAATTGAGATGATTGATGGAGGATGGGACCCAATTGGATTGAGATGTCGGATATATGATTTAGTTGAATGGTGGGTTGAAATTAAGTTAATTAGGTTAACACAATAATAAAACATGACTGAAAAAGTAAAAGAATAAAATATTTGTAATTAACTAGGTTATTTGATTGATAATTGATGGATTGATACTTAAAATAAAATATATATTTTTTCAGAATGGAAAGGTTCTATCAAAATAAACCAAAGGTGGAAAAGTTATTAAAGTCTAATAAGAATGAGTCTCCGATTCCAACAGTAACGGATAAGGCTCCCATTGTGTATCGTGATATTCATTCCGGACATTCAAGCAGAGCTAGCGATGAGTTCAATTTTGACGAGCTTATTGCGGATCCTGGGTTGCGTATTATCGAAAAGTGCTTTTTAGTAAAGTCTAATAGATGCTTTTTAGTATGTTTTGTGTATTATCGAAAAGTGCACTTTGTTTTTGTGTGCTACTTTACTTATAAAAATATTTATCTCCTTCGATATATTTTTAGTCCCCCCTGGGATGAAATCCTGGTTCCGCCACTAGATGGCAGTGGATTAGGTGGTTATCGCATAGGTGAAGGCTATGGGGGATATGGAGGTGCAGGTTATGGTGGTGCATGTGATTCTGGAGCTGGTGCTAGTTATGGTGGAACAGGTGGGCTTTACAAGAGGGGAGGCTATAGCGCATCTTCCCTTGTTTTTGTAAGGTTGCTTATTCTGTGGTTTTACACAACCATCCTTGCTGCTGATAACAAAACTATAGTATATTTTAAAGGAGTGACATCAAAGGAGGGCACTGCTTTGCTTTCTAGTTTGATATATATGCTATCCTTTTCTCCTGTAAGGGTTTTGTTTAGGTCTGCTTCTTCAATTCTGACACGAAGAAGTATCGCGCTAATTGTTTGATGTAAACTATATTTCCGAAATTTTTTTGTTTCCATTTTATCAAATATGCTTCATGGCCTTCAACTTCCAACCAAATACCAGAAAATGATTAAGAGGAGTTGTTTTTGTAGAAACATGATAAGAACAACCATATAACACACTGTCATTTTCTTAAATGATATCACACATTTTATACATAAGAGATTTAAGTTATGAACTAGAGCAATCATCATGTTGAGGCACAACTTAGATTACACAGAATGTTTTTCCCCTAAACTTCATTACATCTCTATGCCAACTCAATTATTACCACCATCACAGCCGCCTCAACAACCGCCACCCCCACCCCCACCACCACTACCCCCACCACCCCCACCACCACAACCGCCACCACAACCGCCACCACCGCAGTCACCACCGCCTCCACCGCCGCCTCTTTTTTTCTTGGGGCCATCAGCACACGCAAATAGGATCATCGACACGATCGAGACAGACAACACGACCATGCAGAGCAAAAAGAGGCCTCCCCAGCCACCCACGGTGACACTCATCTCATCTAGGGGAACCAAGGATCTTGCCATTTTTTTTTCTGAGTTGCTCAGCCTGAGAGCATGTCCGCCCGGTGCGCAGTACAACTTTGCTCTGGAATATATTCTTGTGCTCTATTTATAGCCTACTTTAACGTCCAACAAGTGATTGGTTTTATTATTTCATTTGAATGGAGTGAAAATGCGCTGAATTTTCTAAGCTCTGGTGTTCCCATGGTCTCTCTCAGGAGTGTTTTTTAAGACGTTAATTTATACTACAGAAGGATGGAAGCTTACTTAAGTGAGTCCCGAACGCAACGTTTTATGATGTAAGGACCAAATATTCGTTTAACGCCCACTAGACTGCGAGCTCGTCAATGGTAGACCAGAAACCCCTCTTGCCTGTTCTATTGGCGGGTCAGACTCGTCGCTATCCTTGGACCAGAGGAGTGTTTTTTTAAGACGTTAATTTATACTACAGAAGGATGGAAGCTCCCTTAAGCGAGTGACGCACGTCGTTTTAGGATGTAAGGACCAAATATCTGTTTAAAGCCCACTAGACTGCGAGCGCGTCAATGGTAGACCAGAAACCCCTCTTGCCTGTTCTATACTATTGGCGGGTCAGACCCAGGTGCAGACCAACCCGGGGGGCATGGCACCCCTCAAGATTTCTGGAATTTTTTTATAGCTAATTAAATAATGGATTTATATATTTAAAATATGTAAAATATTTATAAAAATGCCACTATCTTGTAATATTAATTTATTAAAATTTATTTTATTGTGTATTTATTCTTTGTGTCACCAACTACCATAGTATTTGTCTTTATCATTTTCTTGTTTTATCTTCATTCTTTCGGATTATAAATTCTAAATCTCTATATTACAAAAAACAACAATAGATTAAGGTTAGTTCTTTATTTTTTTTATAGTACTTTAAATTCTTGTAATTTGTTAACTTATACGTGACTAATGTACTGATACAATTGATAATCACATTAGTAATATATCTATATAGTAAGTGTCTTTCATGCAAAATTACTAATTTATTATTGACCAACTTTAGCAAGTTAAATAAATCACTATGCATAGTGAAAATATATTGTTAGTAGTCAAATTGAGCAATTATTTATATTTAACGTATTTAATAGTGACGCTAATTATAACGTGTTTTTGATTATTCATGTTTTATGTGAACTGGAACTTTCTTAAATCTTTTATGTTAGCCATCAAATATTTTTTATGATTTTTTGGCACTCCCGATTAGACTTTCTAGATCCGTCCCTGGTCAGACCTGACACTATCCTTGGATCATAGGGAACGACACCGACTTCCAAAAAAAAAGAAGAAAAATGCTTTGACCGTCATTTCTCCGTTTATCTTTCATGTGTGCATAAAGGGTCTTTTCGGACTTCATGTATACTAGCTTTGATCCCGTGCTACACATGGACTATTGTGTAAAATTTTTTATCTTACCGTCTAAATGAATTTCGTAACGTAATTGTGTTATGAATAAAAATTTATCAAAAATATATGAGAGAAGAACATGAATTTCTCCGAAAATCAAAATTATAAGCGAGATCTAAAAAGTATTTTTTGCACAATAATATTTGAATGTCCGCATCCAAAGCAAATTGGTTAAATGAAAGACATATGGTTTAGCCTCCCAAGCTTCTAGATAACAAACATATTTAAATGACTTGAAAGACTGTATGCGCAGGGTAGAACCATGATTTTTTTTCAGGTGGTGCAAATAGAGATGTCAATGGGCCGGCCCAGCGGGCCTCACATGAACACGAGCCAGGGCAGGGGCCGGGCCAGAGGGGTGGAAAATGGGCTGGGCCAGGCCAGATTTCTGGGATACGTAGGCCCAGTCCAAAACCCTGGCCCTAGGCCCAATATTTAGGGCTGGGCTTAGGCCGGGCCCGGGCCCTTTTTTTTTTCCTTCCCAACTTCTTGTTATTCACTTGCGTTGATGGCAAACAAGAATACATCAAATTAAGGTTGAAATTGATACATGTTAATTTGGTGTAATATTGACAGACCTTTTTAGGCCTACTAGCATTATAAGTAGCACTTTCTGAAAGTTTGGTAAATAGAAATTGACGATTACATCTATCAAATTGCTTAATATAGTAGCTCTTTAAATTTCGCAAATGTTTGCATGGTATTTGGCTTTTTTGCTACCTTTGGAGTATTTGGATGGAGTAGAACTTCATTACCATGTACCCAGTTCATCTTTAATTTGATGTTTGGATAGCAGTGACTTTCAGATTAACAGATAACATCTTCTTCTTTCTTTTCTTTCTTTCTTTTTCCTCAGTAAACATATGTTGAAGTCATTTGCACAAACTTTTTACCTTTGTCTTTTTTTTGTTTTTTCATTATTTTACTCTTCTTTTGTAGTATTCTTATGATGAATCACATATATTATCTTCTGTTCAAGATAGATATAAAACATACAGAGTATATATTTTAATCTAACGTAATCTGATAACAGACTATAATTTTTAGACAACATGGCTAAAACTAAGGAACTTGCTTTAACATTTTTATGGGTTAATTTTACACTACACCCTGTACTTAGAGGGGTCAGTTGCACCCAGCACCCCATGGTTTTAAAATTGGCACCCAACACCAACCAATTCAAAAATTTTGACTTCCATCACCAAATGACGGTCAAAATATATGTTGACCAAACGACTGTTAGTTTTTTAGGGGCAAAAAGGTCTTATCAACCAACCAAAGCTTACATGTCACCACAGTCAGCTTTACATGTCCCAATTGGCACTCCACATCATTTCCCTCCAACGACTCTCTCCTTCCACATAATATGGTTCAAACGACTACCTGGGTGTATTAAAGCTCACGCAGATGAGACTCACACACACCCACACACATACAGACTCAGACTGTAGCTGCCATTAAAGGGAAGAAGAACTCAAGTTTAACGAGCAAAACACGAAGGTAGGGGCAGATTACTGTATGGCTTTATAAGTAGGGTTTATTTAGAAGTAGGGTTTTTTTTTGTGATTTGGGGATTTTAGGGATTTTGGGCTTGGTTGTGTTGAATTGATGTAAATTGGTTTTAGGGCTTTCAATTACGAGGAACAGGGTGTGGAGATGAGTTCTAGTAGCAACTCAATGACTGAAATGGAAAAATGCCATGGTTGCTACTGTGGACCTTCTTGCATAAAGTATTCTAGAACGATGGACAACCCAGGAAGAAGGTTTGTTGGATGTGGCAATTATAAGGTAATTTTATGAGTTTTATCTTTCAAAATTGATTCGTGAATTTTGAAATTAATATGTTGGTGTGTTTGTAGGAAATGTCTTGTGGGTACTTTGAATGGATTGACCCAGAAGTCTGTGAAAGAGGGAAGGTGTTTGGAAATAAGATCTTAAATCAAAACTCTAAAATTAGTGGCATGATTGTTGAGAAGAATAGAGTGATTGAAGATTTGAAGAAGAAAATGGAATTTTAGAAGCTGCAATTGAGGAATTGACTGAGAAGAATGAGACATATGCCAAAGCAGTTGAAGATTTGAGGAAGAAGATTAGGTTGGCAAAAAAACAAGTATTGGAGGCCAAAAATAGTGGGAAAATCACAAAGAAGTTGGTGTTTTTATTGCTGGGATTGGGTATTGTTATGTGGTTTTGTGGTGCAAATTGGGGGCATAAATGTGTTAGTGTTGATGCAGATTATGTGCTGGCATTGAAAGAAATGTAATTGCAATGAAGATTTTCTTGAAACAATTTGAATGTCTCAAGTGTGATCTCATTTTCCTATGTTATTGCAATGAAGGTTAATTGAAACAATTTGAATGTCTCAAGTGTGTTCTCATTTCCAATGAGTTGGCAAAATGACTGCTGACATAGATACAAAATGGCTGCATAAAATGACTGCAAATACAGTCAAATGGCTGCATAAAATGCCAGTATTAATATCATAAGTGGCTGCACAATCAAATGGCTCCACAAAATATGTTCCATGTTTTGTGTTAATCAAGCTGCACAAAAAGTGGCCATTACAATTGAATGCCTAAATAAATAACATCTAGTTCCCAAGGCACACAAAGGTGCCTCTTACAAAAGATTTCCTAAATACAATTAGTTCCTAAGGCACAAAAATGGGCCTATGTATCATCTTCTATTGACCATTGCAAAAAAAAAAAAAAAGGGCCTATGTTTCATCATCTACTGACTATTGCAAAAAAATTGTCAACCCTTTTTACAAAAGATATCCTAACCCCACAAAAGATATCCTACTACTAGTAAAGACCAATTTCTTACTACTTTTTTTTTTCTTATATCCAGCTTGTAGAAGTGATGCTAGTGACATTGTCTTCTGACCATTCCATGTCAACCTTGATTCTTCTATCTAACCCCACTGATTTGCACTGATCTTGGGACAGGTGGTGGAACTCTAGGTGTAGCCCTTGTCTCCTGAAAGTATGTGCTTAGGACAGGTTCAACATCATCTTCATCCCTAGGACATGAAAACAAAGATAAGTCTTGCATTAATTAATAACTTTTAAGGAGTGGCAAATAAATTATAGTGTCATTACTAGGTTGGTTGCTTGCTCACATTCATATGTTGCTGGAGCCACATTATATAGTTCTGACTTCCTTTTATTCTACAAAAAGGAAGTTACACACTGTATTACTAACATTACTAACCAAATGAAAGAATACTAAACAATGTCACTTACAGTCCTTGTAGTCCTTCTAACAGGTAGTTTTGGCATAGGGGGAATAAAAAGAGGAGTTCTGTGCATACTTGGTCCAAGTGCACTTCTAGGATTTTCCTATTCACAAAAAATATATATATAAATATTTAAAAAATATAGTGGTAAATAAAATACAAAAAGCACAAAATCCAGTGAATACTTACAGCCATTATAGTCATTCCTGGCTGTGTTGGTTGAGTGCATGGTGGAGCATCTTCCATGGCTGCCTGACTTGAAGCAATCTCATCTGCCCCATGGCCAGTTTGTGGTTCAGGGCCATCTTGGGGTTGAGGAACATTTTGCCCCTCTTTATTTCCCAGTGGTGCTGTGCAAGTCCTAGAATTATGATTAACACCTTTGAATCTACTACACCTGACTCCTATAAGGCCCTTCCTCAGCTTTAGAGAATGGGTAGCACTGACCCTTGGTTTATCTGCTTGTCTTCTCCTAGCAGTGGATGGTCTACCAGGCTGGGGCTCAGATATAGGTGGTAATATTGAGGACAACCCTGTCCTGGGCCACAGATCACTACTGTTCATAGGGAAAACCATTTGCTCATATCCTTTCATGAATGTGCTTTTCCTGTAACAGTCAGCAACATACTCATCTGGCATGACACCCTTGTAATACATTGCTGCCACAGCATATAAACATGGGATGCCTGTCAAATCCCATGCCCTACAAATGCAAGTGTGATAATCCAAATCTACAGTAAACTGACCCCTTCTTATCATAGTTACTTGGTAAATTCCTCTTCCAGACCAAGTTGTAGTAGCCCAACCAGCTGCCTTCTTTATATTATCTAACTTCTTTGTAACTCTAGGTGTAAAAGGGCCATCACTGAGCTTCTTCCTCATTGATTCTCTTTGCAACATCATTCTCTTCATTAGGTACTCCTTAATCACCTCAAGACACTGTATTATTGGTTTGTCCCTTGCATCCAATATAGTACTATTAAAGCTCTCACACAAGTTATTACACAACAGGTCACACTTAAGGAAAGTCCTAAAGTTTGACCTGGACCAATGTGAAGCTGGTCTATCTGCCAACCACTGCCATGCTTCCTCACTTAATGTTCTAAGCCTTTTCATTTCCTTGTCAAACTGTTCCACATAACTTACATAAGCTGCATTCCAGAAATGTTCCTTGTATGTCAACCCCTTAAACCCTGCCTTCTTGAAGTTATCATACAAATGCTTTATACAATGTCTATGCTCAGCTTCTGGCACAATAGCATCTAATGCGTTTAGTAAACCTTTCTGCTTATATGAAATAAAGGTCTATCCACTTGGGTTGATTTTAAGGTCATCTACAAGCAACTCAACAAGCCATCTCCAAGAACTAGTGCACTCACTCTCAATAATTGCATAAGCAATTGGAAACATTCCATTGTTGGCATCAATGCCAACAGCAGTAAGAATCCGCCCCTTGGTTGCACCTTTCAAGTGACAACCATCTAACCCTATTAAGGGTTTGCACTGTTCTAGGAATCCCTTTTTAAGACCACCAAGACATATATAGATTCTTTTATAGACAGGTTATTACCCACTATTTTCTACCTGCAAATCAACAGTAGTCCCAGGGTTGGTCCTTTTCAATTCCTCAGCATAGTCCCACAGTTGTGCAAACTGCTCCTTGACACTGCCTTCAATTAGAACCATTGCCTTTTTTCTAGCCATGTAGCCCTTCCACTTAGACATATTGACAACAAAGTCCTCTTCAACTTGACTTCCGAATGCCTGCACTGGCCATGTGGGATTACTTCTCCACTTGTTCATAGACTGCTCTGACAGAAAGTTAGAGGTTGCATATCTAACATTATGGCTTCTACCACAAGTGTGGCCAACTCTTTTTATCTGAAATGTATCTCCATCATGTTTCAGGGAAGCCAAAATCTCCCATGGACATGTCCCTGTTTTGGGCTCACACACAACTAACACCCTCATCTTCTCAGATTTCTTGAACTTTACAAACTCCTTCCCATGCTTTAAAGCATGTGCCCTGACAGCATTTTAGAAATCACTCTTATCCCTAAAGCACATCCCAACCTCAAACTTAAAATCAACCATAGTCTCAGCATCTCTATAGTTCAACCATGTCTTGTTAAAGGCTGGAAAAGTAGGAGTCATACCAGAGCCCTCATCATCTGACCCATGCAAACTCCTAGATGCAGTGTCATCATCTCCACAGTCTGGATCAATATAATTATCTGCTTCATCTAAAGTCTCAGTCACATCTTCATCTATATTTTGATGATATAATGTATCATCATCAACCTCAACCCCAACCTCATCCATTCTATAGTCAACATCCTCATAATCACCATCAGAATCTTCTTCACATGTAGACCCATCATGGTCATGTCCTTTTTCAACCCTAGCATTGCTAGTATCCAAATTTCCAATGTCAACCCTAGCATTGCTAGAATCCAAATTTCCTTCTTCAACACTAGCATCCTCATTTCTTTCTTCAACTATATAATTGGTAGCATCCTCATTTATTTCTTCCACTGTAGCATTGGAAGCATCCTCATTCATTTCGTTCACATTTTCTTCTACAACTCTAGCATGCCTGTTATTCTCATGTTCTTCCTCAACTCTAGCATTGCAAGTAACCTCAGGTCTTTCTTCAACTCTAGCATTGCTAGCATCCTCATTGCTAGTATCCTCTTCATTATCTGAATCACTATCATCTGTGTAATCATCTAGATCAACCACTTCCACATTTTTACTTCCAATACCCTACCTACCAACAAACTGCCCTGTGTCTGCTGGCAATGCTTAAAAACTTTGTGCATGAAGTACAAAAACTTCTATCACCATCCTAGGGGGTAGCAACTCTGTCATAGTCAATATATTCAGGTCATTGGCTAAAAATACTAAGCCATCATCTAAGGTACACCCACGGGTCAAGTACACAAACCCTAAAGAGTCACCATATCCCACCTTCTTAAGCATCCTATGTAGTAGTTGTATGTTCATCCTGTCTGAATCTACATTGTCAAAATAAGTCAACCTGCCACCCAAATATATCTTATTTCCAACATTATGCATTTGTCCACCACTCCATAATTTCAGAGTGAAGTATGACATGGCAGAATCTACAGTATAAATAATACAGCTATTATCAATATAATACTAGACATATGGTATCAATACACTACAAGACATATTGTATCAATACACTAAAATACATATTGTATCAATACACTTTACAAGTCTTTTAAATAATTCAAAATTTCAGTCCACTAACATAGTGGTCCTAAAATTGGAAAAGCATGTCAATTTTTAAAGAAAATGGTCCACTACCACCCCAAACAGTAACTATAATCCCCAAACGTCAACATTGAAACCCTAACATGCACATAAACCCTAACAATTTTGGGAAGAGTAGAAACCCTAATCGGGTGTGTAAACATAATCGGGCGTTTAAACAATTTTGGGAAGAGCAGAAACCTTAACAAACTAGGAAGGATGCTTACCGTAATCGGGCGTGTAAACATCGTCGGCGAATAGATCATCTCGCATGTCGAATGGCTCCATCTCCCTGCAAATCGCCGATCGATATGCCCCTCGAACAAATAGTTGGGAAATTTTGTAATTGGGGATTAATTAGGGATTTCTAATTTACCGTTTGAGGGAGATGTGGAAGGAGAGAGAGAATAAGGGTTGTTGGAAGGAAATGATGTGGACAACCAATTGGCCATGTGTCACTAACTGGGGTGACATGTAAGCTTTAGGGGCAATAATCCTATTTTGCCCTTGAAAAACTAACAGCCGTCTAGTTAACAGGCAGTTTGACTGTCATTTGGTGTTGGGTGCCAATTTTAAAATCCTAGGGTGCTTGGTGCAATTGACCCATAAGTACAGGGTGTAGCGTAAAATTAACCCCATTTTTATTGACCTAAACATAAACGCATCTAAACAATGTGTTGTTAACTCTAGGTACTACTGAATGTAAAGAAAAAAAAGGGGGAACACCTTCATGTTTGAGAAGAAAGAAAAAAAAAACATGATTTTGTGGAACAAAGAATCAGGGATATGGTCACTAATGTCTCCCACTAGAGAAGTTGAAATGGAAATGGGTCTTAGTTTAGACCAAGTATGATGTATGCTATATTAAAAAGAAGTAGCCACATATATACGCCAAATCTCACATGATTTGTCTCTATGTCACCCATTAGTTTCCAAGAACATTCCTCGTCTCAAGTAGGCCTTTCATCTCTTCCTTTTCAACTCCTTTTGTGTCTCCAAGCAATCGCATCCACGGTCCACCATGCAATTCACCAAACACCCCAATTTCATTGCGAAGTTGTGAAGTCAAAATTTGTTCTTTCCTGCTTCATATTCACTTATACTGCACAAGGTTTGTATTCTTGGTAACAAGCCATCGATGCAAGTTATATTCTTGTTGGGTTTATTATTGCAAGTGAATAACATGGCAAGTTATATTCTTGTTGGGTTTATTATTGCAAGTTAAAAGGGAGGGAAAAAAAATTTCAAAATCCGTGGGGCCAGCCCACTTTAGGGCCAAAAAAAACAAGGCCAGAAAAGAGCCAAAATTGGACCAGAAAACAGGCCAAAATCGGGCCAACCCGTTTTTCGGGCCTGACCTGGGTTTTTTGAGCAAATATCCGGCCTGGTCCAAGCCCTAAACACACGAGCCGCTACTGTTCACACATTGTGCTGGGCCAGCCCGGGCAAAAAAAGGGGCCGAGTCAAGCCCGCGGGCTGCCAACCCTTTTGACACCTCTAGGTGCAAAAATTATATCGAATTCACCAAAAAATTAAATTAGTAAAATAATAGTAAATTATGAATTAGCAAGCAAATTAACCAAACATATTTTTTAAATCTTTTTATAATCACTAAAATTAAACTAGAATTTAAGAACTTACCTCACAATCAGTAGTGCAGAGAAGGAGTAGTGAGTACTGAGTAGCCTCAATCCGTCCTTCTAGTTCCAGATCTCGTCGGAGTGAGTCACGAACTCATGATCGTCGGCGTCTCAGTGGCTGGTGCTCGATGAGGTCGTCTTCGTCCGTCACTATCGTCAAGCCATTAAGGTCGCTGTCAGAGTGAGACGGTCGTTGTCACGCTGGTCACAGTCCAAATCTGGTCCCAGCCCACAGGCTCACCATTGCTGTCGTCAATCGGAGACTTGGAGTGAGTGTGAGTCACTGGTCGGCGGTCACAGACTGAGCCTCAGTTCTTATCGGTCACGGTTCTCACAGTCACAGAGAGAGAGAGAGAGAGAGAGAGAGAGAGAGAGAGAGATGGCTGTCTAGGGGAACGGGGTCTCGTTGACGGCGGTGAAATTCCCGAAAAATAAAAAAATATTTTTTATTTCAAAATTTCAAGGGGTGCATAGCCCCCCGTCCCAATGTAGTTCCGCCCATGTGTGTGAGGGATATAAAAAACTACATTTTATATATAAAATAACCTAAGGGAGGTCAAACTAAAAATTCTTAAGCTAAGCCTCAAAAAATTATTTCTTATGTGATAGAAGATTGCGTTTAAATAGTTAATTCCAATTAAAATTGCACTACCAACCAAAAGGCATGTAGATTTAAACAGTCACAAAAAGAATAGAATCTTCATAAAATTTTGATGAAAAGAATTAGAGACAACCCCTACGTGTTGTGGTACTGTTTATAAGATACCTACAAAAAAATTAAAATAAAAATGGTAGAATTTTGCAATCAAGATTATGTAGCAACGTGATACTTCTTTATTTCTAAAGTCCACAGTGGAAGGGGTGGGGATGAAGAAAACCATTGAAGTCAGATTTTGTTTCAAAATATTATGAATTTATTTTGCAGAGAAAAAAATACGAAAGTATCGTGTAACAGTTGAGGAATAAAAAAAACACTTATTACCTGAAATAGCAAGAGTGTTTGATTGCTTTTATGTACCTATACAGACCTAATATCCAACAACAAATCCTTTATAATCCTTTCTATAAGATGTTAGAAGGTTATAAGGGATATGTTTTAAATGTTGACCCTATTTTGTGATATATTAGTAACAAAATGTAAAGTTTAGTATCCTTTTATTACACTACAAGAAAATAGGTTTAGTGGCAGAATTTGATCCCGTCACAGAAATTCCATCACTGAACATGCCAATGTAAAGCTGTAAAAGTTAACTTGGATTTAGCGAAAAAAATCTCCGTTGCTACAAGTTTTCGTGACAGATTTTCTAGACAAAAATTGTAATTGTGTTTTTTTAGAGTTTTATGGATATATATATGCTACTTATAATGAGAACACCTTTTTCATTTTTTGTTGAAAGTGATTCTGGTGACGACACGTGCCCAAAATAAGGGTAAAATTACAAAACACCTTTTTGGTGTTACATAACTACCTATCTACAATTGTATGGTGACAAATGTCATTTCAAGAAAAATTTTAAAAAGTGACACAAAATAGAAATCTTAATTGTTTAGTAACTATCTATAGAAATATTTTTAGTTTTCACAAGTTAAAATTCATCAGAAAATATAGTGTAAAAAATTTAAAGGCCAAATTTGACACGATAATAATATTTTGTACACGTATGATTAACTTATTTTTCTGTTATTTAATATTTATTTGACTGAATATGACAATAAACACGTATACGTGAAATTTTATTTTTTTAAACAAAATTTATACTACTAATTTTATTTTCGTACACGCATCGTGTCATTGTGACTCGTACTATTTATAATGAGACATCTTTTTCATTTTTGGTGTGACAACCTTTTAGTGTTACACTGAAAGTGATTCTGCTGAAGACACGTGTCCAAAATGAAGATAAAATCATAAAACACATTTTTTTGTATTACATAACTACTTACCTATAATAATGACAAATGACATTCTCAGATTTTTTTTTTTAAAAGTGACACAGTAAAAATCATAATTGGTAAGTAACTACCTATTAAAATATGTTTAGTTTTCACAAGTTAAAATTCATCATAAAATATAGTTAAAAAAATTTAAAAGCCAAGTTTGATACGATAATAATATTTTACTAACTTATTTTTGGACACGCATGACTAACTTATATTTCTGTTATTTAAGATTTATTTTACTGAATATGACAATAAACATGTATACATGATGTATGATTTTTTTTTAACAAAATTTATATTATTAATTTTATTATGCGTGTGTGACGTAATAATAAACATAACTAAATTTAATAATTCCTTTTTTTCGTCTTCCTCTCTGCCGATCTCTTACCTATGCCCCTCGCATCCAACTGCCTCTCTCTTGATCTCTAACTGCTGCCCCCTCCGGCTAGAGTTGTCAAAGGGCCGGGCTTGGGCCGGCCCAGCCCAAGCCCATCGGGCCTGCTGTGGGGCCGGGCCTGCCGAAGGCAAACCTAGGCCCAGTCCAGGCCCTGGCCTTAAGCCCAATATCTAGGGCCGGGCTTGGGCCAGGCCCAGGCCCTTTTTTTTTCTTCTTGTTATTCAATTTTAAATTTCATCTCTAGGCAATATTCACAATTTAACGAACCTAATCTTTATCCTTTTATTTCATTATAAGTAATATACATATATATGTATGTATGTATATACATATTTATTTGTTAGCCATTATATTTTTTATTATATGTTAAACATTTTCATACTCTTCTTGGTGAGCTTTATTAATAAAATCTTAACACATAACAATTTATATAGAAAAATAATAAATGTGTTCATAAGCCCTCCTCCTTTTATCCGGGCTTGGGACCGGCTGCTTGTAAACAAACAGGCGAAGTTACCTATTTTTTTATATATACGAAAAAATATATATCTTGCTTGTAAAAATTTATTTTATATATATGGAAAAAAAGTATATTTTGTGAAAAAATTTATTCTTAAAACTCTAACAATCAAAATAATAATGCATGTCTATCCAAAATATCAGCAATCAAAGATCAAGAAATCTGCAACGTCAACCAAAAGGATCAAAAGAGGAAAATAAAAACAAATTACCTAATCATCCGGAAGTACTTCAATATCCGAGTCACTGCTCTTCCTATCATCGATCGGTTTATCTTGCTCGCGGTATTTCGCATCAAGATAATCCTTCCAACATACACATAGCTCGAGCGACTCGGGGTTAAAACGACTCCTCCTGTCATCCAAAACCCTCCCGCTTGCTGAAAATGCCGACTCTGAAGCAACCGTGGAGGCTTGCACTGGCAGTACATCCCGTGCAATTTGGGATAAAGTTTTATACATGTTTTGATTTTGTTTCAAAAAATTTAACAAATTAAAATTAACCTGTTCTTGCCTTGATAAATCAGAATAATGATCAGTATTTGCATATAACCCAATCTCATTAAAAGAGGAAAAAGTATACGAACCTCCCGAATTAGAAGTACCTTCACCTGGTAGTTGTCTTGCTACTAGATGTTCAAAGCCTTGAAGGTATGGCGCATAATACCTCTCAGCAGTGGATGATGATGTAGCTCGCCCGCGCATGTCAGTAGAATTACGATAGAGGTTGAACAAGTCCTCAAACCTCTTGCTCACTTTTGCTGTGAGCAAGGTTGTGTCCTCTGCTATGTAGCACATTAATTTCGATATCTCTTGTATCGAGGCGTTCACGCCATGCAACTTTAACCTAGGATCTAAACAAGTAGCCATAGTAAAAATAGCAGGCAGTTTACTCCAATATTTATTAAATTTTTGATCCATCACTTTTACTATTTCCCTAAAGGGTCCTATATATCTCCATTATGTTAACATTGTAGCCATCTTCAGAATTTCTATTACAGCGAGAGGAGAGGTGGGATAGTACGTACCAGACAATAAATTGGTAGACGTGTAGAATACCTCCAAAAATTCAGCTAGGTATGTGGCCATCTGCCATTCCTCTTGAGTTGGCAAGCCGGCTGGGAACTGGGTTAGTAGAAAATGCGTATAGACTTCTCGGTATGCCAGAATGTGTAAAAGCATGTGGTATGTAGAGTTCCACCTGTGGACCACATCTGTAACTGCTCTCCTGCGAGGCATATTATATTGAACACACAACGTTTTAAATTGTTGTGTTCTCGGACTCGAGCTATTAACATACGCTGTCATACCCCTCATTTTGAGAAGAATATCTCCTGCAGCAGCTAAACCATCTTGAACAATTAAATTAATAATGTGACAAACACAGCGAACATGAAATAATTCACCATGAAGTACAGGTTGAAGCGTCTCCTTTAAAGCTGCAACAACAACTTTATTATTAGAAGCATTATCAAAACTAACACTCATAATCTTATCCTTAATTTTAAATGTGGTGCATGCTTTTAATATAAGAATAGCAATGTTCATTCCATCGTGCGGATAAGGGAAGTGCTCAAAAGCGATGATTCTCTTGTGCATAACCCAATCTGCATCAATCCAATGAGCGGTCACACAAGAATAACTAACAAAAGTATAAGGAGATTACCAAATATCAGAAGTAAGACTAACTTTACCGTCAAATTTATCGAAATAATCGATAAGGCGTGCTTTAGCAGCATTGTACTGTCGGAGTGCATCAGATCTAGTTGTGTTTCTATGAACCTTTTTGTACAAAGGTTGAACGTATGTGTTCATATATCTAGAGTGCTTAGGATTATCGGCAAAAGAAAAGGCTTGTTCATCATGAATAACAAATTCAGCGAGACCGTCTCTTTGCTCTCGCTGATTATAAACAAATAACTTACCGTCAAAAGATAACTGCGTTTGGGTAGGTTCGACGTGACCTTGTCGAGGTGCACACTGAGGGTAATGCCTGTTAAGATGTCCATTACCACTACCAGACGAAAATAATTTAAGACAGTACTTACATCGAGCTTTTCGGATGCCGTCCACCGTAACTACGTCGAAATGATTCCAACACTCGGCTTTCTTTTTTTTCCCCTTTTGGACTTCTGGCACGTTACCGGAGGCATTGCTCGGCCCTTCTTCATCATGACCAGGCATAGGGTTGAGATTATGCCATGGAGTAGTAGCTTCGCCAACCGAGCTGCGTCCTTGACTATAATGCGGGGGGTCTTCATCAGGCGTGTATTCAAAATCTGGAATGTTTTGATTGAACTCCCAATTGGCTTGGGTATCTATCATACAGCCTGTACTCATTCGTCCAGGAACGAATGGTTGTGTTGGTGCTTGGATTGGTGTTTGTGATGGCCATGGCGCTGGCGCTTGTGCTGGTGGTGGTGCTTGCGATGATGATGATGTTTTTCGTGATGACAATGCACGCCCCATTTTCTTCAATAATCCAGCCATATTTCATGCTAAACTTTGTAAGAGTAACTAAATACACAAGTATAAGAGTAGTAATAAGAAATAACAATTAAAAGAATGAACGAGTAACAAATATTAGAGAGTTAGTAATTAAAAAGAATTTAGCAAGACTAGTAATTAATAAACAAGAGTACTAATTAGTAAATACTAGTAGTAATTAGCAAGAGTAGTAATTGGAGAGGAAAATAGTAGCAAAGCTTATAGAAATATAGAATGTTTAGGTAAGAGAGAGTAAGAAGATTGGTGTGAAAAATTAGAGAGAAATGGTGTGAATTTATAGATTTTAGAAACTTCACAAAAGACCAAAATACCCCTACAAACTATCCGTTTATAGTTGTTAGGGAGGGTAAGAGTGTAAAGGAGTTGAAAAATATAGGTTAGACTAAAATACCCCCCAAACTAGCCGTTATATTGCTGTTGGGGGGTAAAAGTGGAATTTTGGAAAAGGGGTGGAAGAAAGGGGGGGAAAAGCAAAAAATTCAAATAAGTGGTGGGGCCAAAACCGGGCCAGACCCGGGCCGCAGAACCGGGCCAAGCCCGGGCCAAATCGGGCCGGGCCAAACCCGGGCCGTTTCCAGGCCAGGCCGGGCCGGGCTGGGCTTTTTCGCAAAATCTAAAGGCCTGGTCCAGGCCCAGGCCCCAAGCCCGCTTGTGCTGGGCCGCTACTGTTCATGGACGGGGCCGGGCCGGTTCGGGCCAGCCCGCGGGCCGCCCGGCCCGTTTGACAACTCTACCCCTCCCCCGGCATCTAATTGCCTAGTACGCCCAGTGCCGCCCACGTGGTTCGTGAAGCTCACAGTTGGTGCCTTGTTGCCAGAGCAATATCTTCAAATTGCTAGCGGTTTCTGATCTGCACGGATGAGAATTTGAAAGTCTCGAGGCAAAGGCGCTTACTTTTACTTTAATCTCATATTTTTATGCAAAGTTTCTTTTGGCAAAGTTGAATTCTTGACGGGTTGGTTGTTGAATTACACATAACTAGTTTGTGGGTAAATTGTACCTTTTAATTTTCAAGAATTTGGGATAATAAGTTGGGCGGAGCAATCTCTTCAATTGTGAAAATATCTGATCTGCACTTGTGGGAAGTTGAAGATCTTGAAGAATAGGCAGGTAAGTTTTACTTGATCTTATGACCTTGTAGCGAATGCAAGAGTCACTACGGAAATAGTTCGTAGAAATGAAGAAGAATAGAGAAGAAGAATGAGTGAAGAAGATAATTTTCATTAGTTCATGCGTAAATCTCATTGACAGGCTTCCCTCTCTGTTATAGCCATCCTCTTTTCTTCTAACAGCCTAACAATCGTAACAGAATTTCGAACAGAATTATGAATCCCGAGGAAAGGAACACGTGTCCAGAACACCTTGGTCCAACTGGCCAATTACATTACGACACTTCATTTAATTAATACACCTAAGATGCCAACTAAGCCATGCTAGTGACGTGGCATGCCACTTGCGCCTGATCCAGATCGTTCATCACAACTCGCGGGTACTCAAGTTTAAACCTGAGCCATCGATGTAGCTTCAGCCATCGTCTCTGCTGCTGCTCCTTTGTCTCCTGTTATTGCACCATCCTTCCTTGAGCCCTTCAATTCCATATCCAGATTAGGAATGCGTCGCTTGATCCTTATCTTAAGGGGTGGTCTGGAAGTACGGGGCATGACATTCGTCCCTCCTTCGAATAACCCTTGTCCCCAAGGGTCAAAATGTGGAAATCAGCTTCATATATTATCCCAATCTTCCCAGGTCTCTTCCCCCTCCACTAGATTTGACAATTTAATGAGGACTTGAGGTACAGGTAAGTGACGGCGCTGAACCATACGACGGTCCAGAACTGCTACAGGTTCTATCAGTAGTTGTCCTTCGATGTTGGTAGCTGGTAAGGTGGAAGAGGGAATGACTCGATTACCCAATTTCTTCTTAAGTAAGGACACATGGAAGACATGATGTATCATGGAGTGAGGGGGCAGCTTCAATTTGTAAGCTACATGACCAATTCTCTCCAGGACTTCATAAGGTCCATAAAATCGAGGGGCCAATTTCAAATTCTTGCGTATAGCAATGATGGTCTGCCTGTGGGGCTGAAGTCTGAGGTAGACATAATCTCCTACAGCAAACTCTCTCTCAGATCTATGGGAATCTTCATATTGTTTCATCCTGTTCTGAGCTTCAGATAGATTAAGTTTAAGGTGCTGCATCATGACTTGTCTTTCCTTAAGATACTCATCCAAGGGTTGAATTGAAGTAAGGTCCAGCTGAGCCATCCCCAATGGCCTAGGCTTGTACCCATATAGAGCCTCAAAAGGTGTTGTTTATAAGGACTGATGGTAGCTGGTGTTGTACATTAATTCAGCCGAAGATAACCACTTCAGCCACCTCTTAGGCATGTCTCTAGTCATACATCTTAAATAAATTTCAAGGCATCTATTAACCCTTTCTGTCTGTCCATCTGTGTAATCCCCGAATTTTTTGGTACTTGTGTAAAGAACAATTAAAAATTATTATGATTTTGGATTGAGTATTGGACCTTAGATAAATTATTTTGAGTCCTTTTAGAGAAGAAATTAATATTTAATAGTATTACTGGCTAATGTGATTGGATTAGGAAAAGGCAAAGAAAAAAAAAAGATTTTGACTTGGATTAGGATTTTAAGTCATGTTGTGATTTAATTAGTAATGAGATCTATTAGTTGTATAATAATTACACTAGGAATAAGGATTTTAGTTGTGTTATAATTACACTAAAAATTGGGACTTCAAGTTATATTAGAATTAGATTAGCAAATTATATAAGGAGGAAGAAGATATAAGAGTCTTCATATTTTTTTGAGACAAAGGAGAGAAAAGAGAAAAGAGAAAAGAGTCAAGTGCATTCTTTTGGGTATTCAAGCAAAGAGGTGGTGATTGATCTAAGATAAAGAGTCGGGTGCATTCTTTTGGGTATTCAAGCAAAAAGGCGGTGATTAATCCAAGATAGAGAGGAGATTCTTGACATGATATTGTTACTTTGAAGTAAAGATCTAAGATAAAGAGGAGATTTTCGACATGATATTCGTTACTTTGAGGTAAGAGTTCTTACACCATCTTTTCGTTTTATACACGAGATCTATGTGCTATGCTTTGATTCCCAAAAATCTATTTGTCTTTGAACGTATTGTTGATCATCAAGTTTATTTTTAACGTTACCCATAAAATTTGCTACTGTCTTATAACTTGCGTTAAAGGCGGTTCCTTATATTTCATAATGCTAATTTCTTTTAGCGCTCACTATTTAGTTTCCCTATTCCATTCCCTGTTCATGGCCAATGAGCCGATCTTTAAGAGTCCAAACCTTCAAAGCCACTTGTCATGTATCCATTGGTCCTTACTCATGGTTTATATTATTGGTATGTTCTCCGATCATTGCATTCCATCAATTTTGGTCTTAGCATGTGAATTCCCAATCTCCTTTGCCAGTGTCACCTTATAGGTGGTGCCTTTTCGTCATCGATTTTCGTGCCTTTAGTTTTTCACTCAAAATTTCTTTTGAAGATACCTCATTCATCTGATCTCCGATTGAGCCGATTTTTGTTTCGTTGGATTCGTATTTTCGTTCTCTTTGATTTGAGTCTACAATGACTATTTGTGGACTTCGAATGAATATTCGCTATATTTATCAAATTACTTTGTGGGTGATATTTGTATTTGAAAGTCACTTTTAATTATCGTGACTTATATGTGACGCGCCGGCTGTGATATTCGACATGGTATAACCATGATTTGTGATGCTTAATAATAAGCAATTGTGTATGTGACACCCACAAGATTTGGTAAAAATATTTTGCTATTCGACTTATTGGTTATGTAACCCCTTTTTGGATCGATTTGTTATTCGTTTGTGAAATTTGGTTGAGTTATCAATTCCTACCTATTGGCTATGTTCGATAACTCAAATTTGTTATTCGCTTTTGGTAATCTTCTTTTGGTCACTTTCGTTATTCGTTTGTGAAATTTGTTTGAGTGATCTAAATTCTTATTTATTGGCTCTATTTGATAACTCTAGTTTCGTATTCGTTTTTGGCCCTCTGTGTGTAAGATCTTTTACTGGGCAATTCGTGCTCACCCTTTTGTTTTTCGTTTCCTTCCCATTCCAGGCCAAAAGTAGCACGAAGGGAGAGATATTAGTGCAGCGGCGGGAATTGCTCTGGTTTCTGATATTGAGAATAGAGCTTATGATTTCTTTAGACGAAATATTGGTTAGTTGAGTTATATTATCTTAGATTCAGATATTTAGTCTAAGAGACATGTAATAAAGTTTTGAAGTATTTTGAAATTAAGTTTTTGAAGGGATTGTATATAAGTGTTGGATTATTTTTGGAGTTAAATATTTGAGATTTAGATAATTGTGTTTGTGGTATCCTAGATGCTCTGCTCTGCCTTCATGATAGTTACGTTGTCGACGTATTTGAGTTTTGGTTAAGGACGTGTTCGGACCATCGGGTTCGGGGCGTTACAATCTGTTTCTGGGTGGTAGGCTGTACTCAGGGAGAGATCTGTGCTTTACAACCCAAACTGCTTTTGCCAGAAATGTGACAAAAACACCTTGTCTCGATCACTTACAATGAAAGCAGGCACACCATGTAATCTGACAACTTGGTCAAAGAAATTTTGTGCTACGGATTCAGCAGTGTATGGGTGTGATAGAGGCAGGAAGTGTGCATATTTACTTAGCCTATCCACGATTACCAAAATCACAGTCTTGCCACCAGAGTTAGGCAAGCCATCTATAAAGTACATAGTTATATGGGTCCAACATTGGTCTGGAATTGCTAGGGGCTGAAGTAATCCTGGCATCTTAGTATTTTCAGAGTTATTCCTTTGACATATATCACACTGACTTACCTCCAGTTGGATTTGCTGCCTCATGTTGGGCCAATAAAACAAGGCAGTTATCCTGTGATAAGTTGCCTTCATTCCAGAGTGGCCACCACTTGTCCCTCCATGCATCTCAGCTAAAATTTGGCTCCTTAACTGAGTGTTGATTCCCACGTATATTTTCCCTTTGTATCTCAGAATGCCATCTTGATAGGAGTAAAAACTCGTAGCCATAGGATCTAAAATCAGCTCTTGGATGTGTTGTCTAGCTTCACCATCTTCAGCAATGCTGGCTTGAATTTCCGTGGCCCAAGTGGGAATTAATGTAGTAATAGCTGAACATTCTATTGTATCCTTAGGTTCAGGCAGCCTTGAAAGGGCATCAGCCACTCCATTCTCTTTTCCCTTCTTATACTGTATTTGGAACTCATACCCTAAAAGCTTAAACATGCATTTCTGTTGGAGTAGTGAAGTTACCCTTTGACCAAGCAAGTATCGTAAGCTGTAATGGTTTGTCCTCAATGCAAAAGGGCTGGAAGCTGAGGTAGGTACTCCATTTGTGTATGGCTTAAACAACTGCCAATAGATCATTCTCATAAGTGGATAACCCAGCATTTCTTGGACCCAATGCCTAGCTATAATAGACCAGAGGCCTGCCCTGCTGCATCAGAACTGATCCTACCCCATAATCACTCGCATCTGTTTCTACTTCAAATGGTTTAGAGAAGTTTGGTAGGGCTAGTACAGGGGTAGATGCCATAGCTTGTTTCAATTGAGTGAAAGCCCTCTCAGCTTTGGGATTCCACTTGAACCCCTCTTTCTTGAGTAGTGATGTCAAGGGCCTGCTGATGGAACCATAACTGGCAACAAATTTTCTATAGTAGCCAGTTAGTCCTAAAAACCCTCTTAGGTTTCTAACATTTTGATGCAGGGGCCATTGTAGCATGGCTTCTACCTTGGACTTGTCGGCTGACACCCCATCTTTTGACACAATGTGTCCCAGGTATTCAACTTGTGGCTGTGCAAATATGCACTTGCTTCTGTTTGCATAGAGTTGGTTGTCCCTTAGGACCTGAAGTACTGTTTTGATATGCACCAGGTGACTGTCCATGTCCTTACTGTACACCAGAATGTTGTCAAAGAATACCAGGACATACTTCTTCAAGTAAGGCCTGAATACTTGATTCATTAAATTATGGAAAGTAGCGGGCACATTTGTGAGACCAAATGGCATCACTTGGAATTCGTAGTGTCCAGAGTGTGTCCTAAATGCAGTTTTATGGACATCTTCCTCAACCACTCTGATCTGATGGTATCCGCTCCTAGATCTAACTTAGAGTAGACACTTGACCCTTGTAATTCATCCAAAAGCTCCTTAATGATCGGAATGAGATATCGATCTTTGAGAGTTATCTTGTTAAGCTCTCTATAGTCCACACAAGGTCGCCATGATCCATCTTTCTTCTTCGCTAGCAGCACAGGGGAGGCAAAAGCTAAACTACTTAGCTGAATGACTCCAGAAGATAAGAGTTCTGCAATGATGTTCTCAATTTCCTGCTTTTGCACAAAAGACACCCTATAAGGCCTGACATTAACGGGGTGGGTCTTATCGGTGAGCACAATTTTGTGGTCTTGAGCCCTTGGATGTGGTAACTTGGTGGGTTCCTCAAAGACATCAGCATACTTAGTGAGTAAACATTGAACCTGAGTTGCTAAGAATCCATTTGTACAGGTAGTTGACACATTAAAGACTTGCCCATACATGCTTCCAGGGCTGCTATTCAACAGTTTAGTCATGGCCGTACTTGAAATCATCTTGATTGACACACCAGACACTTTACCCCACCCCAGTTAGCTTTACTTCCTTATCTTGGTACTTAAATGCAATAGTATGCTTAGCAAAGTCAAAATTCACATTCCCCAATGTTTTCAGCCATTGTACTCCTAACACACAGTCACAGCCTCCTAGTGACAAAATTTTGACATCAGTAGTAAAGAGTTGCTCACCCATGGTCCATTTAAAACCGAAGCATGCTGCTGTACTTTAAATGGTTGCTCCATTAGCTACAGCCACTGAGAGATGTGGAATTGGTGTCAACTGGCACCCTAGCCTTTCAGCCGACTTTGGGTCCAAGAAATTGTCTATGGACCCAGTGTCAACCAATATTGAGAATGATTTCTTGTTCACCCATCCTTGAACCCTCATAGTAGTATGGCTTGAATTACCAGCCAAGGCCTGTATGCTAATCTCAGTGGTTTCAGGGGCTACAGCATTTTCATCTTCGACCTCATGTTCATTTTCTGTTATCCATTCCACATCATCTGGGACATGGTCAGCTATCAACATGGTAATTGACCTCTTTGGGCACACCTTTTGATGTCCACGTGTGAACTTGCCATCACACCAGTAACATAGTCATTGCTCTCTCTTGTGTTGATGCTCTTCATGGGTTAGGTGCCTGATTGGTAGAGATGTTTTAGTAGGTGGGTTGGGTGGAAGGGGTAAGATTCCCTTAGACGTATGGCCTAGGAAGGGGTGATGCAGGGGTGGTTTAGGTAGAGTTGAGGGAGTGGAAATAGGCTGAGCTGCAGATTTGGTGTAGTAAGGACTAATAGGCTTAGGATGGTTTTGGCCGGAAGTGTGATGAATTTTAGGCTGAGGAAACAGGTTGGAAATGGCCACTTCTTCTTTCCTGGAGATATGGATGGCCTTAGTGAGGGTTCCAACTTCGAATTGCTCCACATGACTCCTAATTTCTGGCTTCAGTCCCCCAATGAAGCTCTTGATGAAATATCCCTCATCCAGGGATCCAAATTCTTCCACCAATTGAGCCCTCAGCTCCTCAAAATAATTGTAGTATTCATTCACTGAGGCTGTCTGCCTGAGTTGATTAAAATCACCAATTACACTGTCCCTGCCTATATTAAAAAATCGAGCATACAAATCTTGAACAAACTGGGTCCAAGTCACCTTCCCTAAGGGTTTGATATAGGTGGAATACCAGTACTCCACCTGGTCCTCAAAATGAATTGAGGCATATGCAACCTTATACTCTTCATGAATGGGGCAGAATTTGAAATATTGCTCACACCTTTTAACCCAACCCCGCGGATTATCACCATTAAACCATGGGAAGGTCAATTTAGGGGTTTTAGGCATAGAACTGTTATGGTTTGGATTCTGTGAGTTCCCAAAGGTGATTAAACTGTGCTGGTTATTTACAGGGGGATGAGGTGTTTGGTTACCTTTGCTAGTGCCAGCTTAGCTTGTGGTTTAGCCTTCAAAAGAGCTTCCAGTCGGGAATTAATCTGTGTGACTGTAGATAGCATCTCCAACTTCATATCAGAATAATTCTTCTGCAGATCTCCCAGCGTTGCATCTAAGGACCCAAATCTCAGGTCATATGTCTTGAATCTTCTTTCCAGCCCATCCAAGGAGCTCAGAGAATCTGCTTCGAGTAAGGATGACTTAGTAGATCTCGGCATTTTCAGAGTAATAACCTGGCTCTAAGATACCAATTATAGCGAATGCAAAAGTCACTACGGAAATAGTTCGCAGAAACGAAGAAGAACAGAGAAGAAAAAGGTTAGAAGAAGATAATTTTCATTAATTCATGCATAAATCTCATTGACAGGCTTCCCTCTCTGTTATAGCCATCCTCTCTTCTTCTAACAGCCTAACAATCGTAACAGAATTTCGAACAGAATTGTGAATCCCGAGAAAGGGAACACGTGTCCAGAACACCTTGGTCCAACTGGCTAATTATATGCTTAACCACTGGCCAATTACATTACGACACTTCATTTATTTAATACACCTAAGATGCCAACTAAGCCATGCTAGTGACGTGGCATGCCACTTGCGCCTGATCCAGATCGTTCATCACAACTCGTGAGTACTCAAGTTTAAACCTGAGCCATTGATGTAGCTTCAGCCATCGTCTCTGCTACTGCTCCTTTGTCTCCTGTTATTGCACCATCCTTCCTTGAGCCCTCCAATTCCATGTCCAGATTAGGAATGCGTCGCTTGATCCTTATCTTAAGGGGTGGTCTGGAAGTACGGGGCATGAGAGACCTGCAACTGTAGATTTGTTGCAAGTTCAAATTATAGTAGCTTGCTTTTTAGGTAGATTCAGAGATTTGGTATTCAAGAATTCGTTTTGGTGGAGTAATTGTTTCTTTATAATTGGCACTTTATGGGCAGAGCAATTTCTTGAAATGTTTTTGGTTGGTAGCCTTTTGTTTGATCTATCTCTTTTGTATAACTTATTTCGGCAAATTTAGAGCAATCTCTTCAACTGATTATACAAAGATCAAACTTTTATGAATCAATGTTTGATTTGTATATTTTGTTGAATATATTATATGTTTTCTTGGACTGCTAGCTTCGTAGATTAGATGAGGGTTGATGTTTTTTTGGCATAAAAGGGCCTTTTATTTTTAGATAAACATATACAACATTTACACATGGTTATCCCGATCATTCACTAGCTCAGGCAAAGAGAAGAAACAAAAAGTAGAAGTGCAGAATAAAGTGATCAAGGTTTTAAGCAGTACACAGCTGCTTGTTAATGGTGTTAATTAGTTCTCAACCTTTTCCCCAACTAAACACTTAGTACTTCACCTACTGCCCTATATGAAACAACACATGTTGTATGTCTAGGTATTGATGATTGAAGATCATCTTTCTCCGAAGTCACTGCCACAACCAATTCATTGAGACTCATTCTGAAGCTTTTGCCTCCAAAGTCATGTATTGCAAAGGTAAGGAAAGAAGCCCAGTTATCAAAATTAGTCCCTATATTGGGCT
>JAVXUO010002098.1:0-55153 GCA_033065855.1 Escallonia rubra
GCCCAGCCCAAGCCCATCGGGCCTGCTGTGGGGCCGGGCCGGGGCCGTGCCAGTGGGGCTGCCGGGGGCCGGGCCGGGCCTGCCGAGGCAAACCTAGGCCCAGTCCAGGCCCTGGCCTTAAGCCCAATATCTAGGGCCGGGCTTGGGCCAGGCCCAGGCCCTTTTTTTTTCTTCTTGTTATTCAATTTTAAATTTCATCTCTAGGCAATATTCACAATTTAACGAACCTAATCTTTATCCTTTTATTTCATTATAAGTAATATACATATATATGTATGTATGTATATACATATTTTTTTGTTAACCATTATATTTTTTATTGTATGTTAAACATTTTCATACTCTTCTTGGTGAGCTTTATTAATAAAATCTTAACACATAACAATTTATATAGAAAAATAATAAATGTGTTCATAAGCCCTCCTCCTTTTATCCGGGCTTGTGACCGGCTGCTTGTAAACAAACAGGCGAAGTTATCTATTTTTTTATATATACGAAAAAATATATATCTTGCTTGTAAAAATTTATTTTATATATATGGAAAAAAAGTATATTTTGTGAAAAAATTTATTCTTAAAACTCTAACAATCAAAATAATAATGCATGTCTATCCAAAATATCAGCAATCAAAGATCAAGAAATCTGCAACGTCAACCAAAAGGATCAAAAGAGGAAAATAAAAACAAATTACCTAATCATCCGGAAGTACTTCAATATCCGAGTCACTGCTCTTCTATCATCAATCGGTTTATCTTGCTCGCGGTATTTCGCATCAAGATAATCCTTCCAACATACACATAGCTCGAGCGACTCGGGGTTAAAACGACTCCTCCTGTCATCCAAAACCCTCCCGCTTGCTGAAAATGCCGACTCTGAAGCAACCGTGGAGGCTTGCACTGGCAGTACATCCCGTGCAATTTGGGATAAAGTTTTATACATGTTTTGATTTTGTTTCCAAAAATTTAACAAATTAAAATTAACCTGTTCTTGCCTTGATAAATCAGAATAATGATCAGTATTTGCATATACACCAATCTCATTAAAAGAGGAAAAAGTATACGAACCTCCCGAATTAGAAGTACCTTCACCTGGTAGTTGTCTTGCTACTAGATGTTCAAAGCCTTGAAGGTATGGCGCATAATACCTCTCAGCAGTGGATGATGATGTAGCTCGCCCGCGCATGTCAGTAGAATTACGATAGAGGTTGAACAAGTCCTCAAACCTCTTGCTCACTTTTGCTGTGAGCAAGGTTGTGTCCTCTGCTGTGTAGCACATTAATTTCGATATCTCTTGTATCGAGGCGTTCACGCCATGCAACTTTAACCTAGGATCTAAACAAGTAGCCACAGTAAAAATAGCAGGCAGTTTACTCCAATATTTATTAAATTTTTGATCCATCACTTTTACTATTTCCCTAAAGGGTCCTATATATCTCCATTTTGTTAACATTGTAGCCATCTTCAGAATTTTTATTACAGCGAGAGGAGAGGTGGGATAGTACGTACCAGACAATAAATTGGTAGACGTGTAGAATACCTCCAAAAATTCAGCTAGGTATGTGGCCATCTGCCATTCCTCTTGAGTTGGCAAGCCGGCTGGGAACTGGGTTGTAGAAAATGCGTATAGACTTCTCGGTATGCCAGAATGTGTAAAAGCATGTGGTATGTAGAGTTCCACCTGTGGACCACATCTGTAACTGCTCTCCTGCGAGGCATATTATATTGAACACACAACGTTTTAAATTGTTGTGTTCTCGGACTCGAGCTATTAACATACGCTGTCATACCCCTCATTTTGAGAAGAATATCTCCTGCAGCAGCTAAACCATCTTGAACAATTAAATTAATAATGTGACAAACACAGCGAACATGAAATAATTCACCATGAAGTACAGGTTGAAGCGTCTCCTTTAAAGCTGCAACAGCAACTTTATTATTAGAAGCATTATCAAAACTAACACTCATAATCTTATCCTTAATTTTAAATGTGGTGCATGCTTTTAATATAAGAATAGCAATGTTCATTCCATCGTGCGGATAAGGGAAGTGCTCGAAAGCGATGATTCTCTTGTGCATAACCCAATCTGCATCAATCCAATGAGCGGTCACACAAGAATAACTAACAAAAGTATAAGGAGATTGCCAAATATCAGAAGTAAGACTAACTTTACCGTCAAATTTATCGAAATAATCGATAAGGCGTGCTTTAGCAGCATTGTACTGTCGGAGTGCATCGGATCTAGTTGTGTTTCTATGAACCTTTTTGTACAAAGGTTGAACGTATGTGTTCATATATCTAGAGTGCTTAGGATTATCGGCAAAAGAAAAGGCTTGTTCATCATGAATAACAAATTCAGCGAGACCGTCTCTTTGCTCTCGCTGATTATAAACAAATAACTTACCGTCAAAAGATAACTGCGTTTGGGTAGGTTCGACGTGACCTTGTCGAGGTGCACACTGAGGGTAATGCCTGTTAAGATGTCCATTACCACTACCAGACGAAAATAATTTAAGACAGTACTTACATCGAGCTTTTCGGATGCCGTCCACCGTAACTCCGTCGAAATGATGCCAACACTCGGCTTTCTTCCTTTTCCCCTTTTGGACTTCTGGCACATTACCGGAGGCATTGCTCGGCCCTTCTTCATCATGACCAGGCATAGGGTTGAGATTATGCCATGGAGTAGTAGCTTCGCCAACCGAGCTGCGTCCTTGACTATAATGCGGGGGGTCTTCATCAGGCGTGTATTCAAAATCTGGAATGTTTTGATTGAACTCCCAATTGGCTTGGGTATCTATCATACAGCCTGTACTCATTCGTCCAGGAACGAATGGTTGTGTTGGTGCTTGGATTGGTGTTTGTGATGGCCATGGCGCTGGCGCTTGTGCTGGTGGTGGTGCTTACGATGATGATGATGTTTTTCGTGATGACGATGCACGCCTCATTTTCTTCAATAATCCAGCC
Source organism: Escallonia rubra (assembly GCA_033065855.1). Classification (NCBI taxonomy): domain Eukaryota; kingdom Viridiplantae; phylum Streptophyta; class Magnoliopsida; order Escalloniales; family Escalloniaceae; genus Escallonia; species Escallonia rubra. The sequence goes on from JAVXUO010002098.1 coordinate 2,965, forward strand.
ATATTTTACGCTAAACTTTGTAAGAGTAACTAAATTCACAAGTATAAGAGTAGTAATAAGAAATAACAATTAAAAGAATGAACGAGTAACAAATATTAGAAAGTTAGTAATTAAAAAGAATGTAGCAAGGCTAGTAGTTAATAAACAAGAGTACTAATTAGTAAATACTAGTAGTAATTAGCAAGAGTAGTAATTGGAGAGGAAAATAGTAGCAAGGTTGTAGAAATATAGAATGTTTAGGTAAGAGAGAGTAAGAAGATTGGTGTGAAAAATTAGAGAGAAATTGTGTGAATTTATAGATTTTAGAAACTTCACAAAAGACCAAAATACCCCTACAAACTATCCGTTTATAGTTGTTGGGGAGGGTAAGAGTGTAAAGGAGTTGAAAAATATAGGTTAGACTAAAATACCCCCCAAACTAGCCGTTATATTGCTGCTTGGGGGGTAAAAGTGGAATTTTGGAAAAGGGGGGAAAAGCAAAAAATTCAAACAAGTGGTGGGGCCAAAACCGGGCCAGACCCGGGCCGCAGAACCGGGCCAAGCTCGGGCCAAACTGGGCCAGAACCGGGCCGGGCCGGGCTGGGCTTTTTCGCAAAATCTAAAGGCCTGGTCCACGCCCCAAGCCCGCTTGTGCTGGGCCGTTACTGTTCATGGACGGGGCTGGGCCAGCCCGGGCCAGAACCAGGCCGGGTCGGGCTAGCCCGCGGGCCGCCCGGCCCGTTTGACAACTCTACCCCTCCCCCGGCATCTAATTGCCTAGTACTCCCAGTTGGTGCCTTGTTGGCAGAGCAATATCTTCAAATTGCTAGCGGTTTCTGATCTGCACGGATGAGAATTTGAAGGTCTCGAGGCAAAGGCGCTTACTTTTACTTTAATCTCATATTTTTTATGCAAAGTTTCTTTTGGCAAAGTTGAATTCTTGATGGGTTGGTTGTTGAATTACGCACAACTAGTTTGTGGGTAAATTGTACCTTTTAATTTTCAAGAATTTGGGATAATAAGTTGGGCAGAGCAATCTCTTCAATTGTGAAAATATTTAATCTGCACTTGTGAGAAGTTGAAGATCTCGAAGGATAGGCTAGTAAGTTTTACTTGATCTTATGACCTTGTAGCGAATGCAAGAGTCGCTACGGAAATAGTTCGCAGAAATGAAGAAGAATAGAGAAGAAGAAGGAGAGAAGAAGATAATTTTCATTAGTTCATGCATAAATCTCATTGACAGGCTTCCCTCTCTGTTATAGCCATCCTCTCTTCTTCTAACAGCCTAACAATCGTAACAGAATTTCGAACAGAATTGTGAATCTCGAGGAAGGGAACACGTGTCCAGAACACCTTGGTCCAACTGGCTAATTATATGCTTAACCACTGGCCAATTACATTACGACACTTTATTTATTTAATACACCTAAGATGCCAACTAAGCCATGCTAGTGACGTGGCATGCCACTTGCGTCTGATCCAGATCGTTCATCACAACTCGCGGGTACTTAAGTTTAAACCTGAGCCATCGATGTAGCTTCAGCCATCGTCTCTGCTGCTGCTCTTTTGTCTCCTGTTATTGTACCATCCTTCCTTGAGCCCTCCAATTCCATATCCAGATTAGGAATGCATCGCTTGATCCTTATCTTAAGGGGTGGTCTGGAAGTATGGGGCATGACATTCGTCCCTCCTTCGAATAACCCTTGTCCCCAAGGGTCAAAATGTGGAAATCAGCTTCGTATATTATCCCAATCTTCCCAGGTCTCTTCCCCCTCCACTAGATTTGACCATTTAATGAGGACTTGAGGTACAGGTAAGTGACGTCGCTGAACCATACGACGGTCCAGAATTGCTNCAGGTTCTATAAGTAGTTGTCCTTCGGTGTTGGTAGCTGGTAAGGTGGAAGAGGGAATGACTCGATTACCCAATTTCTTCTTAAGTAAAGACACATGGAAGACATGATGTATCATGGAGTGAGGGGGCAGCTTCAATTTGTAAGCTACATGACCAATTCTCTCCAGGACTTCATAAGTCCATAAAATCGAGGGGCCAATTTCAAATTCTTGCGTATAGCAACGATGGTCTGCCTGTAGAGCTGAAGTCTGAGGTAGACATAATCTCCTACAGCAAACTCTCTCTCAGATCTATGGGAATCTTCATATTGTTTCATCCTGTTCTGAGCTTCAGCTAGATTAAGTTTAAGGTGCTGCATCATGACTTGTCTTTCCTTAAGATACTCATTCAAGGGTTGAATTGAAGTAAGGTCCAGCTGAGCCATCCCCAATGGCCTAGGCTTGTACCCATATAGAGCCTCACAAGGTGTTGTTTGTAAGGACTGATGGTAGCTGGTGTTGTACCACAATTCCGCCGAAGATAACCACTTCATCCACCTCTTAGGCCTGTCTCTAGTCATACATCTTAAATAACTCTCAAGGCATCTATTAACCCTTTCTGTCTGTCCATCTGTGTAATCCCCGAATTTTTTGGTACTTGTGTAAAGAACAATTAAAAATTATTATGATTTTGGATTGAGTATTGGACCTTAGATAAATTATTTTGAGTCCTTTTAGAGAAGAAATTAATATTTAATAGTATTACTGGCTAATGTGATTGGATTAGGAAAAGGCAAAGAAAAAAAAAAAAGATTTTGACTTGGATTAGGATTTTAAGTCATGTTGTGATTTAATTAGTAATGAGATCTATTAGTTGTATAATAATTACACTAGGAATAAGGATTTTAGTTGTGTTATAATTACACTAGATATTGGGACTTCAAGTTATATTAGAATTAGATTAGCAAATTATATAAGGAGGAAGAAGACATAAGAGTCTTCATATTTTTTTTTTTTTTTTTAGAGAAAAGAGAAAAGAGTCAAGTGCATTCTTTTGGGTATTCAAGCAAAGAGGTGGTGATTGATCTAAGATAAAGAGTCGGGTGCATTCTTTTGGGTATTCAAGCAAAAAGGCGGTGATTAATCCAAGATAGAGAGGAGATTCTTGACATGATATTGTTACTTTGAAGTAAAGATCTAAGATAAAGAGGAGATTTTCGACATGATATTCGTTACTTTGAGGTAAGGGTTCTTACGCCATCTTTTCGTTTTATACACGATATCTATGTGCTATGCTTTGATTCCCAAAAATCTATTTGTCTTTGAACGTATTGTTGATCATCAAGTTTATTTTTAACGTTACCCATAAAATTTGCTACTGTCTTATAACTTGCGTTAAAGACGGATCCTTATATGTCATAATGTTAATTTCTTTTAGCGCTCACTATTTAGTTTCCCTATTCCATTCCCTGTTCATGGCCAATGAGCAGATCTTTAAGAGTCCAAACCTTCAAAGCCACTTGTCATGTATCCATTGGTCCTTACTCATGGTTTATATTATTGGTATGTTCTCCGATCATTGCATTCCATCAATTTTGGTCTTAGCATGTGAATTCCCAATCTCCTTTGCCAGTGTCACCTTATAGGTGGTGCCTTTTCGTCATCGATTTTCGTGCCTTTAGTTTTTCACTCAAAATTTCTTTTGAAGATACCTCATTCATCTGATCTCCGATTGAGCCGATTTTTGTTTCGTTGGATTCGTATTTTCGTTCTCTTTGATTTGAGTCTACAATGACTATTTGTGGACTTCGAATGAATATTCGCTATATTTATCAAATTACTTTGTGGGTGATATTTGTATTTGAAAGTCACTTTTAATTATCGTGACTTATATGTGACGCGCCGGCTGCGATATTCGACATGGTATAACCATGATTTGTGATGCTTAATAATAAGCAATTGTGTATGTGACACCCACAAGATTTGGTAAAAATATTTTGCTATTCGACTTATTGGTTATGTAACCCCTTTTTGGATCGATTTGTTATTCGTTTGTGAAATTTGGTTGAGTTATCAATTCCTACCTATTGGCTATGTTCGATAACTCAAATTTGTTATTCGCTTTTGGTAATCTTCTTTTGGTCACTTTCGTTATTCGTTTGTGAAATTTGTTTGAGTGATCTAAATTCTTATTTATTGGCTCTATTTGATAACTCTAGTTTCGTATTCGTTTTTGGCCCTCTGTGTGTAAGATCTTTTACTGGGCAATTCGTGCTCACCCTTTTGTTTTTCGTTTCCTTCCCATTCCAGGCCAAAAGTAGCACGAAGGGAGAGATATTAGTGCAGCGGCGGGAATTGCTCTGGTTTCTGATATTGAGAATAGAGCTTATGATTTCTTTAGACGAAATATTGGTTAGTTGAGTTATATTATCTTAGATTCAGATATTTAGTCTAAGAGACATGTAATAAAGTTTTGAAGTATTTTGAAATTAAGTTTTTGAAGGGATTGTATATAAGTATTGGATTATTTTTGGAGTTAAATTTTTGAGATTTAGATAAATGTGTTTGTGGCATCCTAGATGCTCTGATTTACCTTCATGATAGTTACGTTGTCGACGTATTTGAGTTTTGGTTAAGGACGTGTTCGGACCCTCGGGTTCGGGGTGTTACAATCTGTTTCTGGGTGGTAGGCTGTACTCATGGAGAGATCTGTGCCTAACAACCCAAACAGCTTTTGCCAGAAATGTGACAAAAACACCTTGTCTCGATCACTTACAATGGAAGCAGGCACACCATGTAATCTGACAACTTGGTCAAAGAAAATTTGTGCTACGGATTCAGCAGTGTATGGGTATGATAGAGCCAGGAAGTGTGCATATTTGCTTAGCCTATCCACGATTACCAAAATCACAATCTTGCCACCAGAGTTAGGCAAGCCATCTATAAAGTCCATAGTTATATGGGTCCAACATTGGTCTGGAATTGCTAGGGGCTGAAGTAATCCTGGCATCTTAGTATTTTCAGACTTATTCCTTTGACATATATCACACTGACTTACCTCCAGTTGGATTTGCTGCCTCATGTTGGGCCAATAAAACAAGGCAGTTATTCTGTGATAAGTTGCCTTCATTCCAGAGTGGCCACCACTTGTCCCTCCATGCATCTCAGCTAAAATTTGGCTCCTTAACTGAGTGTTGATTCCCACGTATATTTTCCCTTTGTATCTCAGAATGCCATCTTGATAGGAGTAAAAACTCGTAGCCATAGGATCTAAAATCAGCTCTTGGATGTGTTGTCTAGCTTCACCATCTTCAGCAATGCTGGCTTGAATTTCCGTGGCCCAAGTGGGAATTAATGTAGTAATAGCTGAACATTCTATTGTATCCTTAGGTTCAGGCAGCCTTGAAAGGGCATCAGCCACTCCATTCTCTTTTCCCTTCTTATACTGTATTTGGAACTCATACCCTAAAAGCTTAAACATGCATTTCTGTTGGAGTAGTGAAGTTACCCTTTGACCAAGCAAGTATCGTAAGCTGTAATGGTTTGTCCTCAATGCAAAAGGGCTGGAAGCTGAGGTAGGTACTCCATTTGTGTATGGCTTAAACAACTGCCAATAGATCATTCTCATAAGTGGATAACCCAGCATTTCTTGGACCCAATGCCTAGCTATAATAGACCAGAGGCCTGCCCTGCTGCATCAGAACTGATCCTACCCCATAATCACTCGCATCTGTTTCTACTTCAAATGGTTTAGAGAAGTTTGGTAGGGCTAGTACAGGGGTAGATGCCATAGCTTGTTTCAATTGAGTGAAAGCCCTCTCAGCTTTGGGATTCCACTTGAACCCCTCTTTCTTGAGTAGTGATGTCAAGGGCCTGCTGATGGAACCATAACTGGCAACAAATTTTCTATAGTAGCCAGTTAGTCCTAAAAACCCTCTTAGGTTTCTAACATTTTGATGCAGGGGCCATTGTAGCATGGCTTCTACCTTGGACTTGTCGGCTGACACCCCATCTTTTGACACAATGTGTCCCAGGTATTCAACTTGTGGCTGTGCAAATATGCACTTGCTTCTGTTTGCATAGAGTTGGTTGTCCCTTAGGACCTGAAGTACTGTTTTGATATGCACCAGGTGACTGTCCATGTCCTTACTGTACACCAGAATGTTGTCAAAGAATACCAGGACATACTTCTTCAAGTAAGGCCTGAATACTTGATTCATTAAATTATGGAAAGTAGCGGGCACATTTGTGAGACCAAATGGCATCACTTGGAATTCGTAGTGTCCAGAGTGTGTCCTAAATGCAGTTTTATGGACATCTTCCTCAACCACTCTGATCTGATGGTATCCGCTCCTAGATCTAACTTAGAGTAGACACTTGACCCTTGTAATTCATCCAAAAGCTCCTTAATGATCGGAATGGGATATCGATCTTTGAGAGTTATCTTGTTAAGCTCTCTATAGTTCACACAAAGTCGCCATGATCCATCTTTCTTCTTCGCTAGCAGCACAGGGGAGGCAAAAGCTGAACTACTTGGCTGAATGACTCCAGAAGCTAAGAGTTCTGCAATGATGTTCTCAATTTCCTGCTTTTGCACAAAAGACACCCTATAAGGCCTGACATTAACGGGGTGGGTCTTATCGGTGAGCACAATTTTGTGGTCTTGAGCCCTTGGATGTGGTAACTTGGTGGGTTCCTCAAAGACATCAGCATACTTAGTGAGTAAACATTGAACCTGAGTTGCTAAGAATCCATTTGTACAGGTAGTTGACACATTAAAGACTTGCCCATACATGCTTCCAGGGCTGCTATTCAACAGTTTAGTCATGGCCGTACTTGAAATCATCTTGATTGACACACCAGACACTTTACCCCACCCCAGTTAGCTTTACTTCCTTATCTTGGTACTTAAATGCAATAGTATGCTTAGCAAAGTCAAAATTCACATTCCCCAATGTTTTCAGCCATTGTACTCCTAACACACAGTCACAGCCTCCTAGTGACAAAATTTTGACATCAGTAGTAAAGAGTTGCTCACCCATGGTCCATTTAAAACCGAAGCATGCTGCTGTACTTTGAATGGTTGATCCATTAGCTACAGCCACTGAGAGATGTGGAATTGGTGTCAACTGGCACCCTAGCCTTTCAGTCGACTTTGGGTCCAAGAAATTGTCTGTGGACCCAGTGTCAACCAATATTGAGAATGATTTCCTGTTCACCCATCCTTGAACCCTCATTATAGTATGGCTTGAATTACCAGCCAAGGCTTGTATGCTAATCTCAGTGGTTTCAGGGGCTGCAGCAGTTTCATCTTCGACCTCATGTTCATTTTCTGTTATCCATTCCACATCATCTGGGACATGGTCAGCTATCAACATGGTAATTGACCTCTTTGGGCACACCTTTTGATGTCCACGTGTGAACTTGCCATCACACCAGTAACATAGTCATTGCTCTCTCTTGTGTTGATGCTCTTCATGGGTTAGGTGCCTGATTGGTAGAGATGTTTTAGTAGGTGGGTTGGGTGGAAGGGGTAAGATTCCCTTAGACGTATGGCCTAGGAAGGGGTGATGCAGGGGTGGTTTAGGTAGAGTTGAGGGAGTGGAAATAGGCTGAGCTGCAGATTTGGTGTAGTAAGGACTAATAGGCTTAGGATGGTTTTGGCCGGAAGTGTGATGAATTTTAGGCTGAGGAAACAGGTTGGAAATGGCCACTTCTTCTTTCCTGGAGATATGGATGGCCTTAGTGAGGGTTCCAACTTCGAATTGCTCCACATGACTCCTAATTTCTGGCTTCAGTCCCCCAATGAAGCTCTTGATGAAATATCCCTCATCCAGGGATCCAAATTCTTCCACCAATTGAGCCCTCAGCTCCTCAAAATAATTGTAGTATTCATTCACTGAGGCTGTCTGCCTGAGTTGATTAAAATCACCAATTACACTGTCCCTGCCTATATTAAAAAATCGAGCATACAAATCTTGAACAAACTGGGTCCAAGTCACCTTCCCTAAGGGTTTGATATAGGTGGAATACCAGTACTCCACCTGGTCCTCAAAATGAATTGAGGCATATGCAACCTTATACTCTTCATGAATGGGGCAGAATTTGAAATATTGCTCACACCTTTTAACCCAACCCCGCGGATTATCACCATTAAACCATGGGAAGGTCAATTTAGGGGTTTTAGGCATAGAACTGTTATGGTTTGGATTCTGTGAGTTCCCAAAGGTGATTAAACTGTGCTGGTTATTTACAGGGGGATGAGGTGTTTGGTTACCTTTGCTAGTGCCAGCTTAGCTTGTGGTTTAGCCTTCAAAAGAGCTTCCAGTCGGGAATTAATCTGTGTGACTGTAGATAGCATCTCCAACTTCATATCAGAATAATTCTTCTGCAGATCTCCCAGCGTTGCATCTAAGGACCCAAATCTCAGGTCATATGTCTTGAATCTTCTTTCCAGCCCATCCAAGGAGCTCAGAGAATCTGCTTCGAGTAAGGATGACTTAGTAGATCTCGGCATTTTCAGAGTAATAACCTGGCTCTAAGATACCAATTATAGCGAATGCAAAAGTCACTACGGAAATAGTTCGCAGAAACGAAGAAGAACAGAGAAGAAAAAGGTTAGAAGAAGATAATTTTCATTAATTCATGCATAAATCTCATTGACAGGCTTCCCTCTCTGTTATAGCCATCCTCTCTTCTTCTAACAGCCTAACAATCGTAACAGAATTTCGAACAGAATTGTGAATCCCGAGAAAGGGAACACGTGTCCAGAACACCTTGGTCCAACTGGCTAATTATATGCTTAACCACTGGCCAATTACATTACGACACTTCATTTATTTAATACACCTAAGATGCCAACTAAGCCATGCTAGTGACGTGGCATGCCACTTGCGCCTGATCCAGATCGTTCATCACAACTCGTGAGTACTCAAGTTTAAACCTGAGCCATTGATGTAGCTTCAGCCATCGTCTCTGCTACTGCTCCTTTGTCTCCTGTTATTGCACCATCCTTCCTTGAGCCCTCCAATTCCATGTCCAGATTAGGAATGCGTCGCTTGATCCTTATCTTAAGGGGTGGTCTGGAAGTACGGGGCATGAGAGACCTGCAACTGTAGATTTGTTGCAAGTTCAAATTATAGTAGCTTGCTTTTTAGGTAGATTCAGAGATTTGGTATTCAAGAATTCGTTTTGGTGGAGTAATTGTTTCTTTATAATTGGCACTTTATGGGCAGAGCAATTTCTTGAAATGTTTTTGGTTGGTAGCCTTTTGTTTGATCTATCTCTTTTGTATAACTTATTTCGGCAAATTTAGAGCAATCTCTTCAACTGATTATACAAAGATCAAACTTTTATGAATCAATGTTTGATTTGTATATTTTGTTGAATATATTATCTATTTTCTTGGACTGCTAGGTTCGTAGATTAGATGAGGGTTGATGTTTTTTTGGCATAAAAGGGCCTTTTATTATTAGATAAGCATATACAACATTTACACATGGTTATCCCGATCGTTCACTAGCTCAGGCAAAGAGAAGAAAAAAAACGTAGAAGTGCAGAATAGAGTGATCAAGGTTTTAAGCAGTACACAGCTGCTTGTTAATGGTGTTAATTAGTTCTCAACCTTTTCCCCAACTAAACACTTAGTACTTCACCTACTGCCCTATATGAAACAACACATGTTGTATGTCTAGGTATTGATGATTGAAGATCATCTTTCTCCGAAGTCACTGCCACAACCAATTCATTGAGACTCATTCTGAAGCTTTTGCCTCCAAAGTCATGTATTGCAAAGGTAAGGAAAGAAGCCCAGTTATCAAAATTAGTCCCTATATTGGGCTTAGTAAAAAATATTATATGTCATTTATGATATGGATTTCTAGCAATTGTCAGTTAAATTTATCTTTTATCTTATTGTGCAGCCTTTTAAGAATATTGGGGATGATGATGTAAATTAAATCTATACGCGTATTATCATTGACTTCAAATTGTGGTAGGTTTTAATATGGACGTTGTTATGGGTTTCTTTTGATAATCTCTCTATCTTAAAAGGCTAAAGTGTTTAGACATGTTTATGTGTTTCTACACATTCTCATCCCCAAAATACCCTCTAAAATATCACATAACATCAATAATAACACGAATAACCTGCCAGATTTCAAAAACGTTGCAACAACAAACCTCTTCCGCCAGGCTCTCTCACTCCCCACCCGCTCAAGACACCTCTAAGCGGTGCCATGGTTTCAAAACAAACGGAACTTCTCTTCCACCAGGCTTTCTCAGTCCCCGCGCACACTCCGGCGTAGCCTCTACAAGGATTCCTTCGTTCTGTACTTCAAAGTTCTTCCTACAATAATTCATCCAATTCTTCATTTGCAGGTCAGTGCTTGCATAACACGATCGCATTTCGTGAATCAATGAACGGAAACGCTCTATTTACGCTTCTGATTATTCTACATTATACATTATACATTCTGTTGTTCAATGACGTTTATCTCTCATTCATCCGATGACTACACACACATGAGATTGCATGCTCTGCGTCTCTACAGCCACCTCCACTTCTTCCTTATGTGTCCCCTACATGTTTTCGTCCTCTTTCACCATTGCATGCAAGGTGTTTGAAGATATGCAAATTGCCTTGTTGTGTTACCAATCACATAGGAAAGAGCAGATACGAATGACTGGCAAAGTTTAAAGCTTTGCTTATGGTAGAAGGATATTAAGCATTTCAAGACTCAAAATAAGAACTCACCCCAGTAACAGTAATGGAGACCCCATCCTAGATGCCAGTGTTCCTATCCCTGCCTCAATAAAATGATAATCATAGAATGTCTATTCTGAAAGTTCTTCACTTTCATTCTGACCCATGTCCTACTTCCACATACCAATTTTCACATCCTTGCTGTTTCCATGTCCTGCTGTTTCTACATAGGCCATGTTGATGAGGTTGTTGTTGTATCTGTGAGCTTTCAGTCTAAATTCAGACAATTCAAAGATTGAGGGCCTAGAGTTGAGCAGGTTTAGTTATACTTATCAGAAAAAGGAAAACCATTAAGGGCCTAAATAGCGCATGATGTGGCATACAACCCATCACATCGTCAGAAATATACCACAAGTGGTTACACTATATTTTACTGAATGTAAGGCTTGGGTTGAACGATTAAAGTTAACTGATTATATGCGTGAGAAATTACGAATTAACTAAGGTATAATTATCTTTTATAATGGTTTCACCGATAGAGATTATTATACCTGGAAGCATGCGAGTTCTAATCGATCATTGACGGGATGTCCATGCCCATTTTGGATGTGAAGCAATTCTTGCTCAGGTTTTTATGTTCTTAGATAGAAACACTTTGGCTGAGTGGCGACGTGTTACACTACTTGATGCATAGATTAGTAGATATACCAATTCATAAACAGCATAGTGATTATGTTACAACAGAAAAAAGATGCTGTTGGCACTACACTCCTAATTTGAATATATAAACATGAATTTTACAAAACTGTAACCTTTTTATTCTAAACTTTTCCTTTATTGCTGTATTTGTGTTTTTAGGAAACTAAGATAAAACGTCTGAACTGCCTAAAATTTTGAGAACCACCATGGCATGTAGGAATGGCCGTTGTACTTACTAAAACTCTGCTGCTTTATTGAGGCAGGGCATTACAGTGATTACTTTCAAGGTCCATTGGCCTAATCTAATATGGTGCTGAAGTATATTTCTTATACTTCTTGGTTCAGCTCAGCTTTTCACTATTTCTTATCACATTTGTAGCTCTTCTTCAACGGCATGGCCCTATGCCCGTGTAATTCATCTTTTCCAACGCTATACTAGGCACACTGCAGTTATAGAGGTGGAATTTCAGACAGACTGGAAGGTACGTTATTGCGGGACATGATACTATAGAAATTAGCTATATCACAGCTGCAGAACGATATTAGTCCACAAAAGCTGCAATAGAATCTGGGGTTCGACGAAAACTCAACTATGTCAAAAGCGTGCCTATTCAAAGGGACAACAAAATAAATAACGGTGCCTAGCCTCCACTGCTTTTGAGCCCTGATATCCACATACTTATTTTATATGCCCAAACCCAAGTTATTTGATCTAGACCTGAAACTCTGCAGATATTTTCTTTACATTCATCTACTCCAAGGTCATATGGCAAACTTGCTTAGAAAAGAACTTATATGATGGGCAAGTTGGTGATTGGAACACAGAGCTCTGTTTTGCAGTGCAAAACTTTAGGGTGGCAGCCTTGAAGATAAAATTAGTAAGGTACCTTTAGCAGTGACCGTATACTGTAACTAGGCGAGAAAATTACGCAGGGCCATACTAAATTTGAACATGTTCCTTGGGCTCTTTTCACGAAACTCGTGTACTCAATTAATATTGCTATTAGTATTTGTTTGTTCCAAGATGTTAGGTTACATACAGTTTCTGAAGTCCTACAGGCCACACTGATCAGATTATAATAGCTGTTAAATGAGGTTTTCCTAGGGTAGATTGTAGAGACCATATTCTCTGGTGCTGATTGAACATCTACATAGAAGTCCATACTAAAAGCCAGCTAAAAGAGGCTGCTAGAATTCGATAACATTCTTTCGAACTCAAGAGATTCTGAAAACAATTAAGAAAAGCCAGAAGAAGGTGACTATAGTTCAAATTTCAAAGCATTGCATGAATTAGCATTAATAGTTTATGTTCATCTACATGCCTCCTTATTCTGATCTCATGATTCTTGTTCAACTGGCTCTCCGAATATCGTGATTTCAGTTCAAGCTTAGTAGATCAAGGAGGTTTCTCTGGGTCTCCTAAGTCCTATCCTTGCAATAATTACTGTTCACAAAGTATGTCTCCCTATGTTTCCTCTTGTTTGCAATCAGAAGAGCAGAACAAGAGAATCGCATTTCTACCTCATACAATGAAAGAAAAAACTGAGGGGAATAGTCAGTTGACATAGGAACAAAAACATAGATATATGTTACCAATTATGTCTCATGTTAAGCAGTTGAATCTGAGGATGTTTGATTGCAAAAAAGGATAGCAGAATTCAAAATAAATAAACAAAAAGAGAAAGTAGGTCTGATTTCTAGAGGTTCACACGGCGACGGTATCAGATGTTGATTGGCTCTTTAATAAATGTTAAGAACTATCACGATAATGCAATCAAATGAATTACATAAAGTATTATATGCGAAACTTTGGATGGAACTTAAGGACTGCAAACCAATTCAGATTCAACAGAGAGAAACTTGTAACCATTCACAGTGACATCAACTCATTTAATATAAGCCTCAGGCCCTTTGTATAACCATTTCTCTTGTTGATCATGTTTCTTCTTAAAAGTTTCATTTCAAATGTGCTGGTTTACCACGCTCCAACTAAGGATCTTTTTCCCATTGGGATCAGTATCCACCGTATGTCCAGAAGTATTAATCCGTTTCTAGAGTTGATAAGGTTGTACCTATCATTCATACGGCCATTGTAGACTACATTGATGAGATTGACATCCACGTGCCCCAGAGATTCCTACATAGGGGACACTTTATAGTGACTTTGATTCCATGTAAAGATTCGTGGTACAAAACGACTAAGAACATAGTGATGATTCTACCTTAGGCTTGAAGCCAATGCCGCTTCTTTTGCTCACGCCTTCAATGTGAATTCTGTCCTTCAGACGAGCTTTTTCTAACAAAAACTGGAACTCCGAACAGCGAATTTAGTCAATTTTGAATTGCTAGGCTATGTTTTTTATGTCTTGTAGAAGAGTTAGATTAGTTATTTTAGATATTGCTATGTCTCTGTAATTGGCAGCTGCTCACCCCCGATAGAACATTTACCTTGAGGCTTTGATTTATTCACTTGATGAATTGGGTGTTCACAATAAGGCACTACATCCTCGTGTCTTGCACTTAATGGGAGTTCGCAGAAGACATCTTGGTATAGATTGAAAGTTAAAGTTGTAGGCAATAATACAAAGCTGGTTTGTTTTAACGCTCATTACAGTCCCTGAAGCATCACCTCCACAAGTGGTGCAGCACAAAACAAAATCATAATCAAATATATCAGAGCCTGGACGTGGGCCTGCACCATGTATAAAACGGGTATAGTACTAATGTCATTCGTCCTCTAATGGTTCTACTCAAAATATAATGCGTTCTCTATCCTGGTCCTAAGTTTCCTACATTGGTTGGTGAAGGTTAAAGACTATATTTGTTTCCATAGTCAGCATCAATAAAAGGAACATGCTTACACTAAAATACAGTAGATTATCTTCACTGTTTTAACAATTAGGCTAATAATTTGTTACTATGCCCTTGAGAGTCTGTAGCATTTACAGCATTGCATATACTTCCCACCCATCTTTATGACAGTTACCACGATTTTTTGAAATTTGTTGCACTATTTGTGAAAAGTTTAACAAGCAATGTGAAAAAGATTCAGAAAAATGCCAATACTCAGTTATTTTATGACTACCAAACTTGAATCATGGGGTTTGGAACATAATGCAAGAGAGAAAATACTGAAAATTGTCCTCATTGATGTTTGATATCGATTTTCTAATGTTGTATTTCGATTGACTACTTTGGAGAATCATAGCTTACATTAATGACATTGAAGTCCTATTGTTATTATATGCTGTCGATTCGACATATTTTCTAATAGTTTTTGTGACTTGTCATGTGTTTACAGTTGCAGTAGAAATTTGTGGGCTTAGTTGTTGGCATTTCTCTATCACATATTAAGAATTGCAGGTTTTGACACAGCTGCACAGAGGAACGCAATGGTATGTGGCATCGTAGACTTTCTGCTACTGTAGCATCTTTGTTGGTAAATTTAAAAATGCTGAGAATTATCCTTAAATGATTATATATAGTTGCAGGAGAGCTGAACAAACCATGACCTGCTGTATATTACAAGGTTGGTGCATATAATCTTATGATTCCTCTGTTTAGTTCTTAACCTTCTTATAATTCTCACTCTGCTTGCATAAAGCGTCTATTTTCGTAAAAGACCGACAACTGGAAGTTCATATTATTGTTGTCCTTAATGGATTATGCTCCCCTAATTATATCAGTTACAAGGTTATTTCCCTGAGTCAATGCAGGTTATGAGATAGTAAATTTGAAAGGACATAGAAGATAGCTTATAGGTGCGGAGAAATAGTCTTTAGTGCAGATTTTATGGATCACGACTTTGACTTAGCTTTGCTGCAATAAGCTTGTCCCCGCTTGAGAGGGGGAGGGAGGAGTGAACAAGACATATAACCCTGGCTGCTGGTTTTGGAGACCTTGAAAAATAACAACACTGCATAAAGTTACATTCGTCAATTAAAACAAGTTTTAAGAGTTGTTTACTCCTGAATAAATAGTTAGCTCAAAGAAAACTCTCACCTGACATGTCAGACCACTTAGTTCCCTTTGTCATTGTCAGTCCCAATGGGAACTAAGTGGGCTAGAATCCTAGATTATGTTTGGATGTTGGCCTACTAATAAGATTCTGCTTGGATGTTTGCTTACAGTGGCATGAATCTGGTTACGTGATATGAAATAAATCCAACTTAGTGTATATGTGAATTGCTTTCTCAATTATTGTTGGATGATTTAGGGTTTAAGTATAGTCTTGTTTAAGTTTGGTGGGATTAAAAATTACTTTTTTTTTTCATGCTGTTAGTTTGTTACGATTTTACACGAGACTACTTAAGATTATTCCACGGCAAATTATTTGAACTATCGCAGAATCAGCAGCTTATGATTTTCTCCTGCATTTGGCAATTAGGAAGTTGTAGACCATAGAGAATCTTGTGCCTGCTAAGAAAATGGTGGAAGGTAGCTTATAGGAACTGACAAGAGGCTTTAGAAAATTAAGAAAAGTATCCAAAGACTAAAGATTTATTAACCAACAATTGTCATTGCTACTTTAAAGGCATAGGTCAAACCAAATGACAAAAGAAAAAAAAATGGTTCTATGATTGTTTAGCCTTATTTATCAAAAGCAGTGATTTGTTAGACTCATTACTATAAAAAGAAACAGACCGCTATCAAAATAATCGCTTAACGACTTGGCCATGTATAACTTTCTCTTCACACAATTAGACAGACTAGAGGAATCTTTCTCTGCTCTCACTACCAGGTGTTCATCTTAACCGACCAACAGCCCCAACCGGTGATCATCAGTTCACAGTACTTTAGTTTCAGATTTGGCAATAGCTTGATAGGAGAAAATAACTTTCTTTGTAAGCCACATTCGTCTATCCTGTTTACACAGGACATTCTATTTATGGGCCAAGCGGTGTATTTAGAAGCCTAGGAATAACACCTGGATCACAATGCTTCTATGTCTCTGGTGGTGTCTTTTACATCTTTGCTGCATTTCTAGGTTAAGAGGTGTGGTGGTCAGGAGCCGGTGCATCACCAATGGACTGCTGCTCCTCTCTTTCTCTGCTTTTTTCCGTTCGGCATCTTTGTTGCATCCAAATCCTTATTTTTCATCTCATTCTAGATAATTTATTAGGAAATTGTAGACTAGAAGGAATGAGATACCTTGCCAAATGGTCATTTGACTGAAGTGAGCCTCAAACTTTGTTATGTCTAAAGCTATTTATTACATTGATTCCAAACATTTTGTGTTGTTTTTTTGCTTTGTAGTATGATTAAAGATTTGAAAAAAAAGTGACGTCTCTTGGAGGATTATGTGATTTCTAAGCAGAGAGTTATATTATAGCTAATGTTTGAATTGAATGCTTTATAAAGAAAATGGTGCCATTTTGGATTGACAATATTCGTAGCCGTTGTTTGAGTGTGTATGTATGCACGCTTCATCTGACTTTCTTATAATTATGTCAGATGATAGGCTTTCTCAGTAATATTGGAAAAGCAAACACACTGGCATCTGGGATGTGCAAAATTCCAAGGCAGTTCTATGGTTATTGTTAGATACTGTGCCACTGACATCTACTGCCTAATATTTCACATGTTATGTGTTTGACTCGCAGGTGTGTCGTAGTATCTGGGTATATGTGTGTCGCAGCTGCAACCTAGAAACCAACCGAAAGAGTTTAGCGCGCAGTACTAGATGGAAACAGAAGGTATTGCTGTCTTATATCTCTCTATACGTTTGAAATGCTAATAATCCAATCAGTTTAATCACATGGCCTGTAACAAAACTGCAAACCATCGTATTGATGCAGAGAAACTTCAAAATGCTGAACAAGTCAATATTGAAGAATTAATCGAACGACCTCTAAACGAGTTCCAGGTGCTTTTTAAAGTCTTTGCTTATTAATAAGCACGTGTAATTGGTTAAGTCGTAACTGCCTAAAGTACATGTACTAACTGTTTTACTCATAACATAACTTAACTGACCTAATTTGTAACAGAAAAACTATTGTTCCTTCAAAGGAACGATTGTCAGTATTGACAGCATGGGAAAACCTTGGTACGATGCATGTAATGAATGCAAAAAAAGGTCGTGCTCACTGAACAAGGAGCAAAATGCCATGGATATAGGTGCTGTGGTTCTAACAAAATTCTGGATTATTCCCAGAGGTAAAAAGTCCCAAATTTCTTAAGTGTTTTCAATTTATTTTGAGAATTATGTTGAAAATACAATGACTTATGGACCAAGGGATTGAGATTTATCACTTGTTTAGCACGCATCATATATTCATTTTTCAATGATAATAATTTGGTTTTTAACAAGAGCATCTAAGAGGCATCATTAATCAGATGCATAGGCTCAAGAGTCCATTTATCTATTTCCCAGAAGTTACGGCCTTCAAATGTTTGATTATTTTCCGAGAAATTAACAAGTCCCTGATTGTTCTTTTACTAGCCAGTAACCATGCTTACACTGCAATCATTGTCATACCTTTCCCTTTTCAACAACAGCCTTACTAATATTAGAGGGGCTATCAATATTTTGATGGGTCGCAAGAACCTGTGAGTTGTCATCCTTTCAAAGTACATGAAATTGTGAAATGCTGCCAGACAACAAGACATATTTGATATTAATTAAGCGCTTTAAAAAAACTTAAGGTTCCGGCTTTAGGTGGTTGTAACCACCAAGGTTAACTACCAAGATGGATTGCAGAAACCACTGAGCTAGAGATACTGGAACTGTCTTGTAATTGTTTCAATGGCATTCCTTGGCTCTATGATAAAATGGGCCTTGGACAGGCTACAAGGTTTGTGGCAGTTTGCACCACATTGTTGTTCCATAGGCATGC
This sequence comes from Escallonia rubra, assembly GCA_033065855.1. Lineage (NCBI taxonomy): Eukaryota > Viridiplantae > Streptophyta > Magnoliopsida > Escalloniales > Escalloniaceae > Escallonia > Escallonia rubra. The sequence continues at coordinate 21,015 of JAVXUO010002098.1, forward strand.
TTATTTCTTTGCTTTAATCAACTTAAAGGTCAATGTCCATGTGATAATAGCTATGAACATGGCCAGATTGGAAAAGAGGTATTGAAGGAAAGTGACAGATCGTAGTTGTTTGATTTTTTTAATTTTTTTTGGGCTCTTTTTTCACAACTAGCTTACAATTGTGCACTATTTTTCGATTCTTATGTCGGACAACTTGATGTGGGAAATTTAGGTTGCTTACACAGTCGTTTTGGTTTCGTGACAGAGGACATATTAGCCTATACTCTATATACTTGTTAGGAAGTCATTTTGTCCCTTGACAGCATTATAACTTCATGTATTTGTACTAATATATGTATGTCTAATAAGTATATCTATATCCACTAACAGGTACACGCTGAAGCTAACTGTTGGAAATGGCGTTTGAAATGTTTATGTGACATTGTTTGAGGCAGCCGAGAGAATTATTAAATGTCCCGTATATGACTTCATAAATTCAAAGGAAAAGGTAAATCCTTAAGCATTGCCTTATAACGATAATGCTGTGATATTATATTATTTTGAACTAATAATTTTTCTTCTCTCATACAGGAGGGCATGAACAAGAAATATTATAAGGACTTAATTCATCGCTTTGGGCTATCTTACATATTCTTAGTGAAGATTCATAAGAAAAGTGATCGCATAGGCCAAAGGCTAATCGCCGAAGAAGTACATAGAGATGGAGATGAAGTGAGCTTGAAAGGCACCAAAGGAGTAATTGACTTAGAAAATACAACAACGGGTCTCGAGAATGAAAATACTAGCTTGAAAAATCAAAAGTTCAAAGCCATTAAGGTTGAGGAGGAATGATTTGCTAGAAGATCACTCTTGTACTCATATTCTACTGTTGTGTTTCAAATAATGAAAGTACTGTACTTGATAGATCATACTACATCTTTATATATAATTGTTTAGTTATATATAACTGTTTAGACCCTTGCCTCCTCTATCTTGATTTCTAAGCTTGTATCAAGCACTTTTTCACTTTCTCACGGAAAGAGCACTTGGCTTAGTTTTCAATGCATTTACCGGACACAATATGCATGACTAGCAGTTATTTGTTTTCTAATGGTTTCCTTTTTTTTTTTTTTTTAATTTTCTCAAGTATGGAGTTGACTGTGTACTGTACATGTTAAAAAAGAATTTGAAGATATTTGAGAAAACTTGCACCAAAAAAAAAAAAAAAGAACAATTTATTTTGTATAAAAAGAAAAAGATTAATATCCAAGTGACAGTAGAAATAGCGAACTATTAGTTTTCACCATAACAAGCCTTTTTTTTGCACCAAAACGGTTTTGGTTTGTTTATGTGTGCATGTCTTGAGTAGTACTTCAAAAATGCTGGCCAAACTCATTCATGCCCTTGTGCCGCTCTTTGTACTTCAAGTATTTTTCTAAATATATATAATAATCTTAGAAAAAAATGACTTACAAGCTATAAAAATAAAATTTCAACTAATAATTGGATTTAGAGTTCTTAATTCAAAAAAATCAATAATAATTAGTTTTAAACTTGTTAATTCAACAAAAACAATGAATTAGATATACACTCCGGAGTACTTTTAATTGAGATCTCACAAACAATTATATATAAATTTATTGGGCATGCACTGTATTATTGTGATCTAAGTTTCTTATATTGGGTTCATGAAAAAGAAACAACCAGGCAGCCTAAAGAAACAAAACCCACCGCCCTATCTGCTAAAACCAAACCCACCATCTCTCTCTCTCCATCTCTTTCTCTCCCTCCCATTTCGCTCGCGTATATACAACACACTAAAGCTGAACCCCTTCACGTAAAAACAACACACAAAACCAAACTCTGATCTGCTCCAGCAGATCTGAGATTTGAAAATAGAGTGCCGAATGCAAAGAGGTAAAATTTTCTCCTTTGCTTTACCATTATGTAATGTCTTCCTCTTTCCCGTACTTTTCCAATTTTGGAGTTACAAGTTGTTTGGAGCGATATGTTTACTTTTCTAAAGATTGCAACACTTCAATGCCTCTATTCAAACGATACATTTTTCCACTATGAACCGAAGCGGCTGATTGCTACTAACGGTACAAAACAACTGCCATTCCATCTATCTATAAATAACAAATCATCAGTTTGGTTCATAACTATGAGTTTCATTTTGATTATTTCTGTCGCATTCAATCTTCTGTTGCCCATTAAAGATTTTACACATTTTATGTTAACTGCACTTTATAAGTGTAAACATTTTTAGAATCCAGAATGGACAAGAAAAATCTTGATTTTCTTCATCCAGGAAGTTGTACTTCTGTTGCTAAATCTTTCATAAATACAATTCCAGTATCAAGTAATGGCCTTTATTTTTTGTTTGGTCATTTTTTTTTCACACACCATTAGAACTACGTATTTTAGCATTTTCTCCGTCTTAATCTTGCTAACTTGTTGCAGCCAAAAAATAGTGAAAATGATGTGCAAGCAAGGAGAAAGTTCTATGGTGCATGCCCCAGATGTTATGTATCAGATCAAGCCCGAGAAATATGTAGTAGAAGTAATAGAAACTTATGTTGCACCATAAACGGGGGGCACCAACAAATTGAAAGAAGCATTGCAACTAGCTCTTCTCAATTAAATCAATGTTTGGGACAAACCTTGCCCCAAACATTGTTTTTTGTGACGCTCGACTCTCCAATTCTTCGGCAACATGTTCATGAAAATGTGATGACGATTAATCTCGAACTCTCGAAGTTGAATCAAATGTTGGGCACATTACAAGGTAGGAGCAGAAGTTTTGGAACAATATTGTACAATCAGCCTATGAACGCAAATGTTCGCATCATTCAGTTTGTCAAGGAAAATACAACTCACTCGCATGCACTAATTGAGGTTTCAAATGGAGATGAACATACTGGTCCGAATATCAAAAGGAAGCAAAGGGTAATGAAGAATTCTTTTTTTTTGGTCATATGGTTATTATTATTTTAAGCTTTCTTAAAACTAATGTGCTTTTCATGCAATCACAAGGTCTTGAAGACCATGATATCACTCCAACAACCAATAGACCTTCTCAAAATTTTGAACCTATTATGAAAGTCATGTATGGCATACAAACTTAAGGTAAAGCACTCTCATACGGAACACTATCTTTATACATTTGACATTGCTTTTTAAAAAGATTTTCTCTTTTTGTTTATCACAGGCATCAATTCGGAATGCAAGATGGTCTTTAACTGGTGCTGCTCCACATACATTCTCTTTAGACCTAATAATTGTTGTATCTATCTATGTAGCTGTCATTTGTTGTAGTCGTATAAATGGATGTTATCAAGTCTTTTTCATGAACTTTTTTCATACTAGGTTTAGTTTGTTGGTGTTAAATGACATTGATCTTTTCTTATAATATATATGTGTGGATTCATTTTCCTCCTGCTCACTTTCCTTTCCCTTACTTTATGTCAGTTTTAGTAACTTTGTTTTCATATATGATTTTACCAGAATTACATAGGATAATTTTTGAAATTAGATGCGTTCAAGATGGCCTTCAAATACTCTTTGTAACCATGATATCCATGCCATCAAATATTTCTATGTATATTCTATCTCTCTAGCTCAAAGAATGAAGAATTTCGGGACATTTGTATTCAGAAAATATCCTTTATGCCTAAATAAAATATATAAATAATAATCATAGAAAGGCGCCTCCTTTTCTCCCAAGGAAAAACTGAGAAAGAAAAAAGGGAAAAAGTGAAAGGATGCAAGATCGAGGGTAGAATCGTCACTACTCCTGCACAACTCCGAAGGCATTCCAACCGTTGTTAATTGCCTCGCAACTTTACTAAAGGAACTTGTGGTCAGATCTTCATTTGTTAAAGCAAATGGGGTGAAGGTGTGTTCTTGGCCTTTTCACTTAATTTCATAGCTTATTCTGGTGACGGTTGTATTGTAGCAATTGTGCAAATTGTTCTTTATATTTCAACTCTTTTATGTGAAATGTGTTGGTTTACATTTACTTATATCGGGTTTAATGTTCATAATGTACATGCCACAACAAACAAAAGTTCACACCTCTTAATGCAAGATAAAGTTCTTTGATGTGAACACTTGTTTAGCAACTAATAATATCAAATTTAGATAAAGATATGATTTATCTTCATCTTATTAGGACTTCTGGTGAATTAATTGCTGGTAGGTTGTTAGGGTGGTTGTCGTGACTCTCAAGAACTTGCTTTTCAAGGGAAATTTTGGCTCTCAGATGGTAGACCTTGGGCCACAAATAGTTTTGAACCTGAAAAGCACATGCATGAAGTGACGAGGTGCGAATACTTTTTCCTCCCCATAATTCTCTTCTAAGATTTTTATACTTACCAGAAAGTATTTAATTAAGATCAGTAGGACACTTCTCAATCTGCTCTTGAATTCAGTAACTTATGCTTCTCAAAAGCAAATATGCAGTCTGTTTATTTATTTCCTTTCTATGCATTGTTCTTTACCTGTGATTGGAGTTAGGAGATGGTTGTTGGCTACGTTACTTCACAACTGCTATATTGTGCTGGGACAATACTAATTGCTTTGGCTCTTTTGAACTTGTACTTGGGTGATGCAATTACTTTAGAGAATTGAAGCTTATGCACTTGTGACCATTATGGACCAAATTGGTTGGATAGTCATTCACAGATCTAATTTTTTGGTGGATGCGGGCAAGAATAATGAATCGTAAGCCAAAGGATCATGTTCTCTCCTTGTTTGTTTATTTACTTTTGTGGCAATTGTTATTTTGTTTATTCTTCTTATGCAAAATATACAAACGAGCCAATGAACATCTGATACCATCGCCGTGTGAACCTTTAGAAATTCAATCTGCTTTCGCTTTTTGTTTATTTATTCTGAAACCTACTATCCTGTTTTTGCAATCAAACATCCTCAGATTCAAAATGCTTAACAGGAGACATAATTGCTACCGGATATCTATATTCTTGTTCTTATGTCAACTGACTATTCCCTTCAGTTTTTTTCTCTCATTGTATGAGCTACAAATATGATTCTCTTGTTCTGTTCTTCTGATCGCAAACAAGAGGAAACTTGGGGAGACTTACTTTGTGAACAGTAATTATTGCAAGGATAGGACTTAGGAGACCCAAAAACCTCCTTGATCTACTTAGCTTGAACTGAAATCACGATATTCGGAGAACCAGTTGAACAAGAAACATGACATCAACATAAGGAGGCATGTAGATGAACATAAACTATTTGTGCTAATTCCCATGCAATGCTTTGAAATTTGAACTATATTCACCTTCTTCTGGCTTTTCTTAATTGTTTTCAGTATCTCTTGAGTTCGACAGAATGTTATCGAATTCTTATCCTTTCCTTTCTCTTTCCCTTTTATGCAGTGCTCAAACAAAAAAGACTATGATGACACCTATCACATAATACGATAAAAATTAGTGAACAACATACAAGTGTCCTGGCTTGCTTAAATGTAAGTCATTGATGACCGGTGTTCAAATTTTGAAGGAAGTAGTTGTCATAGTTCAAATGAATTGTGCTTTAAATAACAAAATGGCACGATAACCTTAGTTGTAATTGAACAAGTTATGGGGTTTGGGGCTGTAGTTGATTCTACATTGACAAGCATAGAATTGGAATTTGGGCTTTAGATACGTTACTGAGACTCTAAGGTAACCTTTTTATTCGGTGCTTGGTAGGTCTTAAATACAATGGGATCCTATGTTTTAGAATTAAGAAATGATGCAAATGTTGTATTAATTTTAACTCAGGCATGGCTCATGTCTTTTATTTGATATTCTATTTTTTGTCTCTTATTTGCATTATTTTAGGATTATTGAGAATGAATTATTTAAGCAAGACTGGAGGTCAAGGAAGAAGGTTCAGATCTTCCAGTATGTTGTACTTAAGTGGACACTTGCACTTCTCATAGGGCTAGGTACTGGAGTGGCAGGCTTCTTTAATAATATTTCTGTTGAGAACATAGCTGGTTTCAAACTGCTGCTCGTCAGCGATCTCATGTCTAAAGGAGGAGCATGAAGGAAGTCAATATTCCTCAGCAATATTTACTGTCAGTTTCTAAAAGAAAGAAAAGATTGATTCTTGTCACTGGGTTACCTCTACCGAGGATGCCATATATCATAATCTCACCTTGTATGATTAATTTGTCTAACATTTTTGGTGCTAATGCTTATCATATTCAGGAAAAATGAAGTAGGAAAGTGTGTTTCTTTTCCTCAATATCGAAAATAACGAATCATCTGAGAAATTATACTGTATTGTTTTGTTTGTTTCATCCTTTCATCCAGAAGACATATTTATTTGATCTTGTATACAACTCTACCTTCAGAGTTTCTAAAACAAGTTTGAAATTTATAACCACGTGCCCTGACTCGAGATATTTATCATTTGTTTTTGGCAAATAAGCATGCAACTTTTTGCTTCTCTGTAGACTTGGTCTTTAGTGAAATGATTTTACCATCTTACATATATATAATTGTAAGATCAGGACAAAAAGAAGTAGTTGGCCATCCTTGGATGCGAGGTTAAAAGTTGAGGTTCGAGGGTTGATGATTTTACATTTGGAATCTGCCTCTTGGCAATTGGCGTCTGCATCTATTGCTTAACATGTATTACTTGACAATATTGATCACGATATAGAAAATTTATTAATGGACTATTAAACAATATTGATCACGATATAGAAAATAACCCCACGTGCAACGCACGTGCATCACAACTAGTGGGTTCTAAACATCTAATTTCTAGACTTATTATGCAACTTTTTGACATGTCATAGTTTGCATATTTGTATTGCTAATTGATAATTGTGGTTTCTCTCTTTCTGCAGATTGACCAAGGATAAATGTGCGCTGGAACAGCTCTTTGCTACTAAAACGTAAGTCCAGTTGTGTTAAAAAAAAAACTTAAATTTAATTCCATTTCTTATGTTTGGACATGATCAAGATACTTTAGCATTCAACAAGTTTCATTGGTGGGAGTGAGGATCTAATTCTTTGTTTTGACTTATTCTTATCCTCGTATCTTGTTTGTGCTGCAGGTTTGAAGTTGTCATTCATTTTGTTAGATTAAAAGCAGTTGGTGAAAGTGTCCACAAACCGTTGATGTACTATGACAACAACCTTATTGGTACCATTGTTCTGTTGGAAGTCATGGATGCCCATGGATGCAAGAATATAACTTTCTTTATACATACATAGGGTAATATATCTCTTACTATATGATTTTGTGATTTTTTGACCACCAAGAAGTGTTGCCTGATCGGGATATGGTTCTTTCTTTTGGGTTAGAGCTTTCGGTGCTTTAAGATAGTTATCGTAACTGACGTCGAGTTTAATATTATTACAGCTTGTGTTTTTATCATCAGCTACTGTTTATGGTTGGCCAAAAGAGGTACCGCGCACAGGGGGAAAACAAGGAGTATGACCTTGATGAGGATGAAATTTGAGTCACCAACTAAATCTCTCTCATTGATATTTTCAAATATCGACTTAACTTTCATGTTCAAGATGGTCGTCATGTTTATTAGAAAGGAAAAAAAAAAAGAAGAAAAACGATAACATTGGACCATGCAACTAAAAAAAATAAATTCGGTAACAAATAAGATGATTGAAAAAGTAAAACTATAAAATAAAATAAAAAAACTTAGGGTTACCTTGGCCCGTTTTTTCTATGTAAAGACCCGGTGAATGACATAAAATTATCAAATTCTAAAATACCTAATTTATGCACTAAAGCTCTTCTTCCACGGAAACTTTTCTTTTCTTGAATCAACATTAACATCAAAATCCTAATGTTTCTAATTTTCAGGTCAGTTCTTTTGTTTCTCATACTTCAAACATTACAAAACTAGAAAAGATAATCATGATAAGAAACATCAAAATATGGATAAAAACGAAGGCCTTCTAACATCATCGAATCGTGAAACTTGGTTTTTTGCATAACATTCAATATGAGAAGCAAAACATATAGATTAATTCACAAAAAGGATTCAAGATAAATAATGTTGTGTGAAAGAAACACATAGATCAAAATAAAAAAGAAAAAAATAAAGGACCAGCAAAAGCTTACCGGTATAAAAAGTGCTTGAGATTGGGAGAGAGTTCATAATGTTGAACAAAATAAATAATAGAATGGATGAGACAATTGTGACGTATATGTAAGTCAAAGAAGAAATATTGCAATTAGTTAACATGAAGAGATTCAGGAAGAGATTTTAAGAGATTAACAGAAAAAGATGACAATGGTAAGAGTATCAAATTTGAAAGAATGAATATCTTCGATCACTCATTTGGAATGACTAAATTTTAGGGGTATAGTTCTAAAATTATATATATTAGAGTAGATTTTTTAGTCCACATGACAAAAAAAGAAAGTGACCAGCAAGGCAATGAGATGGACACTTTTCCCTTGGCTTTGCCTTTACTATACATGTAATTAGATCAGTCTAAAAGTTTATTTGACAATGCAATCAAGCACTTAAAGTTTAATATAATTTGGTTGCTATCTGAGTTGTAGGAAGATAGCTATAATCCCTCTTATAGTGACAATTAATGGTTATAAATACAGCTAGTGACATTTATGCTAATATGTTCTACGACGCTTTTAGTAGCATTTTTTTTAGTGTCACTAAATAAAAGCCACAAAAGAAATTTGACGACCATTAACTGTCAGTATATGGGTTTGCAGCTATCTCTCTACAACCTAGGTAGAAGGAAAAAACTTTTTCTTTCAATTAAGCACGTGTGGTAACAGTTAGTCTTATAGCACTTAGAAACATAGTTATCAATACCGTACTGGTACTGGCCGCAGCCAGTACGTACCGTTTTTTCCTTCTACTGATACGATATCCCTTACATTTTTGTACCAGTCAAAATACCGCTTTGTACTGGTTGTACCAGCCGAAAACTACGTACTGACCGAGATATTGTGTTTTGTACCGGTTCCTTAAAAAATATAAAAGTAACAAATTTTGTTAAAATTTTTATAAATTGACAATAGGAAGACTAAATAGAAAAATACTATACGTTCTATTCTATCAATCAAAGCCTCTGTAGCCTCTGACTCATAATATTCATTACAATTTGTAAAATCTTTTCTGGTAAATTAAGTTACTTTATACTTGTAAGTTTTTATTATATTCTCTCATCTATATGATATACTACTTTATGCACATGCACGCTCGCGCACACGCAGACACACAAAAATAGCTTATTCTTGAACCTAAAGGCGTTATTATTGAACAAAAAACTTATTCTTACATAAAAATTTGCGAATGAGATCGTTGAAAAGGGGGATAATCCTAGATGAGGTAATTCAATTGAATAAGCTATTTGTTTCTAATGTCACTGTATGCATGAATATTACAAATGTAAATTATTAATGAAAACTTTGAGGCGGTACGGAGATGGTACCGGTACCGTTACGTATAATTTTACTGAAAAAACGGTATGCAATCTGGTACGGTATTCATAACTATGCTTAAAATTTTTAATACTTCATACTTATCACATATTGTTGAGTAGACAAAATGTAACACCCCAGAATTTTCAGAGCATTAACCGATCAATCGATCAAACCCTCAATTATCCAATCAATTCAATACCACTAAAGAAACCCAATAACTTCCAGGTCAGAGCTCTACAATAACTCAATTGTTTCAGCAAACCGGTTCTCATCACAAAACAAATGGAAATTACTTAATTTATTAAATTAAACATTGGTTCCCTCACAGGGCTTAAATAAACAAATAACGAAAACATTAAGCTAATTTGAAATCAAGCTCGTTCGTTCTGAAATCTTACTAACGATTATTTCCTGCAGAAGGGAACAGAAAAAGGGAGTGAGCTTTCGAGAGCTCAGTAAAGTCGCTCAAGATTCAGTAGAGAATACAAATGATTTGGAGAACTTATTTCAATAGCAATATGGTAAGAGATTAATCTCAATCCCTCAAATAAAAAAATCAATAAAAACACTTTCGATTACACGGAAACAATGCAAATGATCATGAGTACATGCAAAGCGACACAGGCAGTGCAGGGTAACACTTAACAAAGCTACACAGGCAGTGCTCACTAACAACATGGTTACATATGCATATAAACACTAGCTAAACCCTTAAGGTACTAACATCTCCCGACAATAACAAACCATACTTATATCACCCCCGATACAGATCATTCTTATAACTCCTCAATACACTAACTCATGTCAATATGCAGAGTGCAATAATCGATCATACAATGATAAAACCGATGTGCAATGAGAAATAATTTCGTAGCAATAAACGTGCCAGGCTCAAAACAGGGTATTAATGGCAATCAATGCAATTTCATAACAATTATAACTGAGTCCAATGAAAACTTCAATAACAATTAAGAAAGAATGTTTACGATGTCAAATAGCTGAAATAGGGTTTCGGAAGAAATCCCTCGCCTCTATCCAAGTGAGCTGAAACAAAAAATGCTCTCGATCAACTCTTTGGAATTAATCTAGGTTGACAAATCACTTATCAGAACAGTATCCATACTAATATATCACAACCCTAACATAACTATCCCCAGCGTACCCATTTCTCTACCTGGAACGACGAAATTCGAAGTGGGTATCACGCACGGCCAACCTATCCCGAAACTCGTCACACTCCTCAGGACTCGAAAACACCCCAAAAATATTTTTAATTTTCATGAAGCATTCTTTATAGCTTAATACTACATATGGAATAAAAAAATATTTTTTGAATATTTTTTATTATTTTTTAATTAAAAATAATTTCTTTAACCACTAAAAACCAATAAATTTCCATAATTTCTTCTAGATGAAAATAAATACTCATAAATTTTATAAAATCCTCAGCATATGTATAAAAATTATAGAAATCAAAATCAAAATTTAAAAGGCACTAAAACTATATCTTTATTTTTCGTTTTGCTAAGTTCAATGCGATACAAAAAATGATAATTAATCAACTCTAAAAATTACCAAATTTATATTGAGTCTTTATTATACTATAAAAACATTAGTAAAATTTTTCCAAAACATTTTCAATGGTTTAAAGGCTCCAAAAGATATTTATAATTTTGAACTTGCAGAAAATATAACAAATACATACATTATCAGAAAAATATGAAAATTTAATAAAAAAAATTTAGTATTACCTTAAGACTCTTCCAGTAAAGTATCAACATATTTTGACTAGTATACGATACCCACAATAACAAACAACACATTTTTCTTAAACCCATTACAGACCCACTGCACCACGACAGTGGGTTTTCAGTTCTAGCTCTTCCTTCATTCTTCTCATCATTTCACCCCAAACACATCACTTTGCTGCTGCTTCTATTTTATCTTTATTTCCTTTGACACACACACACACACTCACCTCACTACACTGCACACACCAGCACCCATTTCCTCTTCCACTTACACAGGTTCACAAAAAAGACACCATTCACTCAGCCCGTTCTTCTCTCCCTTATGTCTTACAACCCAAAAATGCATATCTTGGTTACACAAGCATGCTTATTTCCCCCATACCCAGCATCACTCACACAGATTTAAACATTTCACCTTACACGCCCACCGCCTCAAGGCAGTGGGTCTCTCTATTTCTTTCTTCCTTATACGCTCACCCTTTCATATAAACACATTGCACAAATGCACTCATGTTATCTATATATACTAGTTTTGATCTCATGCGTTGCACGTAAGAGCAACTTTAGTCAATAAATTACGTAAATAAAATAATAAAAGTACGATACTAAAGTTTTTTACAAAGAATGGAACAAAAGCGATAGAATTCATATAGTGGTTACCTAAAATAAACATATAAGCTTAAAACATAACAGAAAAAACTAATTGAAAGTGATAAAACAATGGTGAAAAATCTCTCATCCTATTATATACAATACAATTCAACAAAATCTAACAATGAGAAAATAACAACTAAATTCAAGAAGTATAAACATCGCAATCAACTCTATCGACAAAAAATATCGGCAAAATAGAGGAATAGAAATGTGGAGAGGGTCATTTGAGTCACAAAAATGAGCGTTGAAATCTCAATAGAACAAAATATGACGGATAGATGAAATAAAAAAAAAAAAATAAAGCAATAAAAGAGAAAAGTGATTTGTGAGAGAGAGAGAGAGAGAGAGAGAGTCACCAATGAGATAATTATCAAATTTTAAGTTTCATAAAACGTGATTATCTCAAGGGAGGCTATGGTCAACTTATTATCACATTATGGGAAATTTTTTGAACTTAAGTAGGATTAGTAGGTTTAAAATTTTTGAAAATCTATTTTACAAATTCAGAATTTATAAAATGTGATTTTCTCAAATTAAGGGATGAGAAGGTGAACTTAGTATTTTATTCTGAGAGATAATCTTGGAATTTTAAATAAGATCATTGAGTTTAAACTTTTTGGAATTCATTTTGAAGTTAGATTGACATAACAAAATTCTGAAAAAGGAAAGGGATATATAAGTAAACATATAAAGGGACATTAAAAAAAAATCACCTAAGAAGATAATTACTTAGATTTAAATCGTTTTCTCAATTAGATATTTCAGGTATGAAGATAATAGCTGCTAAAATTTAGGTTGTTATACCGTAATTTGTCTCTAGAGATAGAAAAGACATTCAATGTTATAATTAAAAAATTTATAAAAGAAAAGTCCACTTGGTAAGCTGAGAGAGCGTCCACATAAACACTGATGTGGCAACTTTCTCTCAGTTTCGGCTTTCATATATATATATATATATAGGAGAAGTTGCAAACGCGATCTGACCGTCCATCCCGAATGATGGACGGTCCAGATCGCACCTTTTTCGAAAGCTGTCAGTCGTCCGCCATACTGTATGGCGGACGGGTATTTTTACCTTTTTGCCCTCCGCCACTGTCCGCTACACTGTATGGCGGAGGACATTAAAGTCCTGATGGGAGACAGCAAAAAGACGTCTGCGATACTGTGTAGCGGACGTCCCTAGGCTGACACCCTGCCTGACACAAGACAGTAAAAAGGTATCCGCTATACAGTGTAGCGGACCTGACAGCTGTCAGGACTTTCAGGGACTTGAAGGCTTGAGTGTCAGAGTGTCGGGAAAAATTTTTGCTATACAGTATCGCGGACAGGCGCTTCCCGTATACCCCAAAGTTCTTGATTCTCAGCTCTTTCCGCAAAATTTTCTTCTCGCTTCCATTTTCGGCTCCCCTCAAGCTTCGAGTAAAACTTGCTTCAATCTTGCCCACTCAAGCAAGGTAAGTTTCTGATCTCAAATATTTTCTGGGTGGATTAACTGATAAAGTATAGATTTTTTTTTTTGGGCAAAAAAATATAGACTTTTGATGATGTTCTAGAAATTAATTTGTTAACTTTAAAGAAGTTTATTGTAGTTAATTTTGATTTTTTTTGAGGGGCGCTAACTTCGGCACATCTATCCTATTGCCTTTCTAATTTTTTGAGATACGTTTGTCGTATTTTGGCATGATGAATTTGTCTAACGCTCTTAGTAATTTTAATTTGTTATGTTCAATAAATCTATAATTAGCAAAATGGGAGACTTTTGAGATTATGTATATGGTATATTTGTCATCTTAAATTTGTCTATTCGTCAAGATAATTTTTAGGTAATATTTTCAGTTGAAAATGTCATTTGATTGTTAAGCGTAGTCTATATTTCTACATATAGGGAGTTGTTTCACAATGTCTGATTTCGTGTCGAGCTCCAACACCCCCGTAGATGCTAGTGATCCGTATCTAGGACGAACCTTTCAAACATTGGAGGAAGCTGGAGAATGTTTCCGAGCGTATTCATTGAGGGTTGGATTTGGCATTAGAATAAAGACTTCAAGAACGAGCAACATAACGAGAAAGATATGCTCTCGCTTATACGAGTGCCATAAGGGCAGAAACCCAGTGCAAAATGAGACACGCGTAGGCAACGATGACAGTGATGACGAAATAGGATATTCGCGCAGAAGACGGGACTTCTTTGCGCTAACGAATTGCCAAGTCAAGATGTTCGTAAGCTATAAAGCCAAGCAAGATCATTGGCTTATTACAAGCCTGGAACTGGCACACAATCACCCGTTAGTAACCCCTTCTAAGGTGAGTCAGATGCATCAACACAAGAAGATGGGAAAGGTCGCGAGGAGCCTCATTCACACAATGAGCGATGCGCGGCTAGGACCTACCGACATGATTAATGTTCTTGCTGAACAGGCCGAGGAAATTCAAAATTTAAACTTTAACACAACAGACGTTCGCAATGCAGTCCGAACCCATAGACGAGCCGTGTATGACCTCAATGATGCTCAAGCTACAATGAGCCTATTGAAGCGGATGCAGATGGAGGACCCGCAGTTTACCTTCGATTATAAACTTGACGAGCATCGAGTTAGCACACTTTTTTGGGTCGACGGTCGTTCGAGGTTGCTTATAAGCATTTTGGGGGATGTCGTGACTTTCGACACCACATACCGTACCAACAAGTACTCGATGCCGTTTGCCCCTTCACGGGGGTCAATCATCATTATCACTCCATCCTGTTCGGGTTCGCCTTGTTAAGGGATGAGAGCGAGAGTTCTTTTGAATGGTTGTTTAGTGTGTGGCTGGAAGCCATGAACTTCAAAGCACCCAACGTTATCATCACCGATCAAGATTTGGCAATGAAGAAGGCTATTGCCACCGTCTTCCCAGATACTCAACACAACTTGTGCACTTGGCACATAAGCAACAAATACCCCGAACGTTTGCATCACGTGTACGCAAAGTTTCCAGACTTTAAAGAGGATTTTGACACGTGCATTAGCAAGTCGTTAACGATTGAGGAATTTGAGGAGAGGTGGGAAAAGCTTGTTCAGGATTACTCATTGCAAGACAACGGGTGGCTCCAGCACTTGTACGAGCTCAAAGAGCAATGGATTGGCGTTTACACGAGGAGGCATTTTTCTACGGGCATGAAAACGATGGGCATGAGTGAATCTATGAATGCCACGTTCGATAGTTACGTCGGTACAGCTACCAATTTGAAGAGTTTCGTCACATCCGCACAGAAAGCGATTGCGTCGTTGTTCGTGAAAGAAAGGGCTGCAGACTTTGCAACCACGTACAAAAAGAGGAGAAGGTTGCTTGAGACCCCGCTGGAGCTGAACGGTGCCAAAGTCTATACGAAGGAGATCTTCTTGCTATACCAAGTAGAGCTGCAGAAATCAGGACGGTACTGTATAAACAAGGTGGCAGAGAAGTCTACGTGTGAGTACAAAGTTTATTCGCTCGTGAATGACCTCGTTCCTGAGAAGCTGCGCAGAATGTATACGGTGAGCCACGACACATTGACGGACTCGGTGACATGTGTTTGCAAGAAGTTTGAGTTCCATGGCATCCTGTGTAGACACATTCTGCGCTTTTTCACCCAGAAGAATATCAAGACAATCCCCGATAAATACGTCTTGCCACGGTGAACGAAAGGTGCTAACAGGTTGCACGGTACCATTGCCTTTCCGGACCACCCGTATACTGACTATGAAGAATCAGAGACGTTGCGGTATAATCATCTGGTGACGAGTTTCACCCGTTTGTCCGTAAAGGCTGCTGCTTCAATGGTCGGTTATAAACATCTCCTCGAGGTAGCTCAGCAGCAAGAGCCCATCGTCGACCAGTTGGAAGCAGCTTCAGTCACCAATGCGATTGACACCGAGCCTACGACGGGGGTATCAGAAGATGACGAGCCGGGGGAGGAAGACGAAAATGATATCCGTTTGTTGGATCCAATTATATCGCAAACGAAAGGCCGCAAGAGATCTATGCGGATGAAAAGCTCTATTGAAACGGCAACTCAACCTAAAAAGCTGCGAAGGTGTGCATTGTGCAACAAAATGACCGACCACGACAAGCGGAACCATTACAAGCCACTGGGGATAAGTTCAGGGGGTTTACAAGATGGGGAAGAAGGTGACGCCGAAGATGAGGACGAACAAGCTGCAGTGGACCTTTAATTTTTTGTACAACGTTATGACATTTGTAATAATTTTTGAAGGGATAATTTTTCGACCGAATACTGGAATTTTTAAAAAATGGACCTATGAGAGGCCATCGAATCAAATCTAAAGTCTTTATTTCATTTTTTTTTTGTAAGCCCCGTCCGCTATACAATGTAGCTGACATCATCGCAGGCAAACTTTTGGTCTTCTTTTACGTCCGCTATACAATATAGCAGACGTCATGAGCAATAAAAGTTTTGGTCTTCTTTTAGGTCCGCTATACAATATAGCGGACGTCATGAGCAGTAAAAGTTTTGGTCTTCTTTTACGTCCGCTATACAATATAACGGACGTCATCGCAGTAAAACTTTTGGTCTTCTTTTACGTCCGCTATACAATATAGCGGACGTCATCGCAGTAAAACTTTTGGTCTTCTTTTATGTCCGCTATACAATATAGCGGACGTCATCGAAGAAAAACTTTTGGTATTCTTTTATGTCCGCTATACAATGTGGCGGATAACTCTATCCTATTATATATATTAATCATATCGGGCAATCAGCTGTTATCAGTCCTATCTGAGGGCACTCTCTCTGTCTCGAACATCTAGCCCAGGCCGCTACTCCATCTCCGGCGACCCACATCTCCGGTGGCCCACAACTCCGGCGTTAAACCGTCCTCCCCTCAACGCCGACCTCGATGGCTTCTGGATCGGAGACCACGTAAGATTTTATTGGCAACTTGCACCTGACAGGCAAACACTTTTTCAAAGTCATGATGCCGGGGTTTAAGAATGAACTTGTAGGCGATCCCTCTTTCTCTGTATTTTCGTGTGTTAAAGGTTTGATCTTTTGGTTAAAAACTAACCTATTTTTTGTATTGTGTTTGTTAGGACATACCAGAAGCCTTGACCAATCAATTTACAACAATTCATGACAGTGCAAGATTATATAGCCGCAAGGGGGCATGGCAGGTTGAAATCAAGCTGAAGCCCGGCCGACCCCAAAAAAAGCAATTCGCAGAGGGTTGGAACGTCTTCGTGCGCCAGCATGGCCTCGAACTCGGGGACTTTGTAGTGTTTGAACACCTTGGGTGGTGGGATTTTCAAGTTGTAATCTTTGATCGGAGCACTTGTGAAAAAATTTATTTCCCCCAATGTGAACCCTAATTTATTATTAATAAAATAATTTATTTTCTTGTTCATTGTGTTTCGAAAATTTTCGGCCCTATCTATGTTCGCTATACTATATCACGGACAGCCAAGCAGAAGGAAGACTCCCCAACACTTAGTTTTTTTCCCGCCCTATCTATGTTTAGCGGACAGTCCAACAGAAACAGTCTCACTTGGTTTTTACACTTTGTTTCCCCCTGGTGAAAGCAAATCACACAAAACAAATAAAACACTCAGCTGAACAACACAACGATATCAGTGAATCAAATCAATCGCATTCAACAACGATCACATCTCAGTCAACACAGATGAAATCGTTAATCGCATTCAAACGATAAGATTCAAGAAGTTTAAGGACAATTAAAAAAGTGAATATAATGTTATTATACGCAAACATTGTCAATTACACGGATTTACAATATATCTAATAGGTCTAGGCCGGCCATTGATAATTTGCCAAGCCATCCTATACCTAAAGCAGTCTATGCATTCTTGGTTCCAGACGGTCTTCTTGAGGCTCTCCGACCGATAAATGTAATCCATGTACATGCAGAGGAAGACGCCGCAGTCCGAGGAATTAAGTTGCTTGGGCCTAGTCCTCTTCAATCGGAGAACAAGCTCCCTATCGCCCGCTGCCTTCCCTCGGGTCTCTCGAGAACGCTCTCTATTGACCATGGGAGCAAATAGATTCTGCGAGAAACAAGATAAGCATTAAACATTAAACATAGCAAACATAATAAGATTAATTAGTTCTACAATATGCAAGTTACAATACGAAGTAAACAGGATCTTACCATGGCATCCAACATCCATACGCCTCGGTACATTTCAATCACACCAATCGCGTTCGTATCATCGTAGAGACTGTCGAGGACTGATACGGTATTCGTTACCGGTTCATAGCAAATCAAGAACCAGTGGGCATTCACTATATCTGGGATTAGAAACACATCCGCCACACTTGCGCTCTCTGGACTCGAGATATGCGAGTAAGTTAGCGGATGGTCTCCACTTGACCTCGGCCTTCACCTTTCTCGCCTGCTTCCTCGCCTTGTCCCAGTCATTAAACTCTTGTACTAGCATGCCATGAAAGTAAGCATCGAGGATAAAAATGCGCGGACCGTAGTTAGGCTGCTCCCGACTCCTTTGCCGCATAATTTGCACGTAGTGCGTGATGACAAAGTTGTCTAACCACATCCCCGGTGCCAGCGTGGACAGTTCTCTCCACGAGACACTGTAATCCAAGCCATGTGGGTTATCCACGTCATACGACGCTTCGTCTGGGGGGCCCGCTAAAATAACGGTGATGGATTAGGTCATGTTTATGCGGCTTCAGGGGCCTGGCTGGATGCCCTTTCAGATATTGCCCTCGGGGGTCGATCGGTTGCTCTTGCCCTCCGCCGGGGGGCAAGAGCAACGGAAGAAATTGGCCTCCAACCAACGGATCGGCCGGCTGATAATCCCCTTGGGGGGGCCCGGCCGGCTGATAATCGCCTTCGAGGGCCCCGGCCGGCTGATATTGCTCGCCGGCCATTTCTTCTGCCGGCTGATATTGCCCTTCGCGGCCGCCAAGTGGTCCCGCCCAAGGGACAATGGGCAGTGCCTCGTTGAAACCGTAAGGCCATTCTTGCGTGACTTGACTCTGAGAGAGGGGTTGGGGTTCCGGGAAAAAATCGAAGGTCGGGCCGCTGTAATCGGCCCACGACGCTTGAGCATGTCTCATCCCCGGTACAGAGGGACCACCAACTCCCTGGCTCACCCCTGAAGCTTGCCCGAAAGGATCAACGTTATACGGGCTGGCACCCGTATAACCCATTCCCGGGCTGTCGACCGAAGACTGTCCCGATGCTTGCCGCACAAAATTCCCGCAGCCTATAGCCAGTGCAGCAGCCTGTTGGCGAAGATCCTCGCCTATTGCGCTCATCAGATCCTTCCGCTCACTCAACTTCTGGAAGAATGCAAGCGAGGCATTAACCTACATCCAAAGAGATAACAAATAAGTAACTTTAATCAGACATTTATATTCAAGACAAGTTGGGCAACTTACGAGATTGTATGTCATACGCTCGTCGATCTGACCCCTAGGCGCATACCTCGCCCCGCGTTCAAAGTTCACTAGGGCTACTCTCTTCCGCATGATGCGGGAGTACCACTCATCGTACTCCGTGATGCTGATAACGGGGTCCGGCTTTGAGACGATGGCCGCCAGTGTGTCCTGCCAAGAAGTCCAGAGCTCTAGTTCGGCCGCGCACAATTCTTGCGCATTGGCCTTGCCAAACCGCCCGACATCCGGTGGGTCCCTGTTAACCCTCATATCTGGGGCACCGGCGGGCAAATCCTGCTCCAACTCAAAATGGCGCATTGCTCGGTCTGGCAGCTGCCACTCTGCGACCTCGAAGTGGATGAGGGGTGTGCTCTGCAACCCGGAGAGCGTGAAGACGAACGACTCTTCTACCCGTCGCGCCAAACGTATGTACAGTGCCCAATGCAATTGGCCCGGAGATAAGCGGTCGAACTCCCCTCGATAAAACGTGATGTTGTGATGGGGATCGACTCTCCTGCGGTAGTGGCTATTCTTCCGGCTGTACTCCCAAGCACGCAACCGAGGCCACACTCTATCGGTTCCATCCCTACGCGTCGGTGAACCGGGAGCAAGGTGTTCATAAGACCACACCTGAGAACATGGACAAATTATATTTACATCGTCGATTCAACAAAAGCAAAAAAATAAAAAACAATAACGAAGACAGGATTTATATGATATACCTGCAATAGCGACAGACATGCACATATGGCTTTGGAGTCGGGCCTTGTTGCCTTGTGCAATGCTCGGTACAGATACAAAAGAACCGCTGCACCCCATGCATAATCTCCAACCTCAGCTAGGTTACCCAACAACGGTAAATATTTCACGCTGGTCGTGTTCTTCGACGTCGTTGGGAATAAAATTGCCCCCATCACCCACCAGAGGAAGGCTTTTGTGTAAAGCACAAGCTCATGGCCCGTATAGTTTTCCGGCAATACCCCATACGTATCTACCAACCACTTCAACTTTATACCACCACTGCTAAATCCATCCTAGGGTATCGAAGTGAGGAAGTCCCTAACGGTTCTCATCTTCGTTGCTTCTGACGGAGGAGCAATTACCGGCAGCCCCGTCACCAGCAACCCTAAGATGAACCCTACATCTTCTAGGGTAATTGTCAGCTCTCCGAGCGGGAAGTGAAACGTATTCGTTTCACTTCTCCACCTCTCAACAAGGGCACCTATCAAGGCCCGGTCAAGCTGTTGAAATATTTGCCCATGCGTGAAAATCCCAAACCCAATTCCACGCAGTATCCTTTTCTGGGCGGTGTTCAGTTTCCACGATACTATATCGCGAGATACTTTTACGGTGTTGAGAAGTTCTCTTTCCTACGATTTAATAAATACAATTTAAGCAAAACAAACGGTATATACAACATTCGTAAGAATAAGAAAGTCGATAAATAATGTATCTTACTCCACCATCCCATATGAGCGTACTGATATGGTTGGCTTGGTCGTATAACACGGATGGGTCTTCAGGTCCAGGGTTAAATTCCATTTTTTGCAACTGAAATTATGGAAAAACCTTCTCAGTTTGGATTTTACGTTTTGAATTTTGATAATCGCTCGCAAAAATACGACGCTAGCACATGCATAATACATATAACGCAAGCACATGAATGATACATACAATGTTAGCATATGTACTCATATGTATAAATATATATACATATACGGAATCGGATTTTGCAAACGCTTGCACAAGAACAAAAACATACATATATAAAACGCAATATTCATCATAAATGAATATTACAGACAAAAACAAGTGTAGATTTTGTGAACTTACGTGATCGATTTAGGGTATTAAAGGTGTTCGTAAGATGGAATTGCGCCAAAATGCTTGCCAACGCCGCTGGGAAATTTTGTGAGTAGAAAGAGTGGAGAAGAGTGTCGTAGTTACTGTCGTTTGAAAGTATATTGAACGTCCGCAATACAGTACCGCGGATGGCTATTACGTCCGCGATACTATATCGCGGAGGGCTATCACGTCCGCTAAACTGTTTAGCGTACACTGTTGACGTGACAGATAAGGACAAGATAACCGTCATTGCCAAAAAAACTGACAGGACAGTGTCAGGCAGGGTGTCAGCCTAGGGACGTCCGCTACACAGTATCGCGGACGTCTTTTTGTTGTCTCCCATCAGGACTTTAAAGTCCTCCGCCAAACAGTGTAGCGGACAGTGGCGGAGGGCAAAAAGGTAAAAAAAACCCGTCCGCCATACAGTATGGCGAACGACTGACAGCTTTCGAAAAAGGCACGATCTGGACCGTCCATCATTCGGGATGGACGGTGAGATCGCGTTTGTAAATTTTCCTATTTTGCCCACGCTCTCAACGGATCAGCTTCCTATATATATATATATATAGGGAAAAGCGAATATAAGGCTAGCCTCACGCAACTTGCGTGAGGCTAGCAACTAAAACGACGTAGTTTTGAATTCGAACCATATAGTATTTCTCTTTCTGTAGTTTCTCTCTCCCAACCAATTTCTCTCTCTCTAATCAGACCACACAACAGCCCATCTCCGGCCGTCAGCCACTCTCTCCCTGTCGATTTCTCTCCCTCTCTCTCACATGAGACCGCAGAACAGAACCACTGCAAAGATCCATCGCCGGTGCCCATCGCAAACACTGAGCAGCCACGCATGACTACCTCACCCATCACCGACAACCTTCCACACCTTGCGACCCTAAGCCCCCACCATCACAGACCACTGCGCCATACAAAATCGGTTGCTGCGGCAAACCATTCACCATCCGCAACATTGCCGAACCACCATTAAATCACACAAACCAATAACCGACTCTCTGAATTCAAAAATTTTAGAGATGAACAAATTAATTTTTACTTAAATTTGTTGAATTAGAATATTCGATTCTAATTGTCTATGTATTTCTCAAATTGGCTAGTCTGCGGCAACGGCGGGTGGTGTGTCACCGGCGATGGAGGCAGGCCGCAAAGGAGGCTGGCGATTGGGTGAGGTGGTAATGCCCATTTATTTGATGTGGCGGGAGGAGAGAGAGACGGCAGTAATGGGTTTCCGTGTTGTGGCTGCTGTTTGTGATGGTAGCATGGTGGGTCATCGGCGTTAGAGGCCAACCGGCGATGGAAAAATTGGTGGTCTACGGCAGAGATGGCAGTGTGTGTTGGTGGTGTTTTGGCTTGCTAGGGCCAGCGACAATGAGAAGAAAAACAGGAAGAAGGGAGAGAGAGAAAACGTAGGAAAAAAATTGGTTATATATGTTTTATCAAAATTACATCGTTTTAATCGCTAGCCTCACGCAAGTTGCGTGAGGCTAGCCTTATATTCGCTTTCCCCACACACACACACACACACACACATATATATATATATATATAGGGAAAAACGAATATAAGGCTAGCCTCACCTAAGTTGCATGAGGCTAACCACCAAAACTACGTAGTTTTGATCAAATAAACATAGTCAATTTTTTTCCCTCTTTTGCTTTCCTTCCCTTCCCCCTGTTTTTCTCTCTTCCCCTTCTCTCATTAGTCGCAAGGCCGGCCCTAGCAACCCACCGCCACTCATCACACCCACTGTCATGCCATAAACCATTCATCTTCCTGCCATAGACAGTGTTCACCACCCATACCACATAGGACCACCACAGTTTCCACCGTCACAAGCCACCATAGACCACCCATCTTACATCACCGGCCGCCGCAGACCACCCATCTTCCTTCGCTTGCCGCTGTAAACGACCATTCTTATTAGCTACCAGTCAATTTGATCAATTGGATCTACCCTCTCACCACATCGCAGAACCCGTCACCACCACTTCGCACAATTGTCGGCGTCTTCCCTAGCGACCCACCACCCGCCGCTGCTACAAACCACACACCACCCATTACGCCCACCACCACAGAAACTCACCACTACCGACGATCTCTCCTCCTGCGCATCACTGCTCAGTCACCACCACCTCGCCCAATCAACAGCCTGTATCGCTAGCCAACAAAAGAGGCTAGCCATTGATGGTCCTTGACGTTGCAAATTTGTTGCAACAATTTCAATTTCCTGATGATTATCAGTAATCAGGATTGTGGATTGAATTTAACAAGAGAAAATTGATTGGCAATTGACCTAACTTTTATTTAACCCTTAATGTGACAGTTTCTGTTCAAGATGAGCTGTGTTAATGTGGTGACCATGGTTCAATGGTGAGATTGAATAGTGGACGATTAGACTGAATAGCAGACGAGAATAAAAACTAGGGGTTGGAACTAGAATCGATGACTTAAATGGACTGTGTTCATGTGGTGGATGCAGAGCTGAGTTTGGTGGTAGAGTGCAATAGTAGCAGTAGTTAAATTACCATGGAGAGTGGAGGCCGAAATTCAAGAGTGGTGGTGGTAGTTGTATCAACATGAAGGTGGAAGTTGGAGATGAAGAATGGTGACCAAAGGTGGAGGGTGGATTTTGCGGTGGTGGGTGATAGGAAGCAGTGCAAGTGTCGAATAGGGAAAAAGGGAAAGAAAAAAAGTTGTTTTATACTGTAAGTACTAAAGTACGTATAATGGCTAGCCTCATGCAACTTAGGTGAGGCTAGCCTTATATTCGCTTTCCCCTATATATATATATATATATATATATATATATACTCCACACATTAAACACCCACAACACCTCTGAACTCACATCAAAAGGCATGGCCATGGCAGCCATGTCCCCACTCCATCACCCTCACGGCACATCTTAAATCTGCCACTTACAGCAGCCCATTTCACTTCCCATCTCAGACCCACTGCCTCACAGCAGTGGGTCTCCCTCTATTTTCATTTCACTCACACACGCAAGGCATGCACACATATAAACAGTCAGTTACCTTCCATCTCACCCGTGTAAATACACTTACCCACATACCTCAGTTCACACTCCTCGCGTAGGCCTCACGACCCCTGTAATTTGCAACCCATGGTAGCCTATGGCTACCCAATCACTTCTTCTGCCACGGCACCCATGGTTGCTGACCTTCCCACTCGGATTTCTTAATATATATATATATATATATATATATACACACACACACACACACACATAGTTGCACGCGCAATCTGGCCATCAACGTGCGAGATGTTGACGGCCAGATCGCGCGCGTAGACGACCATTTTTTCGTTGTCCACTACATTATGTAGCAAACGGCAAAATTATTGTCCGCTACATAATGTAGAGGATGACAAAATCTGGCCCGCCTATTGGGCGAGATGGACGGCCATGACTCCGCCATAATCAAATAGCAGCAGCACATCTACTGCAATAGAGCCACGACCATAATCACAATGTTTCTTTTGCTACAACCACCACAATCACCATGGTCAATCACCATGGTCTAGCCACTACCACTACCACCACCACACAACCAACACCGTACCATCACCACCATGCACGAATATGCTGTCATTTCCACCACACAATCGTTACTACCACCATTACCTCCTGCATTTATGTCAAAATCATCTACATATTCACCACACTACAATCACCATATGATTGTCGTGCCTCAGCATGTCGCCACCACTACAATTTTCAAGACTATATCTTCACAAACTACTACCACCGCCACCATCATCATCACCTTTCCGCCACCACCACCACCAATACCATGAACATGATTTTCGAAATAAAAACTTATAAAATGCATACATAAACATTTAACTCTGGTAAAATAGATAAATTTCAAAATGGAATAAGTTTTAGCTTATACATTTTTGTTTACCAAACAGGTTAGCTTATTTTTCAGTTGCGAAGATTTTCAGCTTTACTCGTTCAACTCTTAAGTTTTTAGCACTTAGATTTTAGTTTTATCAAACACTCGCTAAGTATCTATGCTAATTAGTTACCTTTGTAAGGACAGTGTGAGCCGTACATATTTATGGTTTTTTGCTAAAAATGTTATTTGCAATACTCCAGATTTTTATTAAGCTATTTGTAGTAAATAGAAAAGTAATTTAACTTTGAATTAAGCGATGGACCTTAAAGAGTTTGTTTGGAAGTCTTTGTAGTGATGATTTTGTATTTGATATTATTTAGTGACTAATGTGATTAGATTAGGTAATACAAAGGATTTTGACTTGGACTAGGACTTTAAGTTATATTGAAATTAAATAAAAAAATGAGGAATTTAAGTTCTAATATATTTTCACCGGCAATAAGGACTTCGAGTCTGTAACACTCCGAAAATTCGGAGCTTTAACACATTGAATTCCCAGAGCATCAAAACAATTACTACTTAAAGGCATATAAACCTCGATTCAAATAACCAACTTTACCACTTAGATCAAAGCCTGTAATCATTACAATTCCTCAAACCAATTTAAATCAAACCAACAAGCTAGAGAAGTTTACCCACGCAGAGGTCTTAGTGATCAATACTAAAAAATAAATTCACTCGCTCGGCTCTAGTCCATACTCAAGCACCTAATGTTGGTTATCACATGCGGACAAGAAGTCAAATGAGAGTGAGCTTTTGAGAGCCCAGTAAAGTCGATCAAGGATTAAAAACAACAAACGATTCAAACGATTTTTATATTTAAGTCAAATAACATCTTTTCAATGAACACTAGCTAGACCCTCAAGGTACTAGCATCTCCTGACAATAACATACTATCCTTATATCGCCCCTGATACAGACCATCCTTACAACTCCTCAGTACACTAACTCGTGTCAATATGCAAAGTACAATAATCGATGATGCAATGATTTAATCAATACACAACGAGAATAAATTACAGAGCATCAAACATGATTTCCAATAAATGCTTAAGGCTCAAGAAAAGGGTATTAAAGGCAAATAACGCATTCTTATAACAAATATAACAGAGTCCAAAGAAATTCGATAGCAATTTTGAAAAAAATATACGATGACAAATTGATGAATTGAGTTTCGGATAGAAATCCCTTACCTCGATCCGAAGCTATGTTAAGCTAATCAACCTTAAACACAAATCCTTCGAATTAACCTAAGTAGGGCAAATCATTTATCAGGATATGGTCCACACAAAGATGTTATAACTCGGTATTAACTTCCTAAACAGTTCTCGTTCCTGCTTTCTAAATAAGCTAACTATAAGCAGTTTATTTATAACTACTAGAGATTTCTCAAAACAGATAACATATACTTGTATATATACTAGAGGGGTCAGAAAGGTCACTTTCATAACGCTACACATTTTCTCGACGCTTGTTACACTTGACCAAAAGAACTGCCCAGTCCATTCGAAGCTCCTCTTGAACTAGCCAATAGTATATGCGCCCGTCTCCACTTCTTCGAAACTCACTTAGAGTAAATCCTGTTATTTTTTCTCAATTTCTTTCGTTCTCCTTCTATCTGTATGCATCCGACTCCATCCGACTTTTCTAACTCTCTTACTCACTCTCTTGAACTCTACAAAATAATGGCTAACACACCCCATCATCTTGACAACCCGTTCTAATACACCCTCCCTTTCTTTCTTCATCTCTCTCTCACAACCACGCACACAAACCCATAGCACAACACACACATGCACCCATAGCACTCACACAATAATCTTAAAACAAATACACAAAATACACGTATAGGACACTCCTGAGCATGGTACCACTACATTCGCCGCCGAGACTGAAAAATTATCAAAGTATTCCCCTGATGTATGTAAAATTACCAAATACCGTTAACGGCCAACACGACTAGAAATAATTTCAAAATACTTCAAACTCATCTATATGTGTATTAGGCTGACATCAGGCTAAAAAGTCCTTTGGAAATATTATTTTATTCAAAAACTCCCTCCGGCTTTTAACGGCGCACAAGGTGACCAAAGTCACTACACATGATAACTGATATCAAAATTTTTTGAAACTTTAGACACTGAAACATTTCAGTGGAAAAAGGTCACTATAAAATTTTCAGGCAAAGATAATCTAATTTGCTACTTTTAATAAATCAAGAATGATATTTTTAGATAAAATCATTTCTCGCTCTTCAAGGATACTGAAAAATCCAAGAAAATTATGTGTAATAGATATTGAAAAAATAACTAGGGTTACAGTTTTGTACTTAGCCAAAATCATAGCAGAAATTGCTTTTAATAATAGGAATTTGGACAGCAATAAAATAATGACCCTTAGCGACACTTTTTCATCTTCTACCTCAAGATTTCTTATCTCTAAACCACCTGTACACATTTAAACCTATTTGCTGAAATAACCAAACACACGTCACTCCACTTAGCCAACCCACTGCACTCACCAATACCCACACTTTCCACACACATGCACACACTGGTCATACAAATTAACCCACACACACACACACTGCAATACTAACACACACTTCACTGGAACACACACGCACACCCTGATTTTACCAATATACACACAGGTCACACACTGTAATATACACACACTGAAACACAAAGATTTACACACACTACACACACAAACTTACGCACACACATTGGTTTTCACACTTTTTTTTTTTATATAAACACACACACCTGTATATTTTACTCACACCCCCACACACAGATCAAACATAATGTACACACACAAACCTCTTGCGGCTGTCAAACCTGTGCAAACCTATTTATTTACACACACCAACACATACTCACCCAATCATCTCTCATTACATACACAAACATACACTTGATGTATCACTATAATCAGCCCCCTTCCTCCCTCGGTATACATAACCAATTACACAGGCAGATTATCAACACCCATTTCACAGAAATTCAGCCCCAAACTATTGTATCACGGCTGACATCCAGGTTGGGCCGCCGGTCGTGACCTTGAAAGGGCAGACGGAGGAGAAAGTGTGCCGCGGTTGGTCTCGTCGGCATCCATTACCACGATCGTCGTCGTGGTAGCCTGTAAATCCCTTCCCACTTCACCATACAGGTCCACCATCAGCCAACACCGTGAACGTCGATGTGGTCTACGGCTGATCGGTCTACGTTCTGAGTTATTGGAGGCGTTGGGCAGTGCTTTAGGTGGAGGCGCTGACCGAAATTGATCACCGGCGACCTTAATAGCCTGTTTGTGAGTTTTGAGATGAGAGAAAAGAAAAGAAAAGAAGAGAAAGGAAGATAAAAGAAAGGAAGAGAAGGGAAGACAACTTTCATTTCCCCTGTTTGTGAGTTTAAGAAAGAAAAGAAAATATCATTCATTTCTCTTGTTTGTGAGTTCAGCAGAAAAGAAAAGAAAAGACATTCGGTTACACATATACCCATAAACTATATCGTTATAATTCTAACCAAGACCATGATGTATGATACTAAAAAAGAATATGATTTTAACGGAAAAATAAATTAGTCATTAATGATATCATACAAAGTTCATACCATATAAATGGAATAAGTCTTACATCATTAGTTAATGTCACAATAGAAAAAAAACAAGAAATTAGCCATGAGCTGATTACAAACATTCTGACATTCAAATATAATTAATGTCGCACTAAAAGCAAAACAATCAGTCATAAATCAACTCTAACATCTAAAATAATCATTTGTTTGTAAGTAAAATGAGATGTTCTTGAAAGAAACCCTAAAATCTAAAAGTTCTTTAAAATTTAGTCTTCGTTATTTCAAGGGTAATACGGACAGTTTTAAAATATTACTTACGAGAGTTTCTTTTCTCTCCGTTTCTTCCCAATTTTGAGAGGAAAGATTTAGAGACAAAAGAGGCCCAAATTTTCCTCTCTTTTCTCTTATTTTCTCTCAAAAAAAAAACTCACAAACTAGAGAAAATGAAACAAATGATTCACTTTACTTTCTTTTCCTCTCTTTTCTGTCCTAAAAAAAACTCGCAAACAAGCTATATGTGTGGCTGGCTATGGGGTTGATAGAAGGGGGCAGCGGTGCCGCTGGCTTTAGGGCCGACTGCCTTTTTCTATCTGTCTCTGCTCTTCTTCCCTTTCTGTTTACTCTATATCTTTAGCTACATAATGACCCAGAAGTGATTAAAAATTTTCAAGGTCATTCCCCTCAATTTCTATTATTATTTATCTACTGCACCCTCTTATTATGAGTAACTAATGGTTATTATAAATCATCACTAATAATATTATTCATGCCTATCTTTGCCAAAGATGCCAATAACATCACTCATGGAAACTATTGCTAAAGAAATAACTTGTGCATTACCATACACCCAACTTCATTATTGAAACTTACTATCGTTTCGAAAATGTCGCTAAAGGTCCTAGATGATAATGCTCACAATAATCATCAGTAAAGATCCTACAATGTCACTTAGAACAACTAGTACTAAAGTAAAAAGTTAATTCGTTAGAATAAACCGAACCTAGGTTTGGGGTATTACATGTTTGGCAGCCCCTTTTCCATCCCAAGCACCCTCACGGCTGAATATCTATGGCAGACCCACCTCACCTATGCACACACATATTTCCATATCACACCCACTGCCTCACGGCAGTGGGTTTCTTTCCTTCACTTATTTTCATCAAACTCACAGAGATCTTGTTAATAAATTGGGTCAGTGGACCCATTATCCGTTCACTAACAGATAATGTGTATTTGTTAGTCTGGATAATTACAGTTAATTAGAGGATATTTATATCCCCAAGTGTTTGAGATAAATACAATATTTATCTCTTAAGTGTTTGAGATAAATACATTTTTATCTCCTAAGTGTTTGAGGTAAAGCATGTCTCTAATAGTATCTCTATATAAAGGCTAGACATATCCCAATAAATAGGTAAGTGACAGAAAATAAGTTACAAGACAATCCCTCTCTATGTTGCACTTTCTCTAGAGCATCACCGAGTTCTAGGATTTGGTTCGTGGATGAAGAACTCGACTTTAGTAGCCGTTTTTGTACCTGTTAAAAAAATCAAGCGTGTTGGAGGCTTGTAACAATAAGGATGCTTCGTCAGAATTTTCGGGGACTTTGTAAGGTATGTTTTAAAACCCACTACGTCTTACGTGGTAGACGCATTTAATCATTTCAACATTGGTATCAGAGTATGATTACTTGTAGATTCGCCTTTAACATACTAGAATGAATTATGTGCATGTTGCGATTTTTTCTTGTTTTATCTATGAGACCCATCAAGAAAATTTCAAAAATTTTGAACAAGTTATTCTAAAAAATAATTATATGGTTTTGTTCCCCTATGCTTGAGGATGAACTCCATAAATTTCCGTGATTATTGGATGCATGGTTTGTGAGAAATGACGATTTTATTTTTCAAGAAAACTATGATTTTGTCGAGTTTTGGGACTCAAATTCGGAGTATGCTATCCTTATCATGATCGATAAGTACATAGTTAATCTATGTCGCATAAGCTTTCCAACGATATGTGGCACACATTATTTGGCTTAAAAATGAGAGAGATATGGCATCCTGAAGTTGGCCTCACGGCATGGCGGCGGCCGGAAAATTAGGATTTAGAAGAAAAAGACGAACAGTGTACCCACGCGCTCAAGTCGAGCTACGAACGCGCGCCACGCGCTGAACGCGTGTGAGTCTAAGCTGCACGCGTGAGTCATTCGCCAACCCAGCCGTACACGCGAGCCAAGCTGCGCCACCACGCGCGCCCACATGTTAGCCAAGGCTGTGGTCATGCAACGCGCTACTCGCGTAGCTGCTTCCATGCACCTCACACGCACGTGTGTACACACTCGCCTGCTCACAAAAAACCCAGACATTGCCCACGCGCACGTCAGCGTGTGGAATCGCGTGATGGCTATTTTTGGGCCGGTTTTCTTCACCGGCGGCGAGTGAAGATCCGTCTTGACTCGTTGAGTTTTTCTATGGTGTTAAATTTACCTTTATACCCTCCGTGTGTATTCTGTATAATTTTTAAAGAAATCTTTCTATAGAAATTAACGTTTAAAATTTAATTTAGACACACATAATTTTTTCTTTAAGTCCAGAGGGTATATTAGGGTTAAATTTATTGTTTGTCATCTTTTAAAGAATTTATTTCTCGTTTTAGGGCTATTTGTGAGTACTTTTGTGATTCCAAAAAATACGAATAATGCGTAAATATTAATTTTTTTTTTTTTTTAGCAGAAATAAATATTTTGGAGAGTTACATGACATAGATGGTTTATGTCTTATTTGTTACATGCTCGCTTTGATTTGTGTTATGGTTTGTTTTTGTTAAAGTATATTTGTTGGGTTTTCGTAAGCCCACACTTTTAAACCATTTATTTTTCAAGGCCTTATCACCCGTTTTCCTTGGAAGAAGAATGTGGCATATTCATCCATTTAATTGTCCTTTAACTTGTAATTTGAGCATGATAGTTTTAGGTTAAATTGATGGATATTAGATTGGCATCCTAAATAAACTTATGTGTTTATTTTTGTTATTAGAATGCCAATAAGGCTCAACGGAGTTCTTGCACACTTTGTTGTATGGTGCAACTTTTATATTGTTCTAAATTATCATATGGATGATTTATTACATTGTGACTTATATGATGATGAAATTTATTACGAAAATATTTTCTCAACTCACATACATGGGAGATGATTACGAGCTTAGCGAATTTTCGATGTCATGATGTGAGGAAGGATAATATTTTTCATTTGAATTTTTTAAAATAAATAAAAGGATGTATAAGTAATGTCTTTTCCTTGTACAAACTAATGTAGTGAATAGAATGGCCAACAAGAATGTCATAGTTGATCTCGTTAAGGGTGAGAATCCTAACGGAGATAATTATGACGTCTGAACAAACAAGAGCTCGAGAAGCACTTGACAAAAGAGATGGTCACGTCCACTGAGGGGCAATCCCTAAGAGACCACACTATCTACCAGAAATGAAATGAGAAAGATCGTAATGCACGCTACACCTTGTTGAGCAGTTTGCAAAATGATCTAATTGGGCAGTTTGATAAACTTCCAACTTGCAAAGCTTTATGGGATCAGCTTAAGTTCTCTTTTGGTGGAACCTCGACTATGCGGCTTCGTAGCCTTATCATCAAGTTTGAGAAGTACACAAAAGACCCTAAGCATACCATGAGTGAATATCTAAGGATGATGTCCAATATGATTTGTAAGCTAAGGGATGCTGGCCATGCGCTCATAGATGAGCAGCAAGTCAGAGCTGTCATAAGGTCAATTTCCTGCCTCATGGGCCAATATGAAACATATATTGACCTGTAGTGAAAACATCAAGAACTTTTCAGATGTTTCACAGCATGTCATCTTTGATGCTGAGACTCGAGGAGCTGACAAGACCCTCACTTATGTCACCCAAGAGGGATTGAACAATGCAAATGGCAAGCGCGGAAGACAAAGTAAGAAAGGCAAGAAACGCGAGGCTAGCACTTCTGCACCAAATGAAGGGAAAATAAAGAAACGCAAGGGGGTTCACGTAATGCAAATGGCAAGTGCTGATGTTTTCCTTTATTTTTAAGGGTAATAAGTTGGACATCTTTTTGGATGATGTTTTGTTCAGACATAATTTTTGCATGGATAGTCTTTTTTCAATTGGATTTAATTAATTCTTATTCCTCTTATTCTTATGTTGTGAATGATAATATTGTGAATGATTCTACCACCTGGCATGCAAGGCTGGGCCACATAGGCCAAGATAGAATGACTCGTTTGGCTAGAGAAGGCCATTTTGGTCCCACTCGCAAAAGTCAATCTACAAACAGGTGAGGCTTGTTTGGCCGGTAAAGCATGCAGGAAGCCTTTTGGAAAGACTGTGAGAGCAACTCAACCACTTGAGCTAGTTCACTCTGACATATGTGGATCTATGAGTGTAAAGGCACGCCATTGCGCCTCTTACTTCCTTACACTGATACACAATTATACGCGATATGGTTGTGTATCTGATATCTTATCGCTATGAAGCTTTGGACTGTTTCAAACGCTTTGTAGTAAAGGTTGAGAATCAGAAAGAGAGGAGTTTAAAAAACTCTTCGCACTAACCAGGACGCGAATATTTGTCAAATCACTTCAAAAAGTTTTGTAAGGAAAAAGGGATATGCAGGTAACTTACTATTCTTAATACTCCACAACAAAATGGTGTTGCGGAAAGAAGGAATAGAACATTATTAGTCATGGTTAGGTCTATGATGGCGCAATCAAACCTTCCAATATTTTTTCGGGGAATGCTCGTTTGACTACAGCCTATATACTAAATGGTGTGCCTTCACAATCAGTCAAATCCACCCCATATGAGCTTTGGAATTGCTAAAAGCCAAATTTGGATAACTTGTGCCCATGGGGCTAAATAGGTTATGTTCACAGTACTTCTCATAAGTATGGGAAACTAGGGCCTAGAGCTAAGAAGAGTATCTTTTTAAGGTATTCTGAAAACTCTAAAGGATGTGTGATGTAAGGTAAACATCCAAATGGTGGAAGGACTGAAATAGAGCCTCGTGATGTTGATTTCATAGAGAGTGATTTTCCTAGCATGGAGATGCAAGTAAGAATCTTGACCTCTATGAGTTATAAGAGGTTGAAGTCACTTTACCATCTCCAAGTGAAGGTGGGCAATTAGTTCCTCATCCGGTTGTCGCTGAAGATAGTATAAGTGACCTTCAACCTAATAGGAGCATCCTAGACAGTGGGAGCACACCCATGGGTGGAACCATGTGGAAACTAGGCGGGGCTAGTGCACCCCCTGAACTTTTGAGGAAGAATTTTTTTTTACTTTACAATTACACCCAAGTCTGCCTCTCAGTTCTCTCACCCCAAGACCCAGAGTGTCACCTCTCTCGCTCCCCCGGACGCACCCAATCTACAATCGACCAGTCCCCAGACCAGACGGCAGACGACAGTGACTCATGTGAGTCCGTGACCTATCCGTGATGTCGGTGCGACGGGCCACTGGTCGAGCACGAGCAAATTCAGATCTGAGACGACCTAAGCGAGA